>JARHVA010001054.1:3085000-3685000 GCA_037957365.1 Torreya grandis
CTGAGTCTAGATGACCTTATTAGAATGAAAGGTAACGTTTTAAGGACCAGGGACTAAAACATTATTTAAAACCCATATTATGACCTTAATCTTGTTGTTTATATGAATCAATATCTATTATGTAACCTCATCCATGAATAGTTATTACCCTATGGCATCCCCAATTTTTTTTAAAAATTACACTCTACAATTCCATAAGGATATCATAAAGATTAACCCAAAACAAGGTGAATCATATTAGTGTTTTTAATAAATGGGTTGAAACTCAATGACCATGGATTGATAAAAATATCCATTTGAACTATGAAAATTCTATGTCTATATTCTAAAACAATTTTTTTAAATTTGGAGCAAGAAAAAGTGACTAAAAAAATCTTGGGTAAGAAATTAATTTAGAAATTTTCAGGCCAAATCTTCCTAAGAACATTTATTACCTCTTCCAAATCAAGTATCCTACCTTTAACTTTGAATATGTTATAACAATATTAAAAATCCTTTATATATAACTCAAATTTTACATCTTTGATAAATATTGAGGTATTTGTAGAAGCAAAGATCCCTATTCCTAATAGCCTCAAGATCAAATTCCAAACCTTCTAAAACACTCTTAGGCCTAGATTAAGACTTAACATAGGTGATTGATTTAAACTTCAAGTTACATAGAAAGTTTGAACTCCTTCTTAGGTATGCCAATCATCCCAATTAGAACCTCTCTCATCTGAGCATTAGTCTGAAAGTATTAAAATAACACAATCACAATGACATCAAGTTCAAAATTTCTACCATCCTTCTTGTAATCTGCCCAAAAAGATCTACAAGCCCAACCACTAAACAAACCTAACATCATCCATCATATTTTTCTACCATCCTTGGACTATATTTCCTTATCTTTGGAGTTATTATCCCTTCATTATGTATTTATTACCTATTCACCAGTTCAAAAAAAAAATCCAATGCCCAAGAGATCCATCTCATTCCTTTATACAATATTAATATTAATATTTATTAAAATTAATTTAAATTACTACTTAACAATTATTTTAATAAACACACAACCTAGTTTTCACTTATTTAAACTTGAACTACTTGGAAGCCTGTCAGAATGTAAAGTAATACTAGTGCATACACACTCTAGCACTTACACATTTTTAGTGCATGTGTTTTAGGTTCAGTGATTTGTAAACCTAATTAAAAAAATTTGTACATGTTATTTAAAATCATGTAAACATTTTCATCTAAATATTATTTTTAGAGAAAAATTCCCACTCCCCTCTTCGACGCTTACTCAATCCTTCATTATAAAGTATGATTTTTAGTTTTATTATTGATTTTAATGTTTAAAATATTTAGGCTCTTTTCAGGTGAAGTGATTTAACAATTGTTGTACTCTTCCCACTTGAAATTCCTAAGTAAGGAAGTAATGAATTAGAAATATGTTAAGACAATATAAAAGTATCTACCAAACCAAAATTGGGACAAATTTGAAAGAAAAAATGTTTCTAATTTATCACTTGATAGTCTAAAGATAGAAAAGGTTTAGATGAAAAAAGATTACATCAGAAAAATAAATATAAATCACACTTTATAAAAAAGTTTTAAAGATATTTATTGCAATTTATTAAGTTATACAAACTAATTTTATGTAAACTAAATTAAATTTTATCATCATCATATTTTTAAATCAAAAATTTAAATTACATGTCAATTTTTTAATTAATCTCAATAAGTTTAAACTTCACATAAAAAATCTATCCAAAGGAATGATTGGGTTGTTGGTGATTCAAATAGAGGATTTTGAAGCCTTGAAATTCAAAAGAAATATTTTAAACCATTTATCATATTATTTAGTAGATAAATTCCTTCACAAGTATATGTCATAATAAAGTTAAGGTTAGAATTTCTTACTTCATAAATGAATTGAAATCAAATAAGGAAATAATATTTTATTAAATTATTTAAACATAAATAATTTTTAAATATATTATTAATTATTTTTACAATGGTATTTTTTAATTATATTTTTGAAAATAATTATAAATAATCGATTTAATAAACAAATTCTATAAATCATTTATTAGTACAAGAAATATGATAACTATAATTCAGTATTCTAAAAAGTTTTAAGTAAATAAATTTTAATATTTAATGTAATTGAATTTAAAAAAATCATTATCCTTGTTATCGTCATTATTATATTTACCATCATTATTATACTTTCAAGTATTTATAAACTTACTTTGAAATTAATAAATCATTTTTATGTAATGTTCATAAATCAATTTTATGAAATTTTAATAAACATAATTTTAGGTAAGAGGTCTCACTTAACACAAAAACATCTCAAAATATTTATTAATAGGGGAGGAATAGTGAATATAAATCACTATGAAAGTATTACTTAAACCTCTTTTTTTTATCTAATTAAGAATATATATTTTTAAAAATCTAACAAATAAGATTTACATTTTAGGGCCTAAGTTATATATGGGAATAGTTTATTTATCTAAATATTTTTTAGACCCCTCAATTTTTACATGTTAAGCCTATTTTTATCACCCCCTCTATTTTCCAAAGGTCTTGTCATGTTTTTGGTTTCACCATATAGATGACCTAGTGTTATAAAGTTTAAAATTATGGTAGAAGCCAACTCATTTGCATACAACTGAATAGGATTTTTTTTGTATATAGGCAGACATTTGTTTACTACATTTGAATGAACCTTTTACATTTAATGTTAATTAAGTGGTTTCAAAAGTATATATTTGTTCTAAATGAAATAGTTTTCAATATTGATCTTTAATGTTTTGTAGTGGTAATTCATAATGTATACAATGTTTTATAATCACAACGGTGATTTTGTATGATCTTAATAAGATGCATGATTAGTTTTGAATCTAAAAAACATTTTATTTATTAGTAATCTAATGATATTATGTAGTGATTTAATTCATGTGATGAATAATGGAGCTAAATACATAGAGGTTAATACTTAAGCATTATAATATAATATTATACTCTATTACAAAATACTTTGTGACATACAAATGTATAGGACATGTCTTCCCTTTAAATGCGGTGCATCATATCTCCTATAATATCTCAACAACTAACCTATGACCTATATGTGATAAATTATTGTTACAATAATGTATATGACTAACAACTAGATAACAATATAAGCTACTAACTATTTACCATACTGTAAATTATAAATAAACATATGAATATTAAATTACAAACATTCCCCCCTTAGTTTTTACATGGTAGAATACATCTCATTTGTAAACTACAATGTACCACTAATAGATTTGACCTCATGATCTTGGTTCAAAATGAAAGTCGCTCCTTGATAACCTTCCATGGGTTTCAGTAGGTTTACCAAAAAATTGTACATGAATAGGAGCTCTTAAACCTATTCACCTCATGTAGTTTTATGTATAATCACTAACCTTTTATAGATCCATGAGTGTTAAAGTAATTTTTGATCAGTATCTAATATATTTTTACATCATGGGTTTACATAGGAATAGCTCACATATGTAATTGTAAGTGAATAGAAATGAACCTTAGTTCTTACTACAAAAAAAACTTAAAAAATAAAACTAACACACCAAAAAATAAAACAAATACCACCCAATCACATTAGACCCTCATTAGTGACCGATGAGAGGCTTTTAAAACCTCATTTCTCCATTACTTCCATCCTTGTTTGTCTGCCACTCAATGAGAAAATATGGTGGTAAATCTCAATAGTTTCCACATTGAGTTTATTATAACTCCCTCCCCCCCCCCCACAATGTGAAACAACAAGGATGTCAGTTTCCACTAAAAATGCATCTATTACAATGATTGAATTTGACATTAATGACATTTTTATTAGCTTTGACAAGATATAATCAACATACAATGTTTTTTTTTAATAATGAATCCTTATTCTTTTGATTTTGATTGTTAATATTGACATAAAGGACTTGATAAAAACCAAACTCTTATCTCTATAAATAATTATTGACCCAAATTTAACCATATAACATTCACTCAAATGCAGGACAAAATATTGATACTAGACTTATAAAAAGTAACATATTGATAACTTTTTAGAAGAAAACTAAATAAAATACTATTGAATCAAAACCTAGAATATATCAAAGCATTTAATAAACTTTGATGTATAGAAAAAGAAATAAAATAATCTAAACTAAATAAAATTAACATAACTTATTGATAAAATAAATAATCTTAATTATTCTATAGATTGCATGTGGTGGAAAAGTGCATGAATTTTCATAGACTATCATGTGAATAAAAGTATGTGGATAACTTTCCAACTTGAAGATAGTCAGAGAACAGACATCAAAGATTACCAATATGTAAAATTAAATGTGATAGAAATGAAACTGAGCATCGAATAGGATTGATCTGATAGGATGCAAGCATGGCATATAGGTTCAATAATACTCTAAATATCATAAACATGTTGAATTTTGATTTAGTCACAAATGCACTAAAATTGAATTTGATGAACAATAACTATCCCTATATGCACTAAATAATGAATTAGTTTCCTATGCCAAGATACATAGTCTCAATTCAAATAAATATTCATCTTGCCTCTTCCTATGCTTGAATAACAATGTATAGATGTGTAGTTATTATAATAATAATGATATGCTTGGGCAGAATAAACAAATAATTTTGTTTAAGAGAAAGGAATTTAGAGGGTGATGGTCTTCTATAAAAGTTGTACAGTAGAAAATATATTGATAAGTTATAGAAATATATGATCATATCAGGAACACATTTAAATCTAAAGTTATAATCTATAATAGATTAGTTCATATGCTTCTTTAAAAAAATCTAAATACTAAACTCTCATTCTCATAGCTAAGGACCACTCTCATTCATTGGGATGAAACACAACACTACTTTCCCCTTTAAAAAAATTAATATTATTCTATTAGGAACAAGATCATAAACTACTATGATACCACTGTTAGTAATCTAATGATATTATGTAGTGATTTAATTCATGAGATGAAAAATGGAGTTGAATACATAGAGGCTAATATTCAAACACATAATATAATATTCCACTCTATTACAAAATCATTCACGACATACAAATATATAGGACATAAATTCCCTCTAAATAGGGTGCATCATATCCACTAAAATATCTCAACAACTAACATATAATCTATATGTGATATATTGTTGTTATAAAAATATATATGACTAACAACCAAATAATAGTATAACCTAATAACTATTTATCATATGGTAAATTAAAAAATAACCATGTGAATACTAAATTCCCAACATTATTCTCATACTATATTATAACACTTGGTTATAGGTGAATCATCAAAGAGCTTGATAAGATGCAAATTCAATTATTTCTTGTGCAAATTTATTTTGTCATCAGATTTTGTCTTTATAAATATAGCATATATTACTATGTATATGTGATTGTGTCATTTTTTAAGAAGGTTTTCAATAATGGACTTTGTAGTTTTGATAGAAATGTATTGTTATGGAATAGATATTTAGAGGCAATATGAATGGTGTTTCATGAGTTTGTAATACCTTAAAAGCTTCAAAGTTTAAAACCTAATGAATTATGAATTAAGCTATAAACATTTTTAAGGACCTAGATCCTATGCGTTATATACATTTTATTATCTAGGTGGTAATATTAACATTGACTAGGTCATAGATTTTGATGGTTCACTTTGAATGTGGTGTCATGGGGTTAATAATCATGTTTGATATAATTCAAAGTTGATTGATATATTGGTAACCTTGGTGAATATTGTTTACTTAAAAGTAGAATTTTGAGTTTAAAATGGTGATTCACTATATATTTGGTGGTGAATGGATTAAATGAATTACAATCCTGATATTTGATTTGATGTGATTGATGAGTAGTTAACATTTATTTCTAGGTACTTGCCTTGGTCTATGGGATTGGAATTGATTTGGTAATAAAAAATAGATTGTTAAATGAATTAATAAGCTACTAAGTTTGGCATGGATGGTTAACAAGATGGTGAAAGTTGTGAAATCTAATATGATTCATACACATCATCTTGAATATTAAATGGTAGTTATGATAATATAAAAGTGGCCATTTTTATTCTCTTTATCTCATTTGATGACAAGCTTGCTGAGGAAGTGAAGCACTAGTGGGAAACACTATCTAGGAGGTCAAGAAGAATATGGTGAGATTTGGGAATGATTTTCATACAAATTTAACAAGGTATGCTTCAATTGTTCTTTTTATTTGAATATATGATAATGAATGCATGGCCCAGCTGTTTGTGTTTTTATAAATGAATCTATATATCTTTTTTTTTAATGGAAGTCTAAATTGGTTATGAAAGACATAATTTAGTATGATTCAAGGAATTTGCATGTAGTTGTGTTTTTATTTCATTAGGTGTAGATGAAAATACTTTTATCATTTGATTTTACACTTATGAAAATGGTTTCAAGTTTGGATTTGTTATGATATGATTTGACCTTGATCTTCTTGGTGTTTAGTTTTACTTGATGAGGAGGTTTATGTATTTTATTAATTATATGAAGAAATATCCTAGTTTCATTATGCATGCAAGTTTTGGTTGATTAAATATTTTATCGGGTCATGTTGATAGGATTAATTGATAGTTTTTCTAGGAATACCTATTAATAATAGTTATCATGAATATAGGATTGATTTGAAGTTATAAGGCTACATGCATACAGTGAGTTCTTTCTTTTCATTAAATGCATGAAATGGGTTTTGATTATTTTATTTCGATGGTAAATATGCTTTCAAAAGTTTATTTTATGTTGAATATGGCTCAACTTTGGTATTCAATAGTTTTTTGTGGTTTTAAAGAGATTTAATTATTCTCAAATGGATATTTGAAGGAAATTTATTTTTTTTTGGCTCTGCATGCATTTTGGTTTGAATAAATTAGTTCCCAATTCATATCTATAAATATATGATAATTTTTTGCTTTCATATAGAATATGGAATAAGGTTAGAAAGTTTTATTACTAATGTTGTCTAAAAATGGTCATGATTTATGTACAAATAAATAATGAATATGATTTTGACACCAATATTGGCTCAATAGTTACTTTATGAAATAAATTGTTTGATTTCATTCATTTGGGTTCTGAGGTATAAAATGATGATTTGTTTTGAATAACATTATCATTGTTACCTAAATGATACAGTATGCTTAGAGTAATGAAAAAGGCTATATAACAGATGTATGTCGTATGGTTTTAAGGAAGTCAAAGTTTATTTTGTGTCTTCATTTATGAGATATTTAAATAAATATATTTTGTGATAATCAATCATAAGCTTTAGATTTTAAATCTATAATTGAATATGGTATTTTAGGACTATATATGTTGGCAAAATATTTTAGGGTCTATGTTTTGAGAAAGGGGTATGGGATTAAAATTGAATACTAAAAAGATTTTGAGAGATGATATTTGGCTATTGAGCTTGTTTATTTTTACATGAGTGATTTTTATAAGGGTTTCCTCTATGCATATCAATTTCAATCTTTTGATTTAAAATTAAAAATTTCATGCTTAATTTCTATTTTAACTATTGCAAGATTTGGTGGTTTTAAGATATAATATGTTGAGGTTTAATTAATTTTAGATTTTATAAGGTCGTGTGGTTAGAAAGTTTGACATAATTTTGCAATTTTAATCATTTTGATGTAAATATCATGAGATAATACTTTGATAATATAATGTTTTGGATATAGAAAGTGGTTGTTATGTGAAGTATTTTAGAAAGATTATTTTAGTATGTTTTCTTAAAATATGTCAAGCTAGACTCCAAATTCATAAAATTATGGTAGAGATGCATGGGGTCATGGTGATGATCATTTTAGTGAGGGTAATCTTTCTTGGGGTAGTTCTCAAGGCCAATATTTTCATGGTTGTAGGGATGCTAACATTTTTCCTCAACCATTTAACCATGTAACTCATGTATCCATTAATTTTGAGGCTTTTGATCCCACATTTTGGAATGTACTTGATTTATTTCTAGATAGTTTTTTGACCTTTTATAGTAATAGAGGTTTGAGAAGATCTTATGGAAGATATCATCCTCATGGACAAAGTAATCCAAGTGAGTATTCTTATCACATGCACACTACTTTTCAACCTAATCCACATAATGCTCCATTACCTAAACCTAATCTTTATAATGCTTCATTGCCTAAAAAAACAAAAAATCTATTTGAAGCCACTATCAAATTGCATACTCATTCACTTGTAACTCTTAATACTACAATGTCATCTCTTGAACTTGAAAGACCTACTTATTCTAACTGGAAACATGCTAGCAACCATATAACACAAAATTTAGTGACTAAGAAATTAAAAAAGGTTAAGTTAGAGGTTGATGATTTTAAGGCACAAAATTAGTGAAACTTCTCACTACATGTATGGAGTACACGGAGTACCAGACTAATAGGGGAGCTTCATTTATTGATTTAATTTTTCGTTTAGACTTAGATTAGATATTTATTCATGTTGAATATTTTGACTTTGAATTACTATATACATGTTGTAATATGGCGATACTTTGAGTATATGAATATGATTTTGGTAGTTTTGATAAACATGACACTACTTTTTATGTAGAATGGAATATTTGATATTTATTTAAATTATATGGAAATGCTTATGGTATTTAATATTTTAAGTATTTAATTTTATTTAATTGTTAGTAGTTATTATTAATGTCGTGTATAATTAAAATTTCCTTTATATTGTAATCTAATGAGTCATGGGCCCTTTTTCTCTCAATTTTAGTTTATTTCTTAATTAAAGAAGTAAGAAACTAGTAATACATGTGTGGTAGAAGAACTTGTTTATTGTGCATACATGATACAAAAATTTGTGAAAATATCTTTTTTGTCTTGGGACGAATGACTTTTAAATGAGAAATAACTCATGCAAAGGGATTATTAGATGGGTAAAAAGGTGGATTGCCTACCGTGAGCTAGATCTATGAAGCGTGAGCTTACTAGGAGGTTGTCAATCCACACTCTTAAAATAATTAAGTTGAAATAAATAGAGATAAAGTACTTGCATAAAATGACAAAAAATATTGAAAGGAAATGCAAGGAGAAATAAATGTTTGATGAATAAAATACACTAATTAAGTAACTAATGGGTTAATACTAATGTTAAATAGGTTAGGTTAGGTTTAGAAAATAGGTGAGGTCTTTGTGAATAGGTAGGGACATAAAAAGTGGAATTTGGTAAAAGGTAGGTAGGTAAAAATAACTTATTATTTCTTACCATAGTGACCATCAATAGTTAAGCTAATTGTCAGTGGTTAAGCTAACCATCAGTGGTTGGGTGATCATCAGTGGTTAGGTGACTATTGTGGTTGAAGGTGACCATCAATGGTTAAGGTGACCATCGATGGTCAAGGTGACCATCAATGATTCTTATCAATTCTAAGAGTGTTAAAAAAAGAGCCTAATTTAGATTATAGAAAGGAGTCAGTAAGTGGTTTGGGATTTGGTTAAGGTTTGGAGGTTAGGAGATAAGATGCAAAAAGGTTTGATTTAGGTTAGGAAGTTAAAAACTAAACAAATAAAACCTAAAATATAAAATGTACCTAGTTGGTTGCTTGATGGCTAATGGTTGATCTTAGAGAAAATTTGGTAGAGTAATGGTATTTGCCTCAAGAGCAATTTTGGTAGAGGTTCAGGTCTCTATTGTAGTTTTTGAATTACTATAAGAAAGACCTATTGATTGATAGCTTGATGACCTATGTGCTACAATGTTTGATTATGGATCCCTATTCACCTCCAACTCCCATCCTTTTATAGGCAAAGAGAGATGGAGGTAGAAGGTTTTATAGGATGTTTGGGTTACTAATTTTGATGCATCATGATGTGTTAGTAATGAGTAAGGTGAACATATTTAATTATTCTATGTTAGCTTATACAAAGCTAGTGTTGTGTTTGGGAGGTGGGGACCCTGATGGTTAATGGTTAGGATGATCATTGGTGGTTAAGGTGACAATTTATGGTTGAGTGTCAAAGGTTAAGTAGGGAAAAAGGGTGGGTTTGGTTAGTTGGTCAAATTGAACATGGTTAGGTTTAATTAGGGGTTAAAGGGTTTGATTGGTGGTGTTTCAACATTCAAGACTATAGTGTTTAGAATTTCAATGTCTACATTTTACCCCTTTTTGTTATGTAGCTTGTGTCAACAAATTGTAAAACAAAAATGGATTGCGGGTCAAAGGTTTTGTTACCTTGAGTATGGGAGGAGGTGTTCCCCCTCAACTTGAGAGTTGATGAAGTGAAACTAAAATTGAGTTAAGGTTTGATAAGTGTTTTATGGTGAGTCATGAGATTGGTGATGAAAAGGGTTGGGTATTTAGATCACAAACATGCACACAAAATATAACTAAGGTATGATCACTAAGATTGTGCATAGACTAAGTTTCCATAGTTGGTAAAAAATAAGGTTGGTGGTAGAAGGACAAGTAATAAGTGGACAACATCATCATATTTAGGCATGGTGGCTGAGAACACTCATAAATGCAAGTATCCTAGATAGGGTTGGTATTTTCATAGGTATTTGAGGTAGGAATTACTCTTAGGAAAAACACAAATATTTTGGTGTTCACTAGGTGGTACATATTTAAATGGTCAACATGGCAAGGTTAGTTAGTGTAGTCAAAAGGACCAAGGTAAGGTCATCACAAAATATGTGATAGTTCAAGCCAAAAAGGCCAACATCAAGATGGATGTGGTCATATGTTTGGTTGGTTGGAGAGGGTGTTCTCTAATGGTTCATGATTAGTTAATGGAGAATAGGTGCTCTTTGAAGGTTGGTTTTGGTTTGGTGGAGAAGGGTAATATCTAAAAAGGTGTCACTAAGGTGTTTTATGGTAGGTAGGGTTGGGGAATTTATAACCAATGGTCACACACAATGACCATCAGTGGTCATACCTAACCATAAATAGTCTTAGTCAATCATTGGCAATAAAAGATCAAAGGCTAAATGGCCAGTCGACTGTCGATGGTCATAATGACCATCAGTAATCAACTACAGAGCTGGGTGGGTTGGAAAAAAGGTTAAGGAAATAGGTTAGGGGTAAAAGATGGTTTTGATAAAATGTTAAGGGTAGTGTTTTTTGATATAAGATGAAGGGTAGAGTTGAGTTGTAAGTGTTTTTAGAAATGATAAGTGTTGTTTGGTTTTAGGGTAGGTTAGAAGATATGGTAATGCAGTTGAGATATAAAAAATTAGGTGTTTAGTAGGTAGGTGGAATGAGGTAAAATGGGGTGAAAGTCATGGTAAAAGTAGTTAATATAAAACTAAGTGTGTTTTCTAATGATTTTTTTAGGTACAAGATCAAATCCAAATACGATATTGGGTCCCTTAGATCTTTTCAAAGATCCATTAGGGGATGACTGATGATGATTGGACACATATGGAGGAGGTAGGCCTTTGCACGATGATGCACTTACAACATGTGTTGTGAGATGTGGTGTTGATCATGACCCTCATCGAGAGATGGGATCTGGCCATGAACACTTTCCTCTTATTGATGAGTTAGATGGCCATCCTAATAGAGGATGTACATAGGATTACATGATTGCCCATTCGGGGGGAGCCAATATATCAGATAGAGAATGAGGAGAGAGATAATAATATAGAGCTCTTATATGGTGAGGATTAGGTCTTGACCAAGTGTCATGAAGGAGGCTTTAGCTATAGACCATTACATCAAAGGGATAGATATGATAGGTGGTTAATGATGATGATGGTAGTCTCCTACTTTACATTACTAGATTTGAGTAGTGGGCAATTTTTATATCTGCTATTGGGAGTTTTGGTGGAGATGTTGCTTGGTTAGATAGTTTTTGGGTGGGTACCTATTTTGTTGGTACATATTTATAGGGAGTTTGGGGGCTTAGAGTGCATTAGAGGTATGGTATTAGTGTGGGGTTCATGCTTCATTATTGGGCCTATGAGCATATCAGGGTCCTGAGGCTATGGGGTTGCCATGGGAGGGATATGCCCAAATGGAATTTAGGGTGGGCTTCATGTGATAGAGGGGTGATTATGCTCTTAAAAGAGATGGAATAGGTGTGAGGGATATTGATTAGTTTTGAGAGGCACTAGATGCCCTAGTGTTTGGAGATGTAGTTTGGAGGTTGTATGTTAGCTTCTTAAGGTGGGCCCACTATACTCAACATATATTATCAATGTAGAGCTAGAGGTGGATTTTTGGGAAGAGAGAGGGTGAGACTAATCTTATCCCTTTTGATAAGGTCTACAGGTAGTTTGGGTTAGTATAGGGGATTCTAAGTCCATTCTTGAGGTACAAGTGGGAGGATGATGAGTTTGTGTTTCTAGTGCCACAACTAGTAGAGATAGTTTTAGATTTTAAAGAGTTGCCTGCCAAAGTAGAGATCGATGATGCCAATTTTTTTGATGGTTATACAGCATGGTATTAGGTCATCTATGTAGCTAGAAATTTTGGATGGGATGATGGTGGCCAATAGGCTATGGATGTGGATCCCATTAGTGGGGGTCTATAGGTATAGGTATAGAGAGGTGGCCTTGATGGATAGGTAGGAGAAGTATTGGTCACTACATTGGTGTAGATCATAACTTTATAGGGGTAGGTGCCCAAATTATAGGGCCAAGTTGTGACATTATAGGGTTAGGTTACCACAGTTATGGGCAAGAGGGATCAGGCCAAGACTTCACTAGGCTTGGTGACCCAAGAGAGGGACACTCTAAGATAGAGAGGAGGAGAAGCTATAACAATAACAAGACCACTAATTAGCATCCCTATGACATAGTACTTGGACACAATTGAGGATTTTTCATATTATGAGGCCATATTTTTGACACAGTGTCCACAAGAGTCTCAATGGGGTGAGTACAGAGCCAGCTTGGTAGGTGGTGCAAGTGTAGTGACTCTAGGTCAGTGGCTACTTTGGTAGGTGGGTAGGTAGTCACCATAAGAGGGTAGGCACTAGATGGTAGTGGTGGTGTAGGAGGGGCCAGTGGTATTGGTGCCCCTGGGGCATAGTTTTATGATATGATATGTATAGATGTATATGAATTTTATACTAGCTTATGAGCTGATGTAGTGAGATGTATATTTTTGAGAAAGAGAGATGCACATGATTATATGTAATATTTTATGTTGATGAGGCATGATGTGTATAATGATGATGATGATGGTGGTGGTGGTGGTGGTGGTGGTGGTGGTGGTGGTGGTGGTGGTGGTGTGTGTGTGTGTGTGTGTGTGTGTGTGTGTGTGATTTCATGTTTCATGGTTTATGGTTTTGATGTTTATGATTATGATTATGCACATGAGATGTAGACTCACTATATTAGGCATGTGATGATTATGGATGATGTTAATGGTTACTCATGATTATGATGATGTGATGTTTTATTCATGATGATGATGTTTTGATTATGGTTAGGATGTTCTATACATGGCTATGATGATGTTTTGATTTATGGTTATGATCATGGATATGTGATGTAGTTTATGATTATGGTTATGATCATGATGTTTATGATGGAACATAAAGTAAGTTTTAGATAACTAAATGTGGGGAAAAAGATGAAAAATCATGAGACCTAAGTCTAAGTGAATAGATGAACCAATTAAGAGAAGATAAGGAGGAGGCATGATGCTTCTTTTTTGGTAAGGACTAAACAAAAATAAAGTTATATTGGCCTAATGAACATAAGCCCTTCGAATGCTTTGAATTAGCATGTGTTGGTTGATAAAAAGGTGTCTTGATCACAACGTGTCAAGTAAGCTCAAAGTCCCTTGATTTGTAGATGGTATAAAGAGGGGATATGTGATAATATTAAGGGGAGTGTAACCTCTTGAGGGTTGGTTTTCCCCTTATATAGGTGACCTAAGAACCATAATAGACAAGTCCATGTTTTAAGGTAAGGTGTAAACTGATCAATGTGGGAAGTATACTAATATTATATATGAAAGCTAATTATATCTTTATTGGATATATTGTTCTTGATTTTGATATAGGGTCTTTTATTTTTTGATTGTGATAGGTGTACAAAGTTAATCGATGGAAGAATCTTCAAATGATTTCTTTGACAAAATTTGACTTAGCCATCCTTCAAGGGAGTGGTCTAAGTTTGGATTTGTTCATGTTGGTAGTTGTCATTCAAGGGAGTAGTCTTAATGCTAGATATGTTTAACCCAAGTGATATTTAGGTATCCCAAATTATTTTGATGCTAGGTTTGACATGGACAAGTCTATTCAGGCTTAGAGGTTTGCCTTTATGAGGGCAACACCTAGAGCACAAGAGGTTAATGATAGGTTAAAGGGGTGGTTTTGAGAGACAGTGACCATGGGATTTCATCTGATGAGGGGTGAAAATTATCCATGATAACCATGCCATGGGTAGATCCATAGTACCCATATATAGGATTAGGCTATGATTATGATGGTTAATCACATGGTTCCATTTTTTAATCATTTATCCTCAGAAGGATGAGATGAGGGTATGAGGAAGTTGAAAATATTTTAAATCAAGAGGTGAGCTTAAGTTAGACAAGAGGTGGGTTCAATCCCTATTTAACAAAATAAAGGATATAGATGTGAAGCATTTAAAGGCTTAGGTTCTAGTTTGCCTTCAAGAGAGGATAAATGATAAGCTCCCGATCCATACATATGGGTTATGATGTAGGTTCTAAGCTAATTAAAAGCAAACTTACCTCACTTAGTTTTTTCCATATTGGTTACATGTTGATTTTCCTTTAGGATGAGGTCTTTGATGTTGAATTCTCAGTATTTTAGGTACTTTTTATAAGCATGTTTGATTTTCTCTTGATAGATGCAAAGGTGGTTAAACATAGCTAGGTGATGTTCATCGAGTAGCTTAAATAATGCTAGGCACTCTTAATGATAGTCACTCTTAGAAATGATATCTTACAAAGATATGAAAAGAGAGGGAATCTATACTTTTAGAGGTAAGATTGCCTCTACTTTGAAGACCAGAGAGAAAGGGGTATCACCCATATAGGTTTGAATGCTAGTGCAATAGGCTCATAAAGTGAAATGGATATGTAAATGCCAATCTTGACTAGAATCACTAACCACTTTAGTTAACATCTTGTTGAGGGTTTTGTTAGAGGCTTACACCTATCCATTTACTTTTGGATGGTAATATGAGGAAAAGCTTAAGTTGATGCCAAATACATCACAAAGACCTTGGACCTTTTTTTTTTATAAAAAAATTGACATTATTGGTGATGATCTTATGGGGAAAATTGAAATGACAAATGATATGATGATTGATGAAGTTGATAATATTTTTAGCTTTGGTCAACATGAGAGGAATAGCCTCCACCCATTTGGTGAAATAATCAGTGGTGGTGATGATGGAGTGGTACCACTGGAAAGAATGAGGATTGATTTCCCCAATGAGATCTAGTCCCCATTATGAGAAGGGCCAAAAGTCCTTGGATACTTTAAGGCCATGGGCCAGTGCATGATGTAAATTAGCATGTTGTTGACATTTAACACACTTCTTTACATAATCATAATAGTCTTGGTTGAGGGTGGGCCAATAGTAGCCAAGGTGAAGGATATGTTTAGTGATAGATAAACCACTAAAGTATCCCCCATATATTCCATGATGCATTTATTTGATAACATGGGAAGTGTTTCACTACATTTAAGCTTATTTTACATTCAAATAGAGAGAGAAACAAAAGAGAGAGAGAGTTAGGGATAAGTGATTAAAACCTAGATAAGTGTACACCACTCTAGACTTTGTAGATTCCCCTCTTTGGCTATGGAGGTAGACAATTTTAGATAAGAAAACACTACACAAAATAGTTTTTATTGAAGATATGTGTAGACTGCCAAGCTACACACTTGTTTAGAGAAGCATGAAAATTCCTTGGGATGACAGTCTGCTATTTTAAAACAAAGTTTAAAATAAATGAAAGTAGAGAGAGAGAGAGAGAGAGAGAGAGAGAGAGAGAGAGAGAGAGAGAGAGAGAGAGAGAGAGAGAGAGAGAGAGAGAGAGAGAGAGAGAGAGAGAGAGAGTTATGTTTACCATGTTGTAGGTCTGAGTGTAGTGGAAGATAATATAGTTGTAGGTCTGAGTGTAGTGCAAGATAATATAGTGTAGGATGATAAGTCAAGTCTATGTTTTGGGAAGGTTCTTAGGTGATTTTGAGGTTGTTAGTTTAGAAACATAGTAATTGACATCGATTAAAGGACCGATATTGGTTGGGGTCACCGATGTTGGTTGGGGTAGTAGTATTAAAATGAGTTAGAGAATGTTTTTCTAGGAGGGAGAATGGGAGTATGGTTAGGTTGTGAGCTTAGGAAGAGTTATAAGGAGGTGGATAAGACTCAGGTGAGTCTATATAGAGGGTTGGTATGCTGGGGTATAAAAAAGTGGGTGGGGAGATTTAAAACTCCTCCATGAAAGGAGTTGGGGTTCAAGAAACAATAAATAGTATAATGTAAAACAATTATAATATTACTATTTAAAGACTTACAAAACATTAAGATATACTAAGTTGGTAAAATGGGTGAAATGTGACTACTGGATAGATGAATTTGATGATTCTTTGTGAACCAATGGTATAATAGACAAGACAAGTCCTCAAGAGTGCAAGCTCTGTGCAGTGTATCAATTCCTAATCTAGATCAATTTGTGAAGAGTAATGATAATCTTGGATGTCAAAATTGATGTAGGATGCTTTGATTGCCAAATGCTAATGCATGAATTATTGATTTTCTAACGCAATACCAACTTGGAATTTTGCTTAAGTACTAACGTCGATGATCCTATCGATGTCGATCGAGGGTTGATCGACTTAGATGGCATGAGAATAGGTAAAAGGGATATTTTTAGTCTCTTTTCTATTCCTTATCTTTCCAAGTGTGGTGTTCATTATAAAATGGTAAAAATGTGAGGCTATGAAGAACATAGTTAATTAGGAATTTATGTTAGGGGTGAGAATAAGTCATAGATAGTTAGGATTAGGAGACTAACTCTCAAGGTGACTCAGAGGGTAAGAATTAGTCTTAGGATGAGGTGGCCAAGTGAGGTGGCATAAGTGGGTTTTAATGAACTTAATTAAATATTTTAAGGTAAAAACATGGGTTATAAAGGTTAATTATTAAAAGGGGATCAAGGAGGGCTTTGACATAGGGAGTCATGCAAGTGTGTGATGTAATTCTGGTGTCTATATTTTCCCCTTTTTATCTTGTAACTTATATTGACAAGTCATGAGATAAAAATAGGAGTTGGATACTTCAGGTATATGATGAGATATTCCCCCCTTAAAATGGGAACTAACAAAGGAGAATATAAAATTGGGTACCAATTTGATAGGCAATTAATGGATGGGTAGATATTGAGTGCGATCATGGCAACATCATTGCTTGTGCATATACTACTACTAGTTATAGTCAACACAATCAGTAATGAGTAAAGGTGAGGAGGTCTTAGATAGAAATAACTAGACCACATATTGTTAGTGATAGCTAATAGGGTTAAAATGATAAAATTTGTAGCTCTAATGATCCATGTGTTCTAGGTATCTGAGGTGGGAAGTGTTCCTAGAAAATAAAAAGTGTTGTAGTTGATGGAACTAGTAAGGTCATGATCAAAAAATACCTGAGATATATATGTGCATACAATAGCCAACGATAACATAATATCATAAGTGGTTGAAATGATCAAGGTAAGGTTGGCCCAAAAGGGCCATTGGTTGAGGAGATATTTGTGATCTCTGATTAGAGTCATTGTGGGTGGAAATTTAAGTGATTTCTAAGGTGGGTTGTCATGAGTGGGGAGATATACATGATCTCCAAGCTGCCCCATAAGGAGACCATGTGAACCACTAAATGCATGTAATTAGGGTGATGTTGCAAAGGGTGGTATTTGGGGTTAGAAAACCTAATTTTAAGGTGGATGGCATCAGTTAGGTCATTGATGTCGATAAGAAATATGCTGACATCAATGGCTTAGGGCAAGATTGCCAACATCAGTGGGTGACCAAACCCAATAAAAAGGGTTTGGTGGCCCACCAAAATTCATTTGTGACATTATATTGGAGGAAATAAGATATTTAAGTGTTGTGTAACATAAAACATCTAAAGCTTGTCCTATTATGGTGAGGTGGTGATAGGTGATTGGTTAAGAAGAGTATGTGAGAGTGAGGGTGTGATTTAGTACTTGGTGGGCCATAGTTTGACTGAAGGAGTGTTGGTGTGGATGAAGATGGTAGAGGGATGAGGGGACCTAATTAGAAGTGGTCCACTATAGGTGCCAGTAATTATAGTCTAGAGGATATGGAGAGATGAGGTAGGATATCTTTGAGTGGCTTGAGTTGGTTGTTATTTTAATTTAGGTTTTGATCATAATTTGTTAGTTAGGTGTAATGTGAGTATGTGGGGGGATAGAGGGTAATCAAGGGATTAGTAGATGGGATAAGGGTAGGTTTGGGTGGATTTATGGGGAGTTAGAGGTAGTTTTTAGGAAAAAACCTAAATTTTGGGTGTAAGCTATTTGATCCTAGGGTTGAACTAGTCACTAATGTCAATTGGGTCTATCGACATCAGTTGACAACCAATACTAATGTTGGCCAACAACTAGTGCTGATGTTAGTATATAAGATTGATGTCAGTCAAAATATAACCAATGTTGGTTACTAAAAAACCCAATGTAGAAATTTTAGGAAGAATTAGGGCCAATTATGCATCCCCAATTGAATTTTTATAAGTGCATTAGTGGACTATCCTAATGGCTGAGCTAGCCTCAGAAAACCTTGTGTTAACTAAGTGCTACCTACATAGCCTAGATTAGGGCCTTAGGCCAATGTAGTTCTCCCAAAGGGAAGGGAAAAAATGGGTTAGATATGGGTTAAAATTATTAAGGCAAGTGGTTAGGAAAAGGTAAGTTGAAATAGGTCATGGGACCTAGGGTGAAAAATACGCCATTAGGCCTAAGGTGTAAGATATAGGCCATGGGGCCTAGAGTTTAAGAAGAGGCTAGTTGGCCTAGGGTTTAAGATATAGGTCATGGGGCCTAGAGTTTAAGTGGGTGAATAAGATATATAGTTAAGTGGGTAGATGGTTGAGCTAGCCTCAAAAGACCCTATGTCAAATGAGTGCTACCTACATGGCCTAGATTAGGGCCTTAGGCCAATGTAGTTCTCCCAAAGGGAAAGGGATTAAAAGAGGAGGTTTATAACTAAAGGTATATGTCTTTATGGATTGATTTTGTGTGTGTGGATATAGGTTTGGAAGGAGTTGACATTATGAGATTGACTACCTACACTACTGATGAGGATGAGGAGGGATGTCACCACAGATGACTGGAAGCACATGGCAGATGCAGGGTTAGGAGGAGTGTGATGATATTTTAGAGTTGCATGAGATATTAGCTTGATGGCAACCTTGATAGAGAGGTATAATCACACCATCAACACCTTCCATCTACCTATCAGAGAGTTGAAAATGACATAGGAGGATGTATATAGGATTTTATGGTTACCACTCCAAGTGGAGGATCTCTTCTCATGTTCAAGGGAGGATCATGATATTCATATGTCCACATTATTTGGGGAGCATGTCAGTGAGGTGACCTATCATTTAGTGACATTTCCATATGAGCCTATTTACACTATTGATGAGGAGTAACATTGCCTAATTATCTTAATGATGATAGGCATTATAATGTATGCACTACCTAATGCAGATGGAGGGAGATTCCATATCATGATGATCAAAGTTTTGGCATAGATGTTTGAGTAGTGGATAGTATTTACATGGGGACTATCTTTTATAGCACAATTATATAAGGAGTTATGGGGTGTGAGGTTGCAATAGTGATACAGTCTTTATGTCAAGCATTTACTTCATTATTGAGCATATGAGCACATTGTGGTAAAATGGCCACTGGGGCTACCAGTCATGACTTTGAACAATTTTAGGGTTGGTTTCAAATGATGGAGAGAGAACATGGCATAGACATGAGTAGATGGTATCATGTAAAATATTGATTATTATAGGTAGATGATGGATGGATTGATTCTATCAGATATTTTTTGGAGGCCCTACTCGACATATCCTACATTCAGAAGATAGGTAGAGCATCTTGTAGGCTTACAGAGTATGATATGGGTTAGGGGGAGATGAGATAGAGAGTTGGAGATGATACATGTGGTCAAGGTTAGGAGATAGTTTGGGTTATTATAAGATGTACTTCTTACTTTTCTTTGATATAGGAGGGATGATATAGAGGCACCCTTCTATTGCCCTAGGAGATAGATGGGCCAAATTTTGAGGAGTTACTAGCAAGCCCAGGTGTGATAGATTTAAGGTGTACAATAGATTATTTAGCATCATGGGTAGGTTTTTAACCTATGATTCTGAGGAGACCACGATCAGATTTACAAGGAGTTATGAGAGGGAGGGATGCAGCTGTGTAGGCATGAGATACAGTACAAGCACAAGTTTTGGTCTTACAAGGATAGGTGATGACACTTTAGACCCAGTTGACTATAGCATAGGTGTAGGTTTTGGTTGTATAGGGATAGATTATTACAATGAGAGATGGTCTGAGAGAAATAGGGTAGGTTACCCCCCTCCTCCACCATAAGGACCAGTACAAGATCCACCATAGGCATCACCATAGGGTCATATAGTAGGTTTGATGGGTCTACCATAGACTATACCACTAGTGAGGTACAAAACTACTTTAGATGAGATTGCATACTATGAGAGAGACATTAGGTAGTTCTCATAGATTTTGAGATATTCTGAGTCTAGAGAGTAGGAGAGATCAAAGAGATGAACCATGACCTCTAATTTATGTAGACATAGATAGGCAGAGGGTGGTGATGATATTGCCTTTTCATGACCATGACCACAGCCTTGAGTATTTTGAGGGCTAGATGTATTGTGATTTTTGTTATATATATATATATATATATATATATATATATATATATATATATATATATATATATATATATATATATATATATATATATATATATATATATATATATATATATATATTGGCCTATGAGCTGAAGTTAAGAGATGTATGGTGAGAGAGATGATACTGATATGATTCATTTATGTATAGTCATATTTAGTATATATATGAGATTTTGGTATTGTGAGATGTTATGATGTTACGTTGATGTTATTGATGATGATTGTATATTATGTATGAGGTTTATGTGATGTTATTTTTGGTTATGTTAGTGATAGTTAGTGTGTTATGCTAGCATTTCTCATATTCGTGATGGTACATGCATATTTGAGTAGTTGGTTTCATTTTAGCATTTTCCATATATGTGATGGTGTATGCTAAAAATGATATGTTTGATTTTATAGTTTATCAATTTATTGTTATTTAGAGAAGCTATGTTGGTTGCATTTCACATGAGGTTGTATGAAATAAATTAGTTGGCAAATGGTTTATTAGTATTAGTAGAGTGTGATGATTGAAGAATGTATTGTTAATACACCATGATTTTTGTTGATATTATTTATCATCATTGCTTGAAATGGATATATAATAAATAGTATTATTAAACACATAAATTTAATATGTAAGAATAGAGATTGGTAGGTAGGTGAGAAGTTACACAAATTTTGTTGTGAGATGCCACCTTAAAAGAGAAATTGACATGTGATAGAAAAGAAAGGGATATGATGCTCTTGCATTAGCGAGGATCATAATGACCATAAAGATCATATGAATAGGCATGGGAGTATGAGCCTTAATCATGCATTGTAATATCAATCATTCATTTGGTAGAGAAATGTCATGATCACATTGTGTCAAGTGAGTTCAAAGTCCCTTGATTGTGAGGGAGTAAGAGGGGGAAAAGGTAAAAGGAATTAGGGTGCTTGGGTAGCATAACCTTATTAGTGGGGATGGTATGCCCCTTATATAGGTGACCTAAGATTTACCATAGGTAAGTCCATGACTAAAGTTTTTCATTTCTTTTTATTGTGTAGGCTAATCAATGTGAGAAGCCTTCATTGGGATGTTGTTGGTGCCTTGAGGTCATGAGAAGCTGATCAATGTAGGAAGCTTCTAAGTCATTATTTCTTTGATAACAAAGCTTAGCTTAGCCATCCTTCAAGGGAGTGGTTTAAGATTTATTTTAGCTATCCTTCTAGGGATCAGTCTATTTATAGTAGTAATGAGAAGTTATATAGAGTTCCTTCAAGGGAGTAGTCCATGTTTGAGAATCATGACCTGAGAGATAATAATTTGTCTATATATCCTAATTTATATTATTATATTTTTGTTTACATATGAATTTAGTCATGGATAGTACTATAGAGGCTTAGAGGTTTTCCTTTATGAGGGAATAACCATAACACTTGGAAGGTTAACTAAGTGTGCAAGAATAAGGGTTAAGAGCAAGCGAAGTGAATGTAATAGGGTTGCTCAATGGATGAGCTCAAGTTAGACATGAAGTGAAGCATCACTTGATTAACAAAAGAATGGTCATAGGTGTAAATCATTTAAAGGCTCAAGTTTTGGCTTTCCTTTGAGAGAAGACAAGTGATAAGTTCTTGAGCCATACTTGTGAGTTATGATGTAGGGTCCAAGCCAATTAGGAGAAAACTTGCCCCATTTGCTTTTCTCCATGTTTGTCACATGTTTATTTTCCTTTAATATAAGATATCTGATATTGAAATCTTGCTCATTGAGGTTTTTATTGTAAGCACATTTGATATGCTCTTGATAGATTTGGAGGTGATTGAGGGTTGCTAGATGACGTTCATTGAGTAACTCAAGTTGGGCCAAATGTTATTGGTGAAAGTCATCATTAGTAAGTATGTCTTGTAGATATATGTGAAGAGAAGGAATATATACCTCAAGAGGAAATATTGCTTTCATCCCATAGACCAATGAAAAAGGTGTAACACCTACAGGGGTTTAAATTCTAGTGTGATAAGTCCATAAGTCGAAGGGAATGTGCGTGTGCCAATCCATACATCATTGACTACCTTCATGAAGATTTTGGTTAAGGTTTTGTTTGAAGCTTCTACCTATCCATTTGCTTGTGGATAGTATGGTTATGAGAAGCTTAATTTAATGCCAAAAGCATCACATATTTTTTGGATAGTCTTGTTCTTGAAAGATTTTTCATTATCTGTAATAATCTTATGGGGAAAACTAAAATGGTAGATGATGTGATGGTTGATAAAGTTGGAAATTTTTTTAGCCTTAGTGGAGATAAGAGGAATATCCTCAACCCACTTGGTGAAGTATTTAGTAGTAATAATGATAGAATGATGTCAGAGAGATGAATGAGGGTTAATCTCTCTGATTAGATCCAAAACCCATTATGAAAAGGGCCAAAAGTCTCTAGTGAATTGTAAGGCATGACTTGGAGTGTGAAGGAGGTTAGCATGTTTTTGACATTTGGCACAACACTAAATGTAATTTTGATAGTATTGGTTGAGTTTCAGCCAATAGTAGCCAAGTCAAAGAATGCATTTGGCAATTGAATTCCCACTTAAATATCCACCAAAAATCCAATCATGGACTTCTTTAATGTTGAAGGGGATTTTAGCACAACTGAGGAATCTAAGGAGGAGACCATCAAAACCTCATTTGTAGAGAAATCCTCCCATCATAGTGTAGCAAGTAGTACTTTTAATGAAATCATGTCTCCCATTACTAGAAAGTTCTAATGGAATGATAACATAAGTAAGATAGTCAATAGGCTATTTGTACCAGACATCATGTAGATTAGAGTCAACATTTCCCATAAATAGGATGTTAGTTGACACATAAGAGGGAAATGTGAGGTGATTCATGGTGACATAGATTTTCAAAGAAGAGTGTGAGGATGGAATGTGTGAGGCAAGGGAAGCCATTGTGTTGACAAACTTGTTTGTAGATCAAAGAACAATTTACAAGAGGTAGTGTTTGAATGATTCCAATAACACATCTACATGATGTTTATATCATTGTAAAATTTCATTTTTACAGAGGTAGGAATCATTAACCTGATTAATCATTAGCTGGGAATTACCAAAGATGCTGATTGATTTGATGCCCAAAAAAATGGTCATTTAAAGCCATAAGACCAAATATTCATATTTGGCTATATTGTTAGTACATTTAAAATCTAGTTTAAATGATAAAGGCATAGGATCACCATCAAGAGGGATGAGGATGAACCCCATACCCCCACCGAGTTGACATTTAGACCCATCAAAGAACATCATCATTTAATAATATATGTCATCAGTGGATAGCATTACAATAGACTCATCAGGGAATTTGAGGTTATAAGGTTGGTTGTTAGGTAAAGGGGCATCAGATAACTAGTCAAACATTGTTTTCCCCTTGATAGACTTTTGTTGGATGAATTCCAAGTCAAACTCAGCAAGGAGCATGAGCTAACAAACCATATGCTAGTTTTGGTATGATTTGGAATGCATGTATTTGAGGGGGTCAGTATGGGTGACAACATAGGTTTTTTTATTTAGAAGTTAATGGCAAAGTTTGGAAGCTATGAAGACAATGTGAGGAAAAGATTTTTGGTATGAGTATACCAAGTTTCATAATCAATAAGCATTTGGCTTATGTAGTAAATAGCTTTTTCTCTATGTTGATCATCCTGATGTGCAATTATAACACCCAAGGAATGGTCTATTGAAAAAATGTAGAGGCAGAAAGGTTGGTCCTCTTTAGATGGAATACAAATTGATGGGGAAAGGAGATACCCTTTGAGTGGGGAAAAGGCTTTTTGATAATCCATGTTCCAATGGAAGGATACATCCTTTTTAAGTAAATGATGAAAAGGTTGACATTGATCTAATAACTAAGAGATGAAATGGTAGATCGATTGAAGTTTGCCTTGTAAGCTATAGAGCTACTTGAGATTAGTGGGTAGAGAAATTTCTATTATTTCCCACACCTTAGTAGGGTCGACCTCAATACCAGAGAGGGAGATAATGAAGCCTATAAGATTACGTGAAAGGACCCCAAAGATGCATTTATTTGGGTTTAGATGAATGTTATATTAGAGGAGATGAGTCGATATGATTTTGAGAATTACCAAGTGATCCTGGTAATGTTTAGACTTTCCAAGTAAGTCATCCACATAGTCTTCCATAATTTTGTGTAAGAGGTCATGAAAAATGTAAGTCATGGTGCATTGGTAGGTGCACCAACAATATTAAGGCTGAAAGGTATGACCTAGTAACAAAAAGTTCCCCATGGGGTAATGAAGGAGGTCTTATGTTGATCTTCTAGAACAATCAGGATTTGATTGTAGCCCGAAAACCTATCCATAAGAGATAACATCTCATGGCTAGTCATCAGATCAACAAGTTGGTCAATGCTTGGTAAAGGGAAGTCATCTTTTAGATAAGCAAGGTTTATATCATGGTAGTCGATGCAAATGTAGATTCCCTTTGTCACTTTTGTGATAGGGGTGATATTGGAAACCCATTGTGGATAGTCAATGGGTTGAATAAAGTTAACTAAGAGGAGGTGTAGGAGCTCTTATTTGACAAGGAGAGCAATACGAGGGTTCATCTTATGAAGATTTTGATTAATAGGTTTAGCATCATAGTTGGTTACAATATTATGGGTGATGATAGAGGGGTCAATGCCAGGCATGTCACGATAAGACCAAGAAAATGCTTTACTATGATTAGAGAGGAAAGTGACATAATTGGTTTGTTCAAGGGAATCTAAAGATTGGTCAATCTTGAGGATTTGGGGGTTATTTGGAGAGCATAAATTAATGTCAATGGTTGATTCATTTAACATAGTTTGCGTTTTATAAGGGAGTGATCATTGGATATAGGAATCATTTGCACCCATGTAGGTGAGAATAACATCATCATCCTAACATTGGATAGTGTTAATAGTGGGAGAGTATTTGTTAATAATTTCAAGATAAATGAGAGGAAGGGACCTTATTTACTCAACTAGATGATAGGTCAAGGGTCATAAATGAATGGAATTTATTAAAAAAAAAATAGGAGGTATGGATACCTCCAATTCTATAAGTGATGGTGGGGGAAGAGGAGAGGTTGGAGAAGGAGAGAGTGGCTCCTCAATATGAGAGACCTTGGTGGGTTTTGTTGGTTCATCAAAACCCACAACATACCACTTTTTGGCATCTTTGATGGTCTTGTTGATGGGGTATTCAATGGGTGTATGAGCACCCTACTCATAACAATCTGACCTAAATCCTTTCCAAGTGCACCTATAAAGATAGGTGTGAGTAAAACTTGGTTTCCTAGGAAGGAGAAGTCACATGTAAAAGGTTGTGGTGAAGAGGAGGGATTTTTGATAGTAGAATCCTGATCAATTCCCCCATATATGAGATTAGTTCAGAAGTTATGGGGACCATATAGGATGACCATCCTAATATGAGGATCATAATTGGGGTGCATGTGATGTTTTCCATACTCTTTTGGAGTATAGAACATGTCAAGTGTCAACAAGTGATATTATTCGAGTGAAAGTAATATGAAAGTGTCTTCCATGGGGTCCTTATCAAGAATTTGTGTCATCAGTATCTGAGTAACCATGGTAGTTGAGATTATTGAGGCTTCAATGGTAGAATTTGAAGAGGAATATGTTTTCAATGGAATGAGGACATCATTGGGATGATAAGTCATGTTTCATGTTTTGAAATAAGGTGGGTTGGTGGGAATAACATGCACTTGCCCACCATGCTCAAATTTGGCATAGTGATGTAAAGTCAAGGGTACACATGCCATGGCACATATCTAAGGTTGTCCAAGAAATATTTTGTATTAGAACTCTCCTTCAATAACGTAGAATATTTCATGGATTATGTGAAGACCCACATGGATATGCAAGACTATAGTACCCACATTAGTTGTTATAGTATCATTGAAGGAATAGAGTATCACATCAAACTATAACATATAATTATTGAGAAGTGATAGTTATTTTTAGGCATGAATGGAGATAATATTAATACTAAAACCTCCATCTATCATGAATCTCTTAACATGAGTTTGATCGATATATGTGATGATAAAAAGTGTAGGGTGATAAGTCAAGTCTATGTTTTAGGAAGGTTGTTAGGTGATTTTGAGGTTGTTAGTTCAAAAACATAGTAACTGATGTTGATTAAAGGACTGATGTTGGTTGGGGTAGTAGTATTAGAATGAGTTAGAGAAGTATTTTTTGAGAGGGAGAATGGGATTATGTTCAGGTTGTGAGGTTGGGAAGAGTTGTAAGGAGGTGGATAAGACTCAAGTGAGTCTGGACATAGGGTTAGTATGTTGGGGTAGAGAGAAGTGGGTGGGGAGATTTACAACTCCTCCATGGAAGGAGTTAGGGTTAGAGAAACAATAAATAGTATAATGTAAATCAATTATAAAATTACTATTTAAAGACTTACAAAACACTAAGATATAATTAGCTAGTGAAATGGGTGAACTATGACTGTTGGATAGATGACTTTGATGAGGCTTGGTGAACCAATGGGAAAATAGATAAGACACATGTGTGTTGTTGGTTATCAAGAGTTCAACATCTATGCACTGTATTAATTCCTGATCTGGATTAATTTGTGTAGAGTAATGGTAAGCCTGGATGTTGAAAGTGATGTAGGATACTCTGATTACCAAAAGCTCGTGCATGAATTATTTATTTTTTGACCTGATTACCAACTTAAAATTTTGCTTAAGTAATTGATGTTGGTGATCCCACTGACATCAATCGAGGGTTGACTAATGTTGATGGCATGAGAATAGGTAAAAGGGCTATTTTTAGCCCATATTTTGTTCCTTCTCTTGCCAAGTGTGGTTTCCATTAGAAAATGATAAAAATGTGAGGCTATGAAGAACATAGTTAGGAATTTATGTTAGGGGCAAGAAAAATTCATAGGTAGTTAGGATTAGGAGACTAAGTCTCAAGGTGACTTAGAGGGTAAGAATTAGTCTTAGGATGAGGTGGCCAAGTGAGGTGGCATAAGCGGGTTTTAATTAACTTAATTAAATATTTTAAGGTGAAAACATAGGTTAGGAAGGTTAATTATTAAAAGGGGTTTTGACATAGGGAGTCACGTAAGTGTGATGTAATTTTGGTGTCTACAGGAAGATTCAAGATTACATAGTAAATGGAGAAGGATTCTGTCAAAACCATGTTTGTAAAGGATTCCCCCTAGTATGGTATAATGAGAGGTACTCTGAATAAAGGCTCTTTAGGAATTCTTAGAGAGGTTGGGAGGAATGATGTTGAGGTTGAGGTAGTTAAATTTTTACTCATACCAAATGTCTAATGTAGATTCTTCCATACTACAAATGGTAGGGAGGTCAGATTGGATATAAGAAGGTATGATAAAATGATGGATGGTGACAAAGAGTTTGGAATTGAATGGTTTAGATGGGATTTGAGAATCAAGGGATGCTATTATATTTATGAACTTGTTGGTGGATCATGGAATAGATTATATAAGTTAATAACCAAATGATGTTACAAGTACATTTACTAGGTGTTTTTAATTTTACAAGATATCATTCTTACACTGGTATGATCCATTGACCTGGTTGACCACAAGTTGGGAATCACCAAAGATACTAATCATCTTAACTCCTAAGGCTAGAGAAATTTAGAGACCTATTAATAGGGCTTCATACTCAACCATATTTTTGGTACACTCAAAATCAAGTTTGAAAGAGAGAGGAAGAGGTTTGACATCGAGGGAAATGAGAACAATGCTAGCACCCCCACCACACTGGCATTTTGAGGAATCAAAAATCATGGTCATTTGGTAGGTGATGTCTTCTTGACAAGGAGTTATGATGGACTCATCTAGAAACACAAGAAGAAGTGGTTGGTTTTCTAATAAATGAGCTTTAACCAATTAATCAATGATGACTTACCCTTTAATATATTTCTATTGGAGAAACTCAAGGTCAAACTCAGCAAGGAGCATAAGCCACTTAGCCATACATTGGTTTTGGTATGGTTTAGAGTGCATGTACTTGAGTGGGTTAGTATTAGTGATGATGATGGTTTTGTGATTGAGAAGGTAATGAAAAGTTTTTGTAGCCACAAAGACTAAGGTGAGGCAAAGTTTCTCAGTATGGGTGTATGAGTCTTATACTCTATAAGTTTTCAACTTATATAGTAGACAACTTGTTATTTATATTGTTCATCATGTTGAGCAATCATTTCCCTTAATGAATCGTTAGTGGTGTATATATAAAGGTTGAAGGGTTGGTCCTTTTTAGGAGGGTTAAGAATGGGTGGAGAAAGGAGGTACTCTTCGAGTGAATCAAAGGCTTGTTGACATTCCTTAGTCCACTTAAAAGATGTATATTTCTTGAGAAGATGGTGAAAGGGTTGACATCTATCTAATAACTAAGAGATGAAGTGACAGATGGATTGGAGTTTCCTGTATAGGCTACGAAGTTACTTAAGATGGGTTGGAGGTAGGATGTTGAGGATCACTCTAACTTTGGTAGGGTCTACTTAGATTCCTTGAAGAGAGATGATAAAACCAATGAGCTTTACAAATAGGACCCCAAAGACACATTTCTTGGGGTTAAGTCAAACATGGAAATGGATTAGGTGCTCAAAGATAATTTTGAAAACTTCTAGATGATCCTTATGATATTTGGATTTCCCAAGGAGATCATCTACATAGTCCTCTATGATTTTTTGGATGAGATCATGGAAGTTGTAGGTCATCACATGTTGATAGATTGCTCCAACATTATTTAGACTAGATGACATGACCTTGTAGGAAAAGGTTCCCTAAGGGGTGATGAAAGAAGTCTTATGCTGATCCTCAAGGGCAATCAAGATTTGATTATATCTTGAGAAACCATCTATGAGAGATAACATCTCATGGCCAATTGTAAGATCAAAAAGTTGGTTGATTCTAGGTAAAGGGAAGTCATCCTTTAGATAGGTAACATTGAGGTCACAAAATTTAATACAAAGATGAAGGTCCCCTATGGGTTTGGTAATAGGGAAGATATTGGAAATCCATTGTGGATAGTCAATGGGTTAAATGAAATTAATAGATAAGAAGCGTTGAAGCTCTTCTTTGACTAGAAGGGAAATACAAGGGTGCATCCTACAAAGCTTTTACCTAACAAACTTAGCATTTAGATGGATGATGATATTGTGGAGGGATATAGAAGGGTAGATTCTAAGAATATCCTAATAGGACCAAACAAATGCCATGTTTTGGTCATAAATGAAGGAAGGGTAATCTTGTTGCTCTATGGAAGCTAAGGATTGACGAATATTTAGAATGCAAGGTTTATCCTAAGTACCCACACTGATATCTATAGTGGATTCATTAAACATGGTTTGGTTTTTAAGAGGAAAGGATTTGTGGATAGAAGAATCCCCTGCACTAAGATAGGTGAGAATAGAATCATCATCATGACGTTGGATGGTGTGTATGGTAGGAGAATCATTTTCTACCATTTCAAGATGAATCAAAGGAAACATTTTAGTTTGGACACCCTCTTGATAGGTTAGGGGGGCCACACTAATGGTATTAACTAAAAAAAAGTTAGGAGGGATGAATTAAAAATTGTTAGACTTTGAAGGATATGGGGTTGGTGAGGATGGGATGTCTTCCTCAATGGTGGCAATGGGTTTGGATGAATCAATGGGTTCTTTTGGTGGTACAAACCCAAGGCCTAATAGCTCATAAGGTTTCTAAGTTTTGATCAAAGGTAACTCATGGAGTCCATATTCATAATGGTCAAGGATGAATCCCTTCTAGGAACACTTGTGGAGATATAATTTGGTGAATGCCAATTTGTCCAAATAAGAAAAATTATAAATGAATGGTTGGATAAAAGAGGTGGTGAAGGAAGAAGGAAGTAGATGATCAAATCCCCCATAGATGAAATTGGTTTTGTGGTTAGGAAGTCTAAAAGGAATGATGTTTCTAATATTGGGGTCATAGTTAGAATCATGGTCAAGGTTCCCATACTCTTGAAGAGTAGGGAATGCATCATAGACCAAAAGATGATACTCTCACAGTGAGAGATGTTGGAACATAAGTTCTAAGGGGTCCTCTATGGGGATTTGAGAAGAAGAGATCAATGAGTTAGTTGAAGCTTCATTGATTATAGGGGTGGATTGTTTATTGGTTGGTGGTAAGGTGGTGTCATTATTGGTTGGTGGTGAGGTGGATGAATGAGGAAGAAGAACATCATTGGGTCAATATGTCATGTTATAAGATGTAAAAATACTAGGGTGGGCTTGGATATAATGAATTAACCCTCATGTTAAAATTTGACACATCAATGTAAGGTGGATGGGACACAACTCATGGAGCAGATATAAGGGCATCCAAGTAAGATGTATTGGAACTCACCTTCTATGATGTAGAAGATATCTAGAATAATGTGAGGCTTAAGTAGAAGTGGAGGATGACTATTCCCAAGGTTGTAGCCATAGTATCATTAAAGGAATAGAGGACCTCTGAGGTTTTTGACATGATATTCTTTGGTAGCTAGAGTTGTTCAAAAGCATGAGAGGAGATAATATTAATACTAACTCCCACATCGATCATCACCCTTTTGATGTGGATTTGATTGATGTTTGTAGTGATGAAGAGGGGAGGATCAAGATCTTCAGGATGAACTTAAGGTATTTCTAAATCCTTAAATGTGATAAGGGTGGAAATTTGAAGGGTTATCACAAAGGTTGAAAGAGGTTGAGGGACTTCAATTGAACCTTTATAGATTATAAGGCCTTTATCAGTGCTTGGTGGTGATAGGGCAAGGTGTTGATCAATTTGTATAGGCTCATCTTCACTGGGGTCTGGTGTAGTTTTCTTATAACTATTCATTGGATAGACTCAAATGGGTTGGAGGGAAAGGCACCCAAGATGGATATTTTAGATTTTGATGAAGGTGAAGGTGAATGTGTTCAAGTTTGATTGAAAGGTTGGGTGGTGGAAGTATATGTCCATAGAATGGACACTTTGGCCTTTCCCTTATCCTTTTATTGAGCCCAAGACTGGGTGACCATATAGATAGTGTGGATGAGGGGAGGTGTTGGTCTAAAAGGTTTATTTGGTTCCTCCTCACTCTTGGATGAGAGTGTGGGAGTAGGTATGTGTTGGATAGGTTAATTTGGTGGTTGGGTTGGTAATGGGCTCAAAAGAGGTTCATCTAATAATAGATCATCCTCATTTCATAAGTTATGGACAAGTGCTTGGAGAACTGTATAGTTCTGTGTGTCATGTCTAGGTGTTCTATGGTATGAGCAGATTAGGCCATCATTGAACCAAGATGGTTTGGGACTTAAAGGTTCAAAGGGTCTGATAGGTGGTATGTTTAAGGAATAAGTTTATAACAACCTTTTTAAAATTGTCAAATAAGATTTGATCAAAGGTGTTAAGGGTGATGTGGTTTTGGATTTTGGGGTGGGATCCTTCTTATAAGTAGGCTTCACCATAGGGGTTGTGAGTGGTATAAGGGTTTTGGTAGAAGGGTTTGATTAGGGTTGTTTGGTGTTGTATGGTTTCAAGGTGGAGGTTTTAAAGGTTAAATATTTGAAGGTGGATGATTGAGATGATGAAAGTTTGGATATAGGTAGGAATGTGAGAAGGTGGAGGTAGATAGTTTGGTTAAAAATGATGGTGAGGTTGATGTTTTGGAAGGGGTAGGTAAAAGTAGTATAAAAGGAGGAAGTTTAGTTTGGGTATTTTTGGGAGGGTTGGCCTTATTGATAGAAGGATGAGATCCTAAGATGGAAGAAGGATGGGGTCCCAAGATGGAAGGTAAGAGAGAAGGGGGTGGTATGGTTCTGGTTTGAGGTAGGAATTTGTCAACCTTCTTGGTTGGTTTGGTTAAGTTTTTATTTGGTTTACTAGATGGGGTTAAGTCAAATTTCAAATATGGGTGGATAAGGATAGGTGTGGGAAATATCCCTAGGTTCTTGATAGGTTTAATTAGAGTGGTGTAAGGTGATTTGATAATTTGGGATGGAGATGGTTTGGATGGTTATTCTATGGTTTTTGAGGGAGAGGTGTTTGATGAAGGTATTGTGGTGATAATAGGTTTAATGGTGGATAAAAGTGAGGTTAAAGGTTTACCAAGACGGTGCCAAAATGTGGCTTGATCCATATTGGGTTGAGAAGATAATTCTAGGTTTTGGACTAGTATAGAGAAGGGTTTGTAAATTGGTTTGATTCCTTGAGCATCAGATTTGAAGATTAAGCCCATAGGTTGAGGTAAGGGAATGGTTTATTCACCTTTGTCCTTGATGAAAGAGTTAAATATTTGGGAAGATTTTTTCTCCATCGAATGAGTAGGTAAGTTGATATCTTCTTATAGAATGGTTTTCAAAGAGAGAGCAAGTGATTCCATGATGGGGGAGGAAGGTGTGATGAAAATGGTAGTCTCCTTTGGTGTTTCCCTCAAAGGAGAGGTAGGTAAGTTTGTTATCTCATCACATGAAGAGGAGAAGGTAGTTGTTTTCTTTGTTTGGGTATCTAAAGGAGTGACGGGTGATTCCTCCACTTCAATAAGTGGAGTGGAGGGAGAGGTAGTTGAGGTAATGGTTTCCTCAATGATAGGTTCATTGATAATCACATTGAATGTATGGACCTCATGAGCATGAGATGATTCTGGTTTATTGTCATCATGGTTGGTAGAAGGGGCATGATTGGGAAAAGATTATTGAAATATGTTGAGTGATTGATTCAGAGGTGTATTGGGATTATATAATGCAAGTTCTCCTTTATCAATCAAGTTTTAGACAATAGTCTTGAAGGTGTTACACCTATTAATTTCATGTCGAATGACACAGTGGAAATCACATAGATTATTTTCATTGTACCAACCAGGCATAGGACAACAAGCATCAAATTATAGAGGAGGTTTGATGGGGGAAGTTTTATGATGTTGGATTTGATCAACTTGTCTAAAATTGAACATATGACTCCGCTAATAGAGTGTATTATTTTTGGGTAGCCTGATTTTGATTTTGAGTTTATTTATTGGAGTTAAAGGATTTGGTTTGGTTCGGTTGGTTGACAACTAGAGGTGGGGATGTTTTAAGGATAACTGTGTTTGTGACTGACTTTGGCTTGGTGTTAGGGAAGTTAGATAGGTTGGTGGTTTTTAATGGGAAAGGGTCACTAGATTTGAAGATAGAGTTTTTATTTCTTAGTTTTAACTTCCCCTCATCAATGGATCTAATTTCTAGTTTGCATGCCATGGTGAAATATTCATCAAAGGTTTTAAAGGTTTGAACCTATAGAGTGGGGGTGATGTGTTTGGCATATGCCTGAGAGAAAATTTCAATCAACTTAGGTTGGGGAAAAGAGAAAGAGAGTTGGTTGATAAGGCTTTTCCATTAACTTACGAAATTGGTAATGGAGTCATCAACAAACTACCTAATGGAGTAGAGGTCGGTAATAGAGACCTTATTAGATATATTGATCGAGAAGTGGTCTAAAAAAGTTTGGGTGAGTTGGGAAAAAAGATGGAGTGATTGGTGAGATCACTATACCAATCTAATGTTGATCCAAATACAGACATAAGAAAAGTGAGAAGGAGAAGAGCATCATCATAGGTAATCAAGTAGCAAGAATGTTGAAATGCTCTTAAGTGTTGTTTAGGGTCCTCCTTACTTTGGAACTTATAAAATTTGTTTAGTTCCCACTGAGGAGGGTAAGGTTGGATAGGGATAGATGGATGGATAGGTTTTTTATATATTTGATAATAAGATAGGATCCTGGTTTTAAGCCCTAGAGATAGATGACTCTATGTTGGTCATTTTGTCCATCAACATTTTGACCAAATCTATTTGGGGTTGGGGAGTCCCATAATTATATGGTAAGTTTTATTAGGGTTAGGTGGATGCAATATATGGATAACCGGTAGAAGGTTGAGAGGATTCCACATGTTGGTATGTGGTTATTGAGGGTTGGGATGATGCCACATAGGGGTTAATGGGCACAAAAGTTTGGGTAGAAGATGGAGTTATGTATCCTTGTGGATTAGGAACATTGTGTGGGTAAGGTGTCATAGGTATTGATTAAGTTGATGTGGGTTGGTTTGGAGGTATGGCCTGATTGGTAGATTAGGGAATTAACATGGATTGGGTTGTAGGTATGGTATGGTTAGTTGGTTGGGGGTGAGTAGTAACTCTAGTACTGATAGGTGGAAGGGTGGAAGTTATAGAAAGCACCACATTTTGAAGTGGGGTAGATATCGGTAGGTTGGTAGTGATAAAGGGAATAGTGGAAATATGGGTAAAAGATATCCCCATGGTCGATGTGGTTTGGGTAACTAAAGGTAAGGTTTCCCCTATGTTAGAGGAGTCATTGGTTGGTGTAGGGGTGTTTGGTTATTGGTTGGGTTGTTTTAGTGATTTTGGGTGGAGTTAGTAGGTGGATTATTGGTGGAAGAAGATGCTTGAGTGGTCATAGATTGGGTGAAGGTAGTGGCAATCATAAGATGGGGTGGCATACCATAAGATGGATTTGTATATGGAACTGAAGTAGTAGGGGTGCATTGAGATAAGGTGTTGAAGTAATGTTGGAGGGCCATGGGGTTGTTATCAAAGAAGGTGGAAAAATATATATCACCTTAGGCAACTATCTGAGGCATGGTAGGAGGGGTAGAAGGATGGGGAGAACTTTCAACATCCAACGTATACTCCATGGAGGAAGAAGAAGAGGAAGTGTTTCTTGGTTAGTTTCATTCCTCAACTATTCTCTAGTAAAGACCATGTGAGGAATAGAAAGAAATAAAAGAAAAATCACAACTCAAACACAAAGTAGACAAAATGAAAATATTTTAAGGAAATCAAACACACACTAGAGTGCATTTAAAATATTAGGGTATCTTTTATCTCAGTTTTGGCTTATGCCTTAGTTAGAAAGTGTGAAGAGGTGGGTTTGTAGTGTAGGTACTAGAAAAGAAGTCTATGGTTGGTTTTAAGTGTTCAAGGCTCTCAAAATGATTTGTATTGGAAATCAAAACATGGCTTGGTATTGGGGCCTACCCCCTTAATTCACACACTACATCGATAAGGATGTCAACTGTTTAGATAGTATATACTAATTTACAGAGTTTAGACTCAACCAGAGAGCTGAGTTTTGGTTATCTTCTTGGTAATGACTTCCAAGTAAGATAGCCAAAGGGTGAAGATGATCTGCTAGGAGATGAAACCCTAGTCAGGCCTTATGTCAATTATTTTGATGTTTAATTAATTTAAATGGTTTGGTATAGTGTGTGATAAAGAATTGAAACTATGATTGATTACTTTGCTTTTAACTTAACTAAGTGAGCTAAACATGCAAGCAGTTAATGTATGCAAGGTTTATTTAATACTAAAATAAATTTTGATTTATTTATATGAGCATAAAATAAGGAAGAAAAGGGCACTTATATGCTACTAGGTCCCATTAGACATGCTAGAATGTTTCTCTCAATTTTAGTTTATTTCTTAATTAAAGAAGTAAGAAAATAGTAATAAGGGTGTGGTAAAAGAACCTGTTTGTTTGTGCACACATGATTTAGATGATTATGAAGAGATCCTCTTTGTCTTCGGAAGAATGACTTGTAGATAAGACATCACTCATGTAAATGGGTTGTTACATGGGTAGCAAGGTGGATTACCTAGCATGAGCTAGATCCATGAAGCATGAGTTTACTAAGAGGTTATCAATCCACACTCTTAAAATAGTTATGTTGAAAGAAATGGAGATAAAGTGCTTGCATCAAATGACAAAAAAGACTAAAAGGAAATGCAAGGAGAAATAAATGTTTGATGAATAAAATAGACTAATTAAGCAAATAGTGAGTCAATACTAATGTTAAAGAGGTTAAGTTAGGTTAGGTTCATAAAATAGGTGAGATCTATGTGAACAAGGAGGAACATAAAAAGTGGAATTTAGTCATAGGTAGGTAGGTAGAAATAACTTGATGTTATTTCTTACCATAGTGACCATCGATGGTTAAGTTGGCCATCAGTGATTAAGCTGACCATCAGTGGTTAGGTGACCATCGAAAGTTGAAGGTGATGATCGATGGTCGAGGTGACCATTAACAGTTCCTATAAGTTTTGAAAGTGTTTAGAAAAGAGTCTAATTTAGATTATAGAAAGGGGTTAGTAAGTGGTTTGGGATCTAATTAAGGTTTGGGGGTTAGGAGATAATATGTAGAAAGGATTGATTTGAGTAGGGAAGTCAGAAACCAAACAAACAAAACTTGAAATATAGAATGTACCTAATTGGTTGATTGATGGTTGATGGTTGATCTTGGAGTAATTTTGGTAGAGTAACAATAATTTGCCTCAAGATAAATTTTGGTAGAGGTTTGGGTCTCTATTGTAGTTGCTAAATTGATGGAAGGAAGACTTGTTGATTGATAGCTTGATAACCTATGTGTTAGAATGCTTGATTATGGATCCCTATTCACCTCCTACTCTCCTCCTTTTATAAGCAAAGAGAGATGGAGGTAAAAGGTTCCATAGGAGGTTAGGTTGCTGATTTCGATACATCATGATGTGTTATAAATAGGTAAGGTGAACATATCAAATTATGTTATGTTAGCTTGTACATAATTGGTGTTGTGTTTGAGAGGTGGGGATCCTGACTGTCAATGGTCAGGGTGACTATCAGTGGTCAAGGCAACCATTGATGGTTGAGAGTCTAAGGTTAAGCAGGGAAAAAGGGTGGGTTTGGTTAGTTGGTCAAATTGACCACGGTTAGGTTTTATTAGGGGTTAAAGGGTCTGATTGGTGGTGTTTTGACATTTGGGACTGTAGTGTACAAAATTTTGGTGTCTACAGGCCCCACTCGTTAGAGTTTTTATTAGTCTATTATTTAATTGATTTGATATTTTAGACTATATTAAGTATAAAATTAAAGTGTAAGTTATAAATTTACTAATTAACATTTTTTTTAAAATAATTAAAGTTAATAATAACTAACTAATAAGTTAATTAAAAATTATTTGTAACTATCTCTAAAAGATTACTTTATAAACAGATCAAATACAAAAAGAGAAACATTACAAGTATTGAAGAGCTCTAAAGTTATTTAAGTTTTCATCTTATTTATTTCTCTATACAAACAATCTCTGAGATTAAATATTTATTTGGAGATAGATCGAATAATACATTATCTAATTGCGAACTAACTCACTTGTTTAACATGGTATATTTAGGTTTTTTGTCTGGTTTATAAACTAATTATTTGATCTCTATCAGGTCTAATATCTTTTGATGATTGTAGATATGTATTCATATGTATATAATCTCATGTACTTGACTTGAATAATGATGAATACCTCACTTATGAAATATTTTTTGATCTTTTAGTTGTAAATAATTGTCTTTTTAAAGACTATTTATATTGAAATCTTGTTTCTCAATAAAATTACTTTAAATTTCAATTATGACGAATCTTAATTTAAGACTCACATTATCTTCTATTTATTTACTTTTATTTCTTATGTTTTACCTTGTTGTAGCCTAAATTTATTTCTTTAGATTAGAACAATTTATTAATCTTTTTCATTTTGTTGCTTTATTTAGTTTGTGGTTCTTTTTCCACTTAGGTTATGACTGTTTTATTTTTAGTATTGTTATTCATTTAAGATTTATTTATGGTTTTATTTTTAGGTATAAATTGTAATTCATATATTATATTTTAAGTCTTTATATTCTAAGAATCTTTATTTTTTCCTTTCATTTGTTTAGATTAAATGTTTAGATTTAGTTATATTTATTAGTTAAATAGCATAGTTAAATTATAAGTTAGATATAATAGTGTTAAATATATGATAATTTTATTGATTTTTAAGATTTTATAATTAAATTTCTATGTGTTGTTAGAATAATTGCTTAGATTTTTTGAGTTTTTCAAACCTAGATTTAATTATATGTTAAGATTAGATTAGTACATGTTATATTACTTGTTTCTTATTTTACATAAGTTGTTACTTGATACTTTGTTTTCAATTTAGAGGTTATTCCTTTCTTTTATAGGCATCTTATTAAGTGATTAAGTTATGTTAGTATTTATTTTTATCTCATTGTTTAGTTTTCATTTTCAATTATTTTATTTATCCGTTTGTTCTTTTTGTTTCTTTTCTTTGAACTTATTTTGAGATTAAAAGAGAAATCAAGAAGCTGTAAAAAAACTAATTAAACAAAATTATAACTGATCAAATATCTTTCCTTCAAGACATTATCTTGATTATAGGATTTCTATGCCGAATAAGTTAGATTACATAGTTATAGTTTGATTCCTTCTATGCAATATTTGATTTCTTAATATTAATTATTGTTTAATATTTGACTTACTCTTTATTTCCTAAATCATTTAAGAAATCCTTATATTCATATTTGAAATCAATTTTATCCTTATAACTTTATAATTAAACTAGCACAATTCCACCTTAACCTTCACGATAGGTGAAAGGGTTGATTTGTTGACATAACATTTTCTTAGTCAATAAATTTGGTGACTCAAATAGGGATAATTTTTCAGAATTTTGCTTTTCTTTTTCTATTTTATCTTTGACTCTCTCTTATCCATGACCATTGGAAGTCTACCTCCAATCATTCAACCTTTGATTGATATTGTTGATGATCAAATTGATGTTGATTTTAATAGAACTCAATTTGTTTGGTATAATATACCTTATGATTTACCTCATATCATTGAATTTATAACCGAAGAAGATGTATAAATCAGTCATTCACTAGCTAATATTATACATGAAATGTAATATCATATTCAAGAAACTAATCATTGGGTTAGGCAAGAAAGAGAATAAATCTTGCTTATTAATCCTCAATCTAGAGTTCATTTTCTTTTTTATTCTTTTTATCCTAAAGATTTTATTATCCCTACTAATTCTAATACAACTACGGAGTTAAATCAATTAGGCTAAGTAGAGGAATTTACTGAAACTTCCAATGGAATAACAATTACATCAAGTTCAACAGACACACTAGAGAGTTCGAGACCTAATTTTAGGCCTTCAAAATAACATAAATCAAGCTAAAATAAATAATAATGAAGTAGATTATGATGATGATGTTTCTCAACCTTTAGTGAATCCATGAATTCATGGAAATCATATTGACATTGGTGCTCATCCATGTTAAATTCCTTCATTAAAATGAATTAATATCCCTAAATTTTTTAGAAGTCTTGGTGAGTCTTGGGAGGATCATTTGTATTCCTTCAAGTTAATTTATGTTACTCTTGGTGTTATGAATGAAAAATTTTCTCTAAGAGTTTTCTCACAAAAATTAGAAGGTAAATCTTATGAAACATTTATTAGGTTTACCACAAATGCCATTAGTACTTGGAATGATATAGAGGAGTGGTTATAAAATTTCTATGACAAACCTAAACAAGATTTAGATTTAGTAAATGAATTATTTAATATCTCTATTGATCCAGGTGAAATGGTTTATGGATTTATAAGTAGATTCACTAGATTGCGATAAAGGATTTCACGTGATTTTAGACCCTCAAAGAGATTGTCTAGATTATATTTTTGTAATGCCTTTAAAGTGTAAAATGGTTCTAGAAGATAGATATTATGAATTACAATGAAACTATAAATTTTTATATTGAATACGAAAAGAAATTAAAATGTGTTGGTCTTAATCATAGAGTTATAATAAGTTTAAATTTTGATAATATAGAAATTTTAAAATCTATTCATAGTATTAGCAATGAACTGGTCACATCAAGTGTCAACTTGATGATAATTCATCTAAATTAGATAAATCCTCCCTTCTTCAAAAAGGTAAAACTAAAGAAAAGGTTCATTATTGTAATGCGTGTGAATTAGATCATGACCCTAACACTTGTATAATTGTGAAAATTTTAAAATATATATTCAAGGATGGTACCTCTATTGATCTTGTTGATAATATAAACATGTGTGGATCTAATGAATCTTTAAATGATGTCAAAACCACATATGCTTATACTATAAATACTAGATAAAGAGACTATTCAAATCAAAAAGATAGTTTTAACACAGTTAATAATCAATCATCTTCTTTTAAAATTCATGATAAACACAAAGGTATGCAAAATAATGTTGCATCTAATAATGTTATAATATGTTCTCCAAAAAATAACCCTTTATTAACTAGTTTTAATACTTCACAATATCCTCCTTATAATCCCAAGCATTATACTCTTATACATCATCTAGATGTTGGTGCTTATATTATTATAGATGATTTGGCTACTATTAAAGTAAGTTTTTTATTATTACAATTTGTTGGTTTACTTGGATAACCTGATAAAATTAATGATGCCATTAAAAATATAGATTCTAAGGATGTGTTAGGATCTCAAGAAGAAATGAATAATAATAAACAATCATAATTTATTGTGTTTTTTTTTTTTTCAAATTTATGATCCTCATGTTGATTGTATACCTCTTTTTTATGTATCAATCAAAATTGCTAATAATATTATCTATAATTATATTTTAGTTCTCATGATTCTAAGAATATAATGATTAAATTCATTGTTGATCAATTGGATATTTCTTATGAAAGTGATAATAGAAAACTTATAGGTTTAATTCACAACAAACTAAGAATTGTGGTATGTTCCATGATATTTTAATCAAAATTGTACAAGATGAAATAATTAGATGTATGGATAATGTCTACGTATTAGATATTCTTAGTAATTATGTTATGTTTCTAAGAAGAGATTGGTAAAAAACAACTAGTGTTTTCATAAGAAAGGATACAACCTGGGTTTCAATAGGTAATGAGATCACTTTTATATAAAGAGAAGAATCATTTTGTAATCTTATTTATTCCATTCCTACAACTGTTGCTTATGTGGAAATAGAATTGGTACTTAGGAGCTATTAACCTAAGATGAGCCTAAAAATGGAAAGAAAATACATTTTTTAGAGATAGTTTATGGTCTTTATAATTTAATTGGGCATCTTTGCAACATGTTAATGGGCTATAATTTGTTTAATTTCTCCATTTGGTAAAATATTTTTTTATGCTTATAATTTTACTTTGATAATAATAATAATAATAATAATAATAATAATAATAATAATAATAATAATAGAATTTGAAGCTTTGTGTTTAGGTTTAGAAAAGGCAATTGAACTTAATATTAAACAATTAGAAGTTTTTAGATATTTAGAGTTTGTTGTTAGACAAGTTAAAAAGGTTTATAAAACTAATCAAACTCACAGATATACTCAAAAGTTTTGGGATTTTCTTGAAAATTTTTAAGCTTTTTATATTACTCATAGACTTAGAGATTTTAATGTTTGAACTGACAAGCTTGTTATTTTTTTCCAAATCCTACTCTAAGTGAAAGTGAATGAACTGTCAATTTCTCATTTTTAAAAGTTTTTAGACCTAAATTTCTTAATTTGAATAAAAATTGGTTTATTTTTAATTGTGACGAACATATTTAATATTTTATTAAAGGCAATTAATTTGATTATTTTGATTGTGTTAAATTGTGGTGATTATCTATAGTTAAGTACTAATAAATTACTTATTGATTTAGTTAGTCTAGAATCAATGTTCACTCTAAATGATCAGCCTACAATTTCATGAATTGAAGATCCTTCTAGAAAAATAATTGGTGAAACTATTTTGATCCACCTTGGTACAGAGGAATATCATAAATTTGTATATTTGGAAATACAATGTATGTCTGAGGAAAAGATTATGTTTATTAAACTCTTCAAATAATTTATTAATGTTTTCAATTGGTGTTATAAAGACTTAGAAAGTTATTATACCAACATAATTAGACATGATATTCCTATAAATATTGGTATAAAACCTATTAGACAAAATATAATAAGAATAAACCTTTTGTTGTAAGACACCATAAACAAAGAGTTTGATAAGATGCTTGATGGTGGTATCATTTATCTTGTAAAATATTTTGATTGGGTAGCTAATATAATACCTATAAAGAAAAAAATGGTGACATTAGATTATGTATATATTTCAGAGATTTAAATAAGGCTAGTGAAAAAGATAATTTTCCTATTCTTAGCATTGATCAAATCCTACAACAGGATATAGGATCTGAAATGATGTCTTTACTTGATGGGGTTTCTAGTTATAATCAAATATTTGTTAATCTAGATTATAGACACAAGAAAACATTTACTACTCATAGAGAAACATTTATTTTAATAGAATATCTTTTAGTCTCATGAATGCAAGTGCCAGATTTTAGAGAGCTATGCATGTGTCTTGCGATGACTTAATTGGCATAGTCATTTAATTCTACATGGATGATCTCATAGTTCATTCAAAAAAGATAAAAAAATATTTAGATCATGTTCATGAAGTTTTCACAAGATGAAAGAAATATGGTATTTCTCTTAATCCCAAGAAATATGTCTTTGGTGTTATTGACGGTAAATTATTAAGAAATTATTTTAAAAAAATGGTATTTCTATTGATCTTGAATGTACAAAAGTAATTAAAGAATTTTTCCCTCCTAAAGACCAATTCAGTCTTAGATATTTCTTTGGCAAAATCAATTTTATTCATGAATTTATATCAAATTTTGATAATAAATCAAATCCATTAAAAATTATGTTAAATAAAATCAGTCATATGTATGTGTTTAACCCTAAATGGATCTAGTTTAGGGTTATATAGATTGTTAAAGGGGTATATATAAATGAAATAACACAAGGGTGATAATCAAATTTATAGTAGGCTAATTAGATGTTTGATCTAGGTGGATCTCTCTATTTGTGAAAAAATCAAAGTTTCCAAATTTAGTTCAAATCATTTGCACATTGTATTACTCATCAAGATCTTTCCAGCACTTTTTGTAGTTCAAAAAAAGGAGCCCGAATGCTCAAGATATAGCCAGTTGAAGAAATCATGCGACTAGGGTGTCAAAAGTGACGTGGCATAGTTGAGAAATGCCAAGTGGACCAATCTCCATTTGACACATGGAAAATAAATAAGGGGCAAAAGAAATTTTGTTAGGTGTTTTATTTTATGCACATGATATTTGACATTTTCAAATGGAAATAGGCAGCAAACCTCCACGCCACAAACACTAAAATATGCATCCCTCCTTTTTAGGCATTGACTAAGCTAGGTGGCAGCCAAAGTTGGTGCCCAAATCCTTTCCATTTGAAACATTCAACAAACTTGCTATTTTAAGCATTAAAATAACCTTTTCCCATCAAATGTGGGACTAATTCCTTGGTCAAAGAGCGCTCATGGAGGAAGAATGCCCTTGCCCACATCCCTAGGCACCTAGAATGGAGGAAGGTAGTTTTGAACTTGGGACCTGGTGCCTAAAAGGATAAGGTCTTGACCACTTCAGCCACGATGGTTGAAGTGTTATAAAAGGGAGTAATTTTTACTTGTATTGACACAGAAATTTGACTGTGTTTTATTTTTAAGAGGCCGAGAGCTAGATAAGAGCTTGGAGATGGCTTTAGCAAGTGGATATTAATGCAATTTCTGACCTCTATACATAGGGTAAGCCTTTTAGTTATTATTTTTAATTGAAAGAGAATGTTATTTTTTTGTATAAACCAATAGTTGAAGTGAAGGGACCAAAGCACATTCAGAAGGGGTTAAAGATTGAGGAAGGGTTCTGTGTGACCGAGCTTGAGTTTATCAGCAAAGGTGGAATTCTTGGACAGAGATCAGGCCTAAGGGAAGTTGTACAATGTTTCCAAATAATTTGTAAGCCATTTGTTGCACAAATTTAATAGAAACGGTCCTCACTATTAGGCAGACCCAGAGACATAGACAATCAATGCCGAACTCTGTTATCAATTTCATGTGGTAATTTGTCATGATTGCATGTTTTATTTTCAAGTATTTTGATTTTTAATTAATCAAGAGCTCATGCAATATTTGAAAAATTGACAATTTATGACATTTACTTTTTAAAACAAAATCTAGTTTTATTAGTGAATGGAAGATATCAGTCTTTTGACAATTCTAATCCAATTCGATAACCAAGAATACTTTGCCAAACAATTTGCAAGTTCTTTTGAGTATTTTTGAGAATTTGTGTATTTTTTTTAGAAATTTAGAATCTGTACTTTTAAAACTTCACTTTGAGTTTATCAGCATAGTTTACGGATCAATGTTAAACTTAGAAATAAGCATATATTGAATTTATTATACTGAGATAGTCTATATATGGAAATTAAAACTATGCTAAATATATAAATGATAAAGAAGTGAAGTTCTTAGTTTGTTTTAATGCTAATGTATTTCTAGATCTAGAACAAGCTAAAAGTAGGTGGGATGGAGATTCTAAAACAATCATCAAATTCTAGTTTTGACACCTCTAGCTCTATGGATAGTAATGTTAGTCTAGGATGGTTATATCAAAACTATTGTTTGGGTTCAATGTTAGTGTAATATATGAAATATCTACTAAAATAAGATGTGACCACTTGGATACTTTTGGGTTTTACTTCACCTTCACTCTAGTGATTTCATATCTAGGTCATGGATAGTCATTTGATGTACATAGTTGGGGGACAAAAAAGGTGACATCACCCAACTTTGAAAAAAAATTGAAAATAGATTACGCCCTTTTTAAAAATTTATTAGGCCCAGGCTTGTTCCTCAGCCTAAAGGGCATATACCCTTTATAAATATATAAGGGTATATGCCCTTTTTAAATTTATAAGGGTGCACACCCTTTTTTTTTTCATTGAAGACTATATTTTCTAAAATCCTCAACACTTTTTGTAGGTTTGGAGGAATTTTTTACATTTCCCTTCTCTCCATTTTCTAATAAAACATGTGTGTGCCTCAAATTTACATCCTACTAACAGGATTTAGCATTTTGGTTGTTATCTCAGGTATGTTTATTTTTAATTTCTTTTTTAATTGTATTTATATTTATTTATACATGTAGAGCTTTTTAATTATATTATCTTACATTTCTTAAAAAACTTGTATTTTTATAATTCTAGATACACAATTGAATGATGGACCCATTACATGAATAAAATGTAGAACAACACCCTGAATAATTTGATTATATACAAGAAGTTGAATTTTATGAATAATACAATGCAAATCATCAACAATTACAAATAATTATCAATGTTTTTCATCACTCAATTGATAATTCATGCAATTTGCTTGCCAATACACTAGAGACTATTTTTAAGAAAGTGGGAAATGTAACTTCATAACTTGATGCAATGTTGCATCGAAAAAAGGTCTTGAAATAATTTTATTCTGATAAATTATCACATGAAGATGTTAATAAAAAAATAACAAAAGATGTGTGTGCTTCATTTGTTAAAACTGGAACCAACCAACCACCACTAGTGAATTTCAAACATATTGGTATTGATTGGTGTGTTCATGAAGGGATAAAAAATAAATTTTGGGATAGGTGGTGGATGGTGTTTGATGAGCCTCTATGTAACAATAATGAGTTTCTATTACATGTTTTCAAAAAAATATATAATGATTTTATGCTGCTAGAAATTCCAAATTATTTTGACATGAAGGCCTCCCAAGGTAGGGGAGATGGGTCTTCATTTGATAGACTTGGTGCTGGGCAAGACCAAAACCATTATAACTGAGTTCATATAAATAGAAGTATAATAACACATGTTTTTATCCCTAAAATTTTGCATTGTACCATATAGATGGACACCCTTGAGGCAGTTACGAGTCTGAAAAAAGTTATGATTTCTTATGGTATGCATGCATTGAATACTTATGCTCAACTTACAGGTGGTGAGACATCTAGTAGTGGTATTAGTGCTAATTTTAGTGGATCTAATGGTGTTTGTGGTAGTGATGGTAGTGGTAGAGGTGCTAGTGATTTTGGTAGTATTTATATTGGTATTAGTGTCATTCCTCCTACTCATGCTACAGTTCATGTGCATCATTACACATCATGTTGTAGGAAGTTTATAGGACCTCCTATTTAGGTGTGACATACATATACTACATTTTTTGACACTATACCTACTTTTGTATGGCATATTATTACCCAAAAATTTGTCATATACAATTCATTTAGCATCTTAGGACACTAGTACTTCTCATTATATTCCACATACAATTATTTTAATACCTTAGGACACCATATTCATGAGAGTATTCCTTTTGTAGTTGATTTAGGGCCTTAGGAGACTAACATTATAGAGCATACATCACTTGTAGATACTTCAGCAACACAAGATAGTAGCATGTCAGACACTATGCCAGTTGTAGTACCTTTACCAACTCCTCTCATGACACATCAACTTATTGTGGAGTTATCTAATTCACCATTTATATTTGACACATAAGTTTAAATTTAATTATAGTTTTTTATGTTTATAAAAGAATATTAAGTTTATTTTATAGCATGTGTTTACTTAATTGAATAATTTATTTGACTAAATTTTTTATTTGTTGCTTGTATAGATGATTAGTGATATTTTGGGTAGTTCAAGAGGCCTTGAATCTATTTTAGAGGCCGTAATTGGTAATGGTATAACCTATAATCAGGTTTGGAAACTTTCAAATTACATATTTATTCATGTATATTTATTATCCCTTAGACAAAAATATATGTTTTAAGATACATATTATAGTCATATATTTTTTATCATGTTCATTAGATTCACACATTATTCATTTATTGATTTATAAATGATGAAGGATGTTATGGGCACCCTTCATAGATGACAAGAAGGCTTGCCTAATGTTGGGGTTACATCTAAGGATCCACTATCTCCACAAAAATTCATGATTCAGGGACAAAGACTGGTGAGAACACATAGTAAAATTAGTATTTAGCTTTAGGCAATGATATTATATGTCATATTTACATAAATATATGCACATATAGATATAATGATATATTTATGCTCCATAAGATTCTCCATCATAGGTGTATATGTAGTATTGCATCTATAGACAACCATTTAGATAGAATATGATGAGTCTATAATCATTTTGCTAAATTTTGTTATTAAAAAATTTATCATTTAAAATATATAGTTTTAATGTATTAAATTTTATATTTCATATGTTGTACAAACACAATAATTTTTAGAGGTTGTGGATAAAATATTTGATGAATCACATGTTAAGAGGAGAGTCCCTTCTCATAATGATGCATCCAACACCCTTGGCTCTACATCTATGGCAACAAATCAAACAATTTATTTGGAGGCAATGAGGATTAAGAGAGCTTGTTGTTGTGCTAGGAGTCTTGTTATAGCCACAATCAATTTTGTATGCCGATATGGCCCACATTATATGCCTATATGCTGCATTTTGTATGTGTACATTTTATGGTCTACATTTTTTCTTGATATATTTCCTATTGTTTATGTTGGATTATGACATAAAACTTTGCATATACACATATATACTATTTGATAAATAAGCTTCCTTTACCTATGCATATTTTATATTTTGATCATTTAATGTTTACACATATTATTGGTTAGTGATCATTATTACTTCATATGGGGATTTAAAAAATCCACATTTTTCTCTAAGTTAGTTGATTCATCATTATGTATATTTTACACTTAAATGTGATATTTACTATTTACTTGTTTCATTTACATTTCATTACATATCAGTTTGGAATTGTGATATAAGTGGACTTGTGATCAATTTTAGGTATGTAAATATTATAAGTTATACTTGATCATATTTTTTAGGAGGTCTATGAGGGTTTATATTATCAATAAGAAGCCTTGTAATGATTCATTTGTTTTGGAAAAGGTCAATTTATCATTGTAAATAGTTTCCTTCCAACATACTATGTTTGAAAATTCAAATTATGTTGTAAAGGGCTTATGACCATTGCTAAGGGCATGAACCTTGAGATATTGATAGCAATCATCTACACTTTAATCCTTATGTCATGATGTCTAGGACCACACTCCTACTTACTCACACTTTTACTTGTTCATGTCACCTAATCAATCTCATCACATTCTTAATGGCCAATTCTTAATCTATTAATCCTTTAGTAGGATCCTTCAAGGAGGTCTAATAAATAACTACTTGTTATCTACATCTACATCAAATCCCAAATGGTTAAGTCTGTCATTTCTACAACATCAATAGTAATAATTCATTTATGTTGGTATCAAGTTGTATTCCAATCTTCTTATGAAGTCTAAAATTTTTAACCCTATTGGTATTTACAAAATCAATGAGATTATCTCCTAAATAATAAAGACCAACTTATTATTTAAGAGGATGTTTTCAATTTCAAGACTTATATCATAACTTCTCATAATGAATCACTCTTATAGTTCCTTTCCTTTAATAGTAATCAACACTCTTTACCTTGTAATGACTCAATACAACACCTGACTTTTTGATGAAAATCTTCATTGCCATTGCCATCCAAGGTCCCAATCAATGACTCCCTAATTCTAAAGAGAACTAACCTCATGTAAAGGTTATAGGATACCATTTAATATATTTTAAACATGTTTTTCACTTATGTAAATGTAAAACTCCACCTCATCATTCTTTAGAAGTAATCCCAACATAGGAGGAGCAAAATATGCAAGTTGATAAGCCTTGAGGAACATTTGGAGGAAAAGTCTAAGAAAAGTATGTTGTTAGGATAAGATGAGGTCAAACCAAGAATAAAGGAGACTAAAAATAACCATTAATGAGGATAAATTTAGAAGAAAAGATTCTTTAAGTGGTGATTGAGGAGGTTAGAGAATAATATTGAAGAGGAAGGACTGTGTTTTTAGGTAAAACAAAATTGTATTTTATGATTTTCTTCTTGAATTGTATGAAAAAGTGGTATTTTGTCATTTAATAGTGTATTTTTCATCCTTAAATCTTCATTTAAATTAATGTTCAAGTGTATTTGATGTTATTAGAAGGAGATAGGATTAGTTTACCTCTAAACCCCCTTAAACCCTTGTTTTGCATAAAATATAGTATCAATTTTTTTGTTTTTATTGCATTGATAAGGTTTAAATTGTAAATTTCAGAATTGAGGAAGTTTAAGGGTGTTGGAATAGACATCCACACTAAATATAAGGTCTTGAAACCCTGTATAATGCTTTGAGATAAATTATTATTGCTCTTAACCTGTTTAAAAGCCTTCAAAACCCTAATTTAGGGTTATCACCATAAAATGAGTTTTAACCATAAAAAAACTAAAACTTTGAAATATATTATATTTACATGATAAATATATGGTGTAAAATTTTTAGGTCGATTGGGTAAATGTGTAATGAGAAACAAGCAAAATATAATTTGATATTAGGCAAACAAGCCTAGTTTTAACACCATTTTGACTTCTTGAGTGGGTTGGAGACCTCCTAGGGCCACAAATATTGAGATTTAATTTTGATTCATTAAAAAAAGATCAAAATCACTGAGTTTAGATCAAGTTTATTTTAAATCCTCCTTCTAGGCCTTCTAGGCCTCTTAATCTCTTAAGACATTTTAAAGAAATTATGAGTTGAGAATCATTTCAAGGTTAAATTTGAATAGTTTTGAGTTGGATTAAGTAGAATTAGTGTTCTTAGATCCAAGAATGAAGACTTGGTTCAATTTATTATGAAATCATTCATTCAAGGTCCATTAGGCCTTACTAGGCCTACTAGTAACAAAAGGGTAGTTTTGATAAATTTGGTTTTATAAGACAAATATGCTTTGGTTTAGTTCATTAAAGTTATATGGAACTTCTACAAGTGATATAAAAGTTTAACTTGATGATTATCTCATGGAAACTTAAGAAGAGATTTGTAGTCCTTGAAGCCTTCACTAGCCTTATCAAGTCAAGCTGTATATTGAATGAAAGAAGATGTTTGTAAACTATTTGAAGCCTTGTTTCAAGTTTTATATGTTGTTACTAAACCTATTAAATATCATTCTTGATTAAATTAAAGTCATATTATTGAAAGAGTACGTGTTTCAAGTAAAAGTCTAGATAAAATTGACATTATTGAAGAGTATCTATTAGAGAATTTGAGTCAATTGACATAGTAACTTAACCATAAATTAATATAATCTTATAAATAATTATATGAGTTCATTCAAAATAATTTTTAAATATTGTGAGGTCAGTATTTGATTATTTGTGGAAAATCCTATAAGAAACCTTGTAATAGAGCTTTGTTGGAGTTATAAACTAAAGGTAGATTGAAGGTTTAAGGTGTGATGAATCACTTATTATCCCAATCAACAAGGAACCTATGTGGGCATGTCCAAATTGGAATTTTAAGTCTAGAATGGCCATTATCCATCTTCACCAAGCCCTTGGAGTGAAATTTGTAGTTGATCAAACGTATCCCTTAAGGGAATCTTAGTATCCATGAGTGTGTAAACTAAGTGAACTTACATCATGCATTGTAGGATAACCATGAGGGATGTATATGATTAATCATCTCTTACACTTGAATGGATGATTATTATAATAAACCCCAAGAGGATTCTCTTTAACTCAATGCAAATGAGATGTAGAAATGAGTTTTATCTCACAACTAAATTTATTTTAAAGGGCTAAAAGTTGGTTAGTGAGGGTATATATTCTAACTTGTTATCCTAATTAATTAATTATATATGATGACATGTTTAAATGGGTGTTTTAATGCTATAATGGTCATTATTATGTCTCTATCAGGCCTTGGGAATGAACATTATAGCTAATCGGATGCATCGCTTGAGACAATCTTAGTATCTCTAAGTGTGAAAATTAAGAAAATTTTTATCACTTATTAGAGGATAAATATGAGGGATATATATGGTCCATGAAATTTTACTTACATAGACAAGTCCTCTAATAAATCCCACAAGGATTCTCTCTAACTTGATGCGAGCGAGACGTGACAATGAGTTATCTTTTGCATCCAAATCTCTCTTAAAAGGACAAAATTTGGTTAGTAGGGGCATATATTATGAATAATTAACCCAATTGATGAAATATATATGTGGTAATATCTATATGGGTGTTTTAAGGATAGAATGGCCATTGTTCAGTCTCAGTTGGGCCTAAGAGTGAAAGTTATAGTTAATCAAACGCATACCTTAAGAAAATCTTAGCATATCTAAGTGTGCAAACTGAGCCAACTTCCATCACACATTATAGGAAAAACATGATGGATATAGATGAGTAATCATCTCCCACAGTTACATAAATGAGTCCTCTAAGCAATTGTGTGAGGATTCTCTTTAATTCAACATGATCAAGATGCGATAATGAGTTTTCTCTTGTAGCCATTATCTCTTAAAGGGCTAAACATTGGTCATTGGGGGGCATATATTTTGAATATTTATCCTAATCAATGAACCGTATTCATATACATGTCCAAATGGGAATTTTAAAGTTAGAATGACCATTGTCTAGTCTCTGTTAGGCCCTAGTAGTGAAATTTGTAATTGATTGGATGCATCCCTTAAGATAATATCCTCATCCCCAAGTTTGAAAATTGAGAAAATTTTCTATGAAAATTTAAAGATAACTATGAGGGATATAAATGGTTTTTTAGCTCCCAAACTTGTATAGATAATTCCTCTAAGCAATCCTAGAGGATTCTCTCTAACTCAATGCAAGTGAGACACGATAATGAGTTTTCTCTCACAGCTAATTATCTCTTAAAAGGATAAAAGTTGGCTAGTGGGGGAATATATATTTTTTTGTTAGTAAAATTGATTAAACATATTAATTTACAAATCTATATTTGAATTTTAAATCTATAATATCCATTGTACAGTCTTGATCAAGTCTTGGGAGTGAAAGTTATAGTTGATTAGACACATCCTTAAGAGAATCTTAGCATCCTTGAGTGTGAAAACTAAGCCAAATTTCATCATGTGTTTCAAGATAATAATAAGGGATATATATGATATATCATATCCCACAATTTCATATATGATTCATCTAAAAAACCCTAGGATGATTATCTCTAACTTGACATGAGTGAGATGTGGGAATGAGTTTTCTCTCGTAAATAATTCTCTCTTAAAAGGCCAAAAGTTGATTAGTGGGAGTGTATATTTTGAATCAGTATCCAAATAAAAAACCATCATTTTGGACATGTTTGGATGGGATTTTTAATGATATAACATCCATTTTCTATTCTCCATCAGGCCCTAGGAGTGAAAGTTGTAGTTGATCAGACATATCCCTTAATAGAATCTCCTCATCCCTAAGTGTTCAAACTGAGGCAAATTCCATCTCATTTTTTAGGATAACCATGAGGGATATATATGAACCTTAAAATCTATAACTTTAATTTATTATTCCTCTAAGAAACCTCAAGATAATTCTCTCTAACTTGAGGTCAATGAGATGCACCAACAAGTTTTCTTTTGAAGTTAATTCTTTCATAATGGACCAAAAGTTACTTAATAGGTTGTATATTCTGAATCATTATACTAATCAATGAACCATATTCATTGAAACATCCAAATGTGAATTTTAAGTCTATAATGACCATTTTTTGGTCTTTTTTGGGCTCAAGGAGTGAAAGTTATAGTTGACCAAATGCATCTCTTAAGAGAATATCCTCATCCTTAAGTGTGCAAACTGAGCCAACTTATGTCATGAATTATAATATAATCATGAGGGATATAAATAATCCATTATATTCCACACTTTAATAGATAAGTCTTCTAATAAATCCCCATAGGATTCTCTCTAACTCAATGTGAGTGATACACAACAATGAGTTTTCTCTCACATCTAATTATCTCAAAATGAACCAAAAGTTAGTCAATGGGGGTGTATCTTATGGATTGTTATCCAAACCAATGAACTATCTATGTGGGCACATCTATATGGGTTTTTAATAGGTATTTAAGAGCTAATACAAACATTATTAGATGATGAGGGGTCCTGTGGGATAAGAAACAACTGATTGTGTTTGTGTTTCATGTAGATGTCCAATGAGAGACCTAAAAAAGATAAGAATTACTAATTTATCCTTTTTATTTGGATTCAAATGTTGTATTAGGTTTGATTAAGGTAGTATGATCACTATAATACACATAAAAAGTGTATTTAAAATTGTTTGTTGATTGTAAAGGGTTAGATCAAGAATGAAGGCTAAATTAGGCCTATAAGACAAGACTTAGAATATCTGGTCTACAGACCATAATTAAGGCCCAGATAAGACTATTTTCTTGTTTTCCTAAAAGGACAAAGAGAGAGAAGGTGAAAAAATATTTACTTGAGGTAGATAACATTAATATGAATTGTTTTTTCCTTCTCTTTATTTCAATAAGATAATCTTCTCTACTCATGGTACCAACCACATGAAGGTGGAAGCTCATCTGGTGTCACTAACCTACATTAAAGATTTTAGTAAAAAAATTAAATAGAAACAAATACATAATGATGAAATAATTAAAAATTAAAATACATTAAATCAAATAAGTTAACTATATTGATTTGAAATGCGAGAGAAATTGTTCATATACTAAACTTACCAATTCAATCTAACATACATTCAGGATCATCTTTGTTTTTAAGTGTTTCAAGAATAACTACATGGTAAAATTCATGTAGTTTCCAAAAACTTATATTGTGATGCTTTTCATGATATTTTATCATTTGAATATTTTTAGCGATAACCAAATTTGAATAATGAAACACCACCCTATCTGTTTTGAAGTCCTCAACTAAAAATTATTTTATTTTTTTATGATAGTACCTACAAAACCAAGTTCCTATAACCACTATGAATTTAGTGGGATAAATTAGCTCTTCTCCATCCATGAAATTTATGTTTAATTTTTACTGGCCTCTACAAAACAAAACAAGTAATAGCCTATTCCCTTGTCATTATCTTCAAGTGCAATGATTTCAAAAACATGCCTTGTATTTAAAGTATAATAAAATTGTAAGCACATATAAGAAAAAATAAAGATATCACTAATAGAACTAAGGATGTACATTTAAATTAGGAATAAAAAAATACTTGATTGCACAAGATCTAAGATGTGGTCAAAGTCAATTGTTGATGCCATTTCATGATATGTCAATTATTGGAGTGAATGGCTACTCTCTACAAGTGATATGGGTCTACAATACCATTTGTCAACCAATTTTTTTACCTCACATTCATTCTAATTAAATTCCATACATGTGGAACAAAAATATGCCATATTCCTAGTATAAATAGTCCATGAACTTAAATTTGAGCTTTGAATGAAGTGGAAAACACTTGATCTAGGTACTATACTATAATCTTCATACATTGCCTTTTGTTGTTCATCCATTAACCAAAAGAATCTTTGCACATGATAATATTTATTTGATCCATGATAAATGTTTTCATTACACTAAGTCACAATACTTGTAGCATTAATCAAATTAGCACCATCCTTATGTTTTTCATGCTATTTTTTAAGAGATATTTTTACACATGCACCTACACCATCATGTTTCCCTTTTCCATTCCCAACCTAAAAAAAGCTCCAAAATGTTAAACACCAATCTTCTTATGCATTTTGCTTAACCAGTAAAACATTTGAGAATTCTCAAACTAATCTACATAATTATTTGACTAAATGTAGTGTGTATCAAACATAATTTCTCTTAAATTCATATTTATATAAAATATCTCAAAATAACCTTGGAAAAAATCTATAGAATGTGATCTATCATTGCTCATATAAAAGTGCTACTCCCTCAAAAAAATTCTATTGTGATTTGTCCTATCAAGTGCATATCTAAATGTCATATGAATAAAAAATTCAACTTGAATTGAATTATAGTATTGGGATTGAACCTCATTCTATGGTTGTAGTGTGTATTTCTTAGCAAACTCCATAATTAAAACAATGGTGCCGATTGGGAAGTTGTCCTTGCATAGCTTGAATTGATTATCTAACCATTTTTATTTGTGTGTCTTTCATATTGGTAGATAATATTCTTCTTGAATTCAAACATGAAATTAGATACATAAACTTTTTTCATAACTAACTCACATTTTGATGTCTCTTTTCCATATTTTAATACATACTTTACAGATTTATACTTCTTATAATCATCTAGTCACTTTCCAAATTTATAGTAATCAGGAGACAAAGTAAATGAAGAGTTTGAAGAATTTGTAGAGTTTCAACATAAAAAACCAGTTTAAAGTTTTTAAAATGCAATATGAATGAGTGAAATTATTTTTCAAACAAAAAAAAATCATCAATAATAAAGGGCATATGCCCTTTTACAAATAACATAGCCCTATTTTGATTCATAGATCAAAACAATAAAATATAATAAATGAGTTTATCAACCTTAAAAAGGGGATATGCCATTTTCAACATTCCAATCTTTCCTTCTATGTTTTTCCTCAAAAATTGTTTTAGATAAGGCTTGGAGAGGTATTAACCTAGCTTGAAACTAGTCATGGAATAGCCCACTTGGTTTTTAAGAAATTTAGGATATTTTTTTGTCTTTATCAATGCATCTGATCAGGCATATTTTATTATTAATATTTTATATATATATATATATATATATATATATATATATATATATATATATATATATATATATATATATATATATATATATACATACATGGGTTTATAGAGGGGAAAGTGTAGTTATATATACATACATGGGTTTGTAGAGGGGAAAGTGTAGTTTTTGAAAAAAATAAATAAATAAATATATATATATATATATATATATATATATAACTATTTCTTATAATTATTACTTAATTTCTACACAACATACCTCATTATGCATTACATATATATCATTACAAATACATTTATAACTTCTTGACCATTAATCTAAATTTTATAAAACTTATACCTGACTGAACTATGCATTATTAACTATGATTTGTAAAAACAAAATTGATTTCATGAGTTAATGTCAAAAATTTATGTTCATACACTTACAGTTCCAATTTTCCAACTGTCTTGACTTGTAAACTTATTTTTTAAAAATATTTATTAAAAAATTAATAAAAAATATCCTGATCGATCTTCGATATTTCATCTATGCATATATGAAATTTCATACATAAATTTATTTATTTAATTAAAAAATGTGTCTGTACACATGTAATCTCCTTATCTTTTTCAAAAAAGAGGTCTATCCATTGTCATAAATCCATCTATTTCTCACACTTTTATCATCTGAGTATTTAAAAAATTATATATTTAGAAACTATATTCAAAATGACATAATTGCCAAATTATTTTTCCAAGTGTTTATAACATTCTCTCCAATTTCAAATACTATAATTTTCGAAAAAAATATTGCTTTATACCCCCGTTTTATCCCCCATTATGATGCATACGTTTATTTACTCCTTGTGAAATGGCAAACCCCTAGCTTTCTATCTTCAATGTGATCTTCGGTAAAATGGGTTAGTGGGCACATGGTGTCAAGCTAACCCAAATGAATATGCTATCAAAAGATGTTTCCTACATATCCAATACTCTAGAAGAGGTCCTCAAACTCATGTAGTTCTCCCCTACATGTTGTCTTGTATGTTAATCATATAATATGTGAAAAGTAAGTAGAATAATGATCTAGCTTGTAACTTGGTAAATTGGGCTCTTGGGTTGCTCATTTAGTAATTCAAACCTATCTATGTGTATTTCCAATGGATGGTATGGAAGTAAGAATAAATAAGGAATTTTTGTTCAATTTAATGCTTGATAAAGTGATTTTGATAAGTGCCTTGGTTTTTTTGGTCTTTTTCTAGGGGTTACTAGGTGAGGATTGAATGAGATTTGATCTTGTATTTATGTCAATACCTTTGGAGTAATAACTCACATTAAATCATTTAGGCCAACCACTAAGATATGTTTCATTTTCAAATTGAATGACTTTATGGAAATAGACACTTGCATCAGGATAGGACAATAACGTCGATGCTACTATCTATCTCGAATGTTAGTGTTTAGGATTAGGAGAGTATGTATAAGTTTAAAACTTGAAAACATGTAAGATAAGTACATTTTAAGCATCCTAGAAAAGATATAAGACTTGGGTCATCAACAAAAGACTAGTTAGACTAATAGATATTGGCCAATTAGAATAAATATAGAGCAAAAGTAAGACTTACAGAAATAAGAATGGTAAAGAATCAATATGAAAAACCAAGGTCTACATTTTCCAAGTGTATAAGAATAAGATATTATATAATAAAAAAATGTAATCTAGATTCCCCTTCCTTTAATCTAGTAATGAAATTTCTAGTTTAAAGGAAAGGAATGTGTACCAAGGTGTATATATGCACCTTTTCTTTGTATGTGCCCAACTTGAGTACTTTTTTAGTGATTAACTTGAAACCAAGAGCATGTTACATTATAAAATCATTGCATATAATTTGGTTTTAAATTACTTGAAATAGATTGAAATTTAAATATCAAGGATTAAGAGTACACATGTGTGTTGATATAACTGCCTTGCCTATTGTCAAGTTATTTTGAAAAAGATGTATCATTATAAGGCTCTAAAATTGAGATTAGGACAAATATAGATAGATAATTAAAGTTCATATATCCAAGGAATTATATATATTTTAAGGCACATGCCCCCAACTTTGGAGTAAAAGTGAGTTTCCACCTGGTAGTTGAAATTAGTTCAATTGTGCAACCCAATGATACTTATAACCTAGTGAGGATGGATGATCAAGTCCAAATTTAAAAATTGGTAAGATTGAGTGATCTAATCACCTCAACCATACCCAAAAGGTGAACCAACTACTATATTATATTGACTCAATGAAATTCCATAAAAGTCTATAGGGTATCATTACAAAAATATTTGTAATATGGTAATAGTCTATAACAGAGTTTTAGAATATGAAACTAATTTGGATTTTAAATAGTAGGTACATGTTGTATAGAATATGAAATTTATATATATATCATGCTAAAACTTTGTATAATAATAGTAACAATGTAAATAATTCTATCATAACTATGAATTTGAATCATATAACTGTGTGCTTTAGCCAATTTAGATAATTGTGTGTGGAGAACATGCTTCCAAATCATGCCCCCACTATGTGGAGAAATTTAAAAATTGATAAAATTACTAACTGTTAGGTTGTGGAGTTAAAAGCTTCACCAAGATGTGAATAGGAGTTATTGAAGTGTCACAGACACCGGCGTCGGTCAGGCCAATCGACGTCGGTCAAGGGAGAGACAGGAAGCTGCCGACATCAGTCAGGATCAGCCGACGTTGGTCACCTCCAGGTAGACAGGGACTGACGTCAGTCGCCTATGTAGTTCCAAAACTGCGAGTTGATGAATAGTTTGTTAATGAACCGATTGTTTGCATGTTAAGAGGCTAATTATAATATTGAGTGGTGAGTTTAATTATTATAATTAAGAATGTCTAATTATTGTATGCATGAGATATATATAATAGACTCATGGGTTGTATTGTAAAATTGTGCTAGAAAGCCATTGAGCTTGTGAAGAGAGCAAGGTGTGTTCCTCCTAGTTCTAAAGGGGTGCTGAGTGTGTATGATTAGGGAGAGTTGCAGGTTGTGCAAGTTTTGCTAGAAGATCCACTGGGGTACTGGTTAAAGAATCATGAGGACTTGGTGAGGCAAGGACAAGGGTTCTTCAGGGTGTAGAGATATCTGCATGGTAAGTAAGGTCTGTTGATGTGTAGGGTGTTGCAGGTTCAAGGGAGATCTACTTGGAGTACGGTTGTGTACTTGGTGTACTGGCAACGTTGTTACTGACTGGTGGAGGTGAACAACAACCCTATATTTGAGTTGATTGTTGTTACCGTGATTGAGAGAGTGAACTATTGGAGGAGAATTACTGGTGAACACTTGAGGTGTGGGAAGCTTCTGAAAGGTGTGGAGAAGAAGTGGCATCTTCTTTATTGTATTTCCTTCTAGATAAGTATTAATACAATTGGGTATTGTCTCTCATATTCTGTGTTGTTTCATATTTTTGGTTACTTATTCCTTCTGGTTAAATTCCATGTTTAGTTGCTTATACAAGAGGTAATCATATATACTCTTATTGAGGAGTAGGATCCTAACAATTGGTATTAGAGCTTTTGGTTGGGTTGACTAACAGGTGGTTCAGATCTGGTTAGTGTTTGTTGATTACAGGTTACTCACAGGGGTTTTTGATTGAGTGGGAGTATATCAATGGCAGAAGAAAGTAAGCTACGGATGGAGAAATTAAATAGCATGAATGGTCTGATTGATGGAAAGAAAGAGCAGGTAAAGAAAGATCGTTGGTTGGTAGAAGATCAGCATGAAAGAAAGGAAGAAGAAAATGTTGCAGGTGATGTAGCACAGGATGCTCTGGATAAAGTATAATCTTGGTTTATAGATTCTTTTGCCTCTTTCCATGCAACCCAAAATAGAGAATCTTTTCAAGAGTATGTCCAGGGAGACTTTGGAGAGATTTATTTAGGGGTTGGTGAGCCTTGTCAGATTGTTGGCAAAGGGGAAGTGAAGCTGAAATTGCAGACAGATAACACACGGGTGTTGAAGGAGGTCATGTAGGTACCAGTCTTGGAGATGAGTCTGATTTCTTCAAGAAAGTTGGGTGATGAGAGATGCACAGTAACTCTCACAGTGGATGCACTTGAATTAGATGGTGGTAAGAAAGTAGGTATCCTTTATCTATCTACTTATATTACTGATTCACCTTCTATTGCAGAGATGTGGATTTGTAGGCTTGGTTACATATGTAAGAAGGGAATGCATGTTCTTAAGTGAAAGATAGATATCTTTGACAAACTTAAGAATTGGAAAGCTTTGGTGTTCATGGAGGAGATGACGGACAGAGATCAGTTGAGGGGACTAAATTATTCTGAGCAAGATTGTGTTGATATGGACAAGGGTTTGATCTAAAAAGAGCTCACGAGTAAAAATTCATCACTCACAGGTGAACACAGGTACCGGCATTAGTCAGGAGGAACCAACGTCGAACAGACAAGCACCGATGTCAGTCATGTGCAGATCAGTAGAGTCGGTGGTGTTGGGTAGATGAAGACCAATTTTGGTCATACAAGAACTGATGTCAGCAACAGGGACACCGGCATCGGTCAAGGAGAACCGACGTCAGTATTCAGGGTCAGTGCAGGGAACTAACGTCAGTCAGGTGCAGACTGAGAGATGGCTGAGATCGGTCACTAGAACAGATGTTGGGCAGACAACAAGCTGTCAAGGAGTCTTAAATGCCCATATGGAGGACTTAAAGGGTAAGTGGACCTCATATTCATTGTTCACCTTCTTACTTGTTGCTTACTGATGGTCAAGAACCAGGAAGATGTGAAGAGGCAATGCAGGTAGAATCCAAGAAACAGTGGGAGCATTGCATGAATTCTTCAAAAGAGAACCAAGCGGGAGATTTGGTAGAGTTTCCAGCCGAGATGAAAGCACTAAAAGATGGATGGATTCCCAAGTTAAAGAAGAGAGTGGATGGATACATGAGACAAAAGGCTAGGATATATGGTCTTGAGGAAGCTGCAGGACAGTGGTACAATTTTGACAGGTGGATGACAAAGCAGGGCTTTAGTCAATGTCAGTGTAATCATTGTGTTTGTCTTACCAGGGTGGATGATGGTTGTGACATTATCATGTTACTGTATGTGGATGGTATGCTTGGAGTAGGTTTGTACATACAGGGAGTTGTTGAGCTAAGGGTAAGGTTAGTTTAGAGGTATGTCATGAAGAATTTGGGAGCAACAAAATTCTTTGGCATAAGAGACATGGAGATTTTTGTCTCTAGTGGGAGCTGATGTGAAGAAGGTGTTGGCGAGGGTTAATTTGCAGGATGCAGGACTGGCAAGCACACCAAGGGCTGGATAGTTCAAGCTGAGCTTAGAACAGTGTTTGAAATCACATGAGGTCTGGTGTAGACCTAAGTTTTCCCAAGCAGTGGGAGTTGTCAGAGAGTTTGGAGCCAATTTGGGGAAGGTGGATTCTCAGGTATTTGAGAGGGACCAACAACAGGGATTCATGTTATGCAGGGTCAAGGTCTTCACTACATGGAGTTGTAGGTTTGGATGTGGCAGGTTACTTAGATGACAGGAGGTGCACCATAGGTTGTGTGGTGGTTGGTCTTCAAGATTGAGCTTGAAGAGGGATAAAAGCTAGGAAACAAATTAGACGGTGTATAGGTACATGTACAGTGCAATTATTTATCTCCAAGTGGGAGATTGTTAGGTTGTGGAGTTAAAAACTTCATCAAGATGCGAATAGGAGTTGCTGAAGTATCATAGACACTGGCATCGGTTAGGCCAACCAATGTTAGTCAAGGGAGAGACAGAAAGCTGCCAACATCGGTCAGGATCGGCCAACATCAGTCACCTCCAGGCAGACAGGGATTGACATCGATCACCTGTGCAGTTCCAAAACTGTGAGTTGATGAATAGTTTGTTAATGAACCAGTTATTTGCATGTTAAGAGGCTAATTATAGTCTTGAGTTGTGAGTTTAATTATTGTAATTAAGAATGTCTAATTATTGTATGCATGAGATCTATATAATAGACTCATGGGCTGTATTGTAAAATTGTGCTAGAAAGCCATTGAGCTTGTGAAGAGAGCAAGGGTGTTCCTCCTAGTTCCAAAGGGGTGCTGAGTGTGTATGATCAGGGAGAGTTGTAGGTTGTGCAAGTTCTGCTATAAGATCCACTGGGGTACTGGTTGAAGAATCATGAGGACTTGGTGAGGCAAGGACAAGGGTTCTTCAGGGTGTAGAGATATCTGCATGGTAAGTAAGGTCTGTTGATGTGTAGGGTGTTGCAGGTTTAAGGGAGATCTACTTGGAGTATGGTTGTGTACTTGGTGTACTGGCAACATTGTTACTGACTGGTGGAGGTGAACAACAACTCTATATTTGAGTTGATTGTTGTTATCGTGATTGAGAGAGTGAACTATTGGAGGATAATTACTAGTGAACACTTGAGGTGTGGGAAGCTTCTGAAAGGTGTGGAGAAGAAGTGGCATCTTCTTTATTGTATTTCCTTCTGGATAAGTATTAATATAATTGGGTGTTGTCTCTCATATTCTGTGTTGTTTCATATTTTTGGTTACTTATTCCTTCTGGTTAAATTCCATGTTTAGTTGCTTATACAAGAGGTAATCATATATACTCTTATTGAGGAGTAGGATCCTGACACTAACATGGAGGACATGTTTACAAAACATTCCACCACTATAATCAAGAGATTTTGAATATTGAATAGGTGTGAAGAACATGCTTCCAAAGCATGCCCCCACTAAATCAAAGAACTGATATAAGTACCATATATTGAATGAATATGGAGAACATGATTCTGAAGCATGCCCTCATTATAATTTGAGAACTATGAATGTGTGAAATCCATGCCCATATATCATTTCTCCACTAAATCTAAAAATTGATATAAGTACCATGTACTAAATGAGTGTGGAGAACATGTTTGCAAAGCATGCCTCTAATGTAATCTAGAAACTATGCCAAGTGTGGAGAACATGTCTATATGGCATGCCCTCAATAATATTCCCTCCCTTTGAGTTGAGGTAAATATAGGAACTATTAATTACCTCACCTCAAAAGGATAAGACAACTATATAATATGCGAATGTAACCATGTAGAATATAAAAGGAACATGCCTAGGTAAATGTATGATTGAAGCACATAGAACCATTGTGATCACATGTAGACCTAATATACATGATAAATATCATGGTAATGTCTAGATAGTAATATTAAAATGTCAAAAGTAAATAAGCACACACATATGAGCACTTAAAATTAAGTCAAAAAGCAATGGTCTAAGGAGACCACAAACAAGGGGCATATTCAAATGTCATAAAATCAAAGGGACATGACTTGGTCAAATGTCCATAAAAATAAGAATGAAATATTTAAATGTCCATACAAAAAATAATGACATATGAAAATTTAAATTAAATCATACATAGGCATGGGAGTCATAAGCAAAGGAGCATTTTCAATTGATAAAACAAGAAAGATAATAGCAAGGCAAGACACTCAAGGAAGTACAAAAGGAAATCATAAGGAAAAAACATAGACATGTCATAGTAGCCCATGGATCAAATGTGTTAGGAAAAAGTGTCAAGTGTATAGCATATCAAGTACCCTATGTAATATATAATCATGGATAAAGGCATGTGTAATTACATATGTAAGATCAAACATGATAATATAGAGTGATCATCGAATCATATAACCTATGTGTATAAAGATCAAAGAAGTAGATGCCATCAATATCCATACAACATGATTAGAGGGAAATCCCAACATTTAAAATATGAATGTATCATGTGTATGTGTATGATTTTATCACACTCAATTAGAAGTGTGACACATATGTGTATGTAGGAGTAACTGAGTATGTTATTCATCAACATGGAACTAACACATGGATGCCAAGGAGCTAATAAAATAGGTAAGTGATGAAAATGTTTGTTTGGATTTTTGAATATTTTTATTTTTTGTATTTTTATAATTTTTTTGGTATTTAGGAATATATGGATCCTTAAAACCTTAAGTTGGATCTTTTACATTGATGTAATGATAACTAAGATAATCACCATATGCAATGAAATATAGATGGGTATAAAAAGCTTGACTGTAATGATCAAGTAGTAATTGGTTTTTTACTTTTGGTTCTAATAATGTAACTAATGTATTTATATGATTATTAACTATATCATATTCATATTTTACATAATCAATATTTTTAGGATCATATAAATCTATAGTATCATCAAGATCATAATTATCAATGTAATCATACAAATTGATAGGCTACTCTTGAACATTTGATATACTATTTTGAATGTTTGTATATGAATAAGTAATTTTACCATATTGCAATTGTGACCTTTTTGGTATGTCATTATTTGTATCTTTATGCACCTTAGATGTTAATACCTTATGAACATCCTGAGCTACATGGGTTGCCTTGTTGTTATATGTATTTTGTTTTATACATTCTAGAGATGGATTCAACCAATATGTACCAGGTGTTATAGGTATAAATGGATTATGTGGTAAGGTATCAAGTGGATCAAAAAAAAATTCTCAATTGTTCATATGTCATATTAGTATTAGGAATAATATCACTATTATCATAATCATTTGGAATTGTGTCCTCTTGTTGTTTGATATTGACCAACAAAAGGAGCTCACATGGTTCATTTTTTGGTGATTTTGGTAGCATTAGTTTCTTTGGTAATTGTATATAATTTGGAATTTTGGAAAATTTCACGTCATGTAAAGGCTCATCCACCTTTAATGATGTATCATTTGAATCTAGAGGTGGATTTGGTAAAGGTTTCTCCTTTTGTTTTGGAGGATCTTTTGGTACCCATTTTTATTCATTTGGCACCTTTTCTTTAGGAGAAGTTATCTTTTATATCTTTATTTTTAATGTAAAACAATGATTTGTAGTATGATCATGCATTCTAAAATATACATGGTAGTATTCAAATCTACATATAGGATGTATAGGAGGTAATTTGATCACTTTGTATTGAATAATTTATTCAAGGATTTCATTTGGACTTTTAGTAGCATTTTGATCACTTTTGGAATAACTTATTTTGAATGTATTTTGTTTTAGATTTTCATATGGATAAAAAACCTTGTTTGGCACAACATTGGTAGATAAGGATTCAAACACATAATTAACACTACCATGTGTTAGATTTTGTAAGAGTGTAATATGGTTTTATAAGCCTTTCATATCTTCTCCTCATATTAGTTTTCAAAATATTGAAAATGGATAAAAAAGAAGAGCATTCCTCCTCATAAACCTGAGGGTGATAACTCTCATCCCTTTAATGTTAGGTTCACCAAATGTTTAACTTTAAAATGGATATATATTGAGGTTATATAGATGATTAATTAGGTATATATAGATGAAATGGAACAAGGGTGATAATCAGATCTATAGCAAGCCAATTAGATGCTAAACTTAGATATAAGTATACATTATATTTATTATGTTGAAATAGTCTAAATATGGAAAGTAAAACTATGATATATATAAAAATGATAAAGAAGTGAAGTAATCAGCTTATTATGATGTTAATACAATTCTAGATCTAGAACATGTTGAAAACAAGTGGGAATGAGATTATAGAACAATCATCAGACTCTAGATTTGACACCTTTAGCTCTTTGAATAGTAATTTCAGCCTAGGACAGTTACATCAACACTATTATCTAGGTTTGATGCCAATACCTTATACATAATATATACTAAAATAATATTAAACCATGTGGATGATTTTGAGTTTTGATTTGCCTTCACTTTGATGCATTTTGATCTAGGTCATGGATAATCACTCCTAGTGAAATGGCAAAAACCTAACTTTACATATTTAATGTGACCTTGGAAAAAAATGGGTTAGTGGGAACACAGTGTCAAGCTGACCCCAATGGCCCCACTATTAAATGATGTTTCCTACATATCCAATACTCTAGAAGAGGGATATTAACTCATGTATTTTTCCCTTACATGTTGGCTTGTGTGTGAATAATACAATATGTAAAAAGTAAGTATAATAGTGATATAACTTGTAACTTGAAAAATTAGGCTTTTAGACTTCTCATTTAGTACTTTAGACCTATATATGTGAAGCCCTTATGAATGGTATGGAAATAGAAATAAATGGGGAAGCTTTATTCAATTAAATGCTTGATAGAGTGTTTTTGATAAGTGCCTTGGTCTCTTTGGTATTTTTCTAGGGTTTGTTAGGTGAGGAATGAATAAGGGTTGATCTTATCTTTATATCAATCCCTTTGGATTAATAACTCACATTAAATAACTTAGGCCAACCATTATGATACATGTCATTTGTAAATTGGATGACTTTAGGTCACTGTACACTTGTGTCTAGATATGATAGTAATGTCAATGTTACTGCCCATCTCAAACATTAGTATCTAGGGAGTAAGAGAGTAGGTACAGGTTCAAAACTTGTAGAGATGAAAGATAAGTACATTTTAAGCATCTTAGAAAAGATATAAGACATGGATCATCAACATAAGACTGGTCATACTAAGATATATAGGCCAAGGGGCACAAAGATAGAGTAGATGTGAGACATGTCAAAGTTATAAAGATAAACAATTAAGAGGAACATCGAAGATCTAAATTTACCAAGTGTACAAGATTGAGATGCTATATAATCATAAAATATCATCTACATTATCAAATTTAGGAATAGATTATGCTTTTAATAACATTAATAATGCTATTGCAAGTACACTTGTACTTGCAAAGCCTGATTTAACCAAACCTTTTATTCTTTATGTAAATGAAACTAATAAATCCATAGGTGTTATGATTACTCAAATTGATGAAAAATAATGAATAAAAACCTATTGGCTATATGAGCCAAGTCCTAAAATATATAGAAATTAAGTACCCACTTATTGAAAAAATTGTTTTTGCATTAGTTTTGTTTTTGATCAAATTTGGTTATCTTTGTAATAAGGTTATTGTGAGATCTAATGTACATGTCATTTATTATATATTAAAACAACCATCTATCCAAGGAAGATTAACAAAGTGTATTTTGAGGATTCAAAAATTTGATCTTGAATTCAAAACATCCAAGATTATAAAAGGTAATGATTTAGAAAAACATTTAGATGAAAATTCTTCTTCAAGTATAAATGTTTTGGTTTTATGATTCTTTGTGTGCTAAGCCTCAATTTCAATACATGAAAGTTGTTAATTTCTCTATCAATTTTAAATTTGGTCACAAGATGAATGATTGAGATTATTTGTTGGATGAAGATGACCAGTACCATGATTTAATTTATTTTTTTCAAAATTAGATGTGTCCTAAAAATTTAGATAAAAGACAAAGTAGATCTTTAATATTTCAAACTTTGAAGTTATATTTATTGAAAAACTTTCTATTTTATATAAATAGAGATGGTGTTTTGTTAAGATGCTTAACTCATGACCAAACTTAGAAAGTACTTAGAGGATGTCATGAAGGTAGTTGTGATGGTAATTATGTAGTAAAAGCCACTTCTTATAATATTTTAAGTGTGGGTTATTATTATTCTACATTATTTCAAGATGTTTATAAGTTAGTTTGTGCATGCATGCCTTGTTAATTATTTTTTGGTAGAGATAGGTTACCATCAATGCCTTTGAATCTTATTATCCCATAAAAACCCTTAACCAAATGGAGAATTTATTTTATATTAGATATTCATCATCTTTATTCAACTGGCCATAGATATATTTTGATTTCTACTGATTATTTTATGAAACAACCTAAAGCTAAATCATTAAAAAGTTCAATTATAGCTGAAGTTATTTCATTTTTTAAAACCAAATATTATCTAGATTTGGTGTTCCCCATAAAATTATCTCAGTTAATGGTTCTTAATTTATAAATAATTATTTAGAATTTTTGGGACATTATTCTATTGTTTCAATCCATTCCTTGAAATATTATCCTCAAGGGAATGGATAAGTTGAATCTATGAATATAAATTTGATTTTTATTATGAAAGAACTAGTTTATGAGAACAAATTGAATTGGCATCTTCAGATTTTTGAAGCATTATGGGTTGATCGTACAATTTTTAAAGCAGCTACCAAGTAATCTCTTTGTATGTTAGCCTATAGATTTAAAGCCACATTGCCTATTGAACTTCTAATTTCTTTTGCCTGTACTACCTTATAATACTTACCAAAAAATACAACTTTGATAGAATAAAAACCTAATGATTTGATAGATTTATATGAAATCCAAGTTATTGATTTTAAAAAATTGGAAAAAGCTAAAGAATAATTTAAAACTTTCTTTGATAAAAAGGTTTCTAGTAAATGTTTTATTGTTGGTGATCTTATTCTTATTCGGATAAAGCACATGAGGAATCAAGAAAACATCATAAGTTTGATTCCCTTTGGATTGGTCCTTAAAAAATTATTGTTATTATTAGAAATAATACCTTTCATTTACAGGATTTAGATGGAAATAGCTACATTATTTAGTCAATGGACATTATTTGAAGTTGTTTCATAGCTAATTTCTTTGTATTTCCTCTTTTGGGTTTTTCTTCTTTTGTTTTTAATTTATTTTTATTTTTATTTATTTTAGTTATTAGTTTTATTTATTTTTAGATAATCATTTATTTCAAAAAGTGAAGTATTCATCATTCTAAGGAGAAAGTACTATGAGAACTTCCATATCACTGTAAATTTTCAATCACATTAGATATTCTCACATGGTCATTCTAAAGATTTTATTTATGATTAAACATGAACTAAATATATGTGTTGGAAGCATTAATAAATTTTTATAATCTGTATTCAAGAATCTACATTGGCTATTTACCCATCCTAAATCTCTTTGTTTAAATCTATCCTTTTCTTCATGCCATAGTAGTTAAACAATTCATCCATTAACATATTTATAATTTTAAAAGGGGTTAATGCATATATTATTAAGAAATGATTAAAACTAGATTGAACTCTCAAGTTAATTTATTTTCAAAGGAAATTTATAGTTTTAACCCAATTTTATAAGTAAAACTGGCTAGCGAGGTCACTAGGGTTAAGCCTATTTTTATCAGGCCCTTTTTTTCCAAATGTCTTGTCATGTTTTTGATTATGCCATATATATGACCTAGTGTCATGAAGTTTAAACTTATTGTGGGGGCCAACTCATTTTCATACAACTAAATATACATTTTTTAATACATATACAAACATTTATTTACTATGTTTGAATGAAATTTTTACTTTTAATGATAATTAAGTTGTTTCAAAAGCATATGTTTGTTCTAAATGAAATAGTTTGCAGTGTTAATATTTAATTTTTTATAGTGGTAGTTCATAATTTGTATAGTGTTTTATAATTACATCAATGATTTTGAATGAGCTTGATAAGATTAATGGTTAGTTTTGAATCTGAGAAACATCTTATTCTCTTAATTTATTAAACACTTGGTTAAAGGTGAATTAGCAAAGAACTTAGTAGGATGTAAATTCATTTATCTCTTGTGAAAATTCATTTTGTCATTAGATTTTATCTTCAAAATTATAGCACATATTTCTAGGTATGCTTAATTGTGTCATTTTGTAATAAGGTTCTCAATAATTGACTTTGTAGTTTTGATAGAAATGTATTACTATGGCATAGATATTTGGAGGCAATATGATTGGTGTTTCATGAGCTTGTAATACCTTGAAAGTTTCAAAGTTTAAAACCTAATGACTTGTGACTTAGGTTATAAATATGTTTAAGGACCTAAATGCATTTCCTATGTGTTATATACATTTTATTATCTATGTGGTAATATTGACATCGACTAGGTCATATATTTTGATGGGTTCACATTGAATGTGGTGTCATGGGGTTAATAATCATATTAGATAGAATTCAAAGTTAGCCAGTATATTTGTAACCTTGGGTAATATTGTTTAGTTTGAAGTAGATTTGGGAGTTTGAAATGATGATTCACTATAGATTTGGTGGTGAATGAATTAAATGAATTACAATCCTAAGGTTTGATTTGGAGTGATTGACAAATAGTTGGCATTTATTTTTGGGTACTTGCCTTGATCTATGGAATTAGTAGTTGATTTTGTTATCAAGAAAATAACTTACCAAATGAATTAGTAAGCTGCTAAGTTTGGCATGAATGGTTAACAAGATGGTGAAAGCTTTGGAATCCAATATGATTCATACATGTCATCCTAGATAGTAAATGGTAGTTATTATAATATAAAGGTGGTAATTTTTATTGTCTTTGTCTCATTTGATTACAATCTTGCTACAAAAGTGAAGCTCTAGTGTAAAACACTATTGAGGTGGTTGAGGAGAATACAGTGAGATTTGGGAAAGATTTTTGTACAAATTTGAAAAGGTGTGATTTTATTGTTATTTTGATTATAATATATGATAATGAATGCATGGTTTAGATGTTTGTGTTTTTTTGCATGAATCTACATATCAACTTTCATTTTGTTGGAAGTCTGAATTGGTTGTGGAAAACATATTTTAGTATGATTCAAGGAATTTCCATACAATTGGGTTCTTGTTTTATTAGATACACATGAAAATAATTTAATCATTCAAATTTACACTTTTGAAAATGGTTTCAATGTTGGATTTGATATGATAGGATTCAACCTTGATCTTATTGATGTTTAGTTTTCATTGATGAGGAGGTTTAAGTATTTTAGTGCCTATTTGAAGAAATCTCCTAGTTTCATTATGCATGCAATTTCTAGTTGATTAAAGATTTTACTAGACCACTTTGATAGGATTAAGTGATGGTTTTTTCTATACATAATTGTTAATAATATTTGCCATGCACAAAGGATTGATTTGAAGTTATAAGGCTACATGCATAGAGTTAGGTCTTTATTTTCACTAGATACATAGAAATGGTTTTGTTTATTTGATTTCAATGACATATATGCTTTCAAGAGGTTATTTTATGTTGAATATGGCTCAACTTTGACATTTGATGGTTAATTTTATTTTTTTTAAAGATATTTTATTATTCTTAATTGAAGTAATTTTTTTTGTTTGGATCTGGTTTAAAGAAATTGGTTCCCAATTCATGTATGCAAATATATGAGAATTTTTTGCATACATATAGAATATAGAATAAGCCTAAAAAGTTTCAATGATACTATTATTTACAAATGGTCATGATTTATGTTCAAATAAATAAAAAATCTAGTTTTGACACCAATACTAAAAATTTGGTTCAATGGTTACTTTATGAAAGAAATTATTTGAATTTATCCATTTGGGTTTGAGGTATATAGTAATGATTTTTTTTTGAATGACATTATAATATTGATGTAAATGATACATGATGCTTAGAGTAATGAAAAATGATATATATATATATATATATATATATATATATATATAATGTTTTCCGTATGGTTTCAAGGAAGTAAAAGTTTCCTTTGTGTCTTCATTTATGAGATATTAAAATAAATATTTCTTCTGATAACCAGTCATAAGCTTTGGATTTTGAAGACATAATTGAATATGTTATTTTAGGACTATATATGTTGGTAGAATATTTTAGGATCTATGTTTTGAGAAAGTAGTATGAGATTAAAATTGAGTATTAAAAAGATTTTGAGAGATAATATTTGACTATTGAGCTTGTTTATTTTTACATGACTTATTTTTATAAGGGTTTCCTCTTTATATAGCAATTTCAATCTTTTGGTTGAAAGTAGAAAATGTCAAGCTTAATTGATATTTTAACTATTATAATATTTGGTGATTTTAAGATATAATATATTGAGGTTTCAACATTTTATAGATCTAATGAGGTTGTGCAGTTATAAATTTTGATAAAATGTTGTAATTTTGATCATTTTTATGTAAATATTATAAGATCATACTTTGATAGTAGAAATTTTGGATAGAGTAAATGTTTGTTGTGTGAATTATTTTAGAAAGCTTATTTTAGTTTTCTTAAAATATGTTAGGTTGGACTCCAAATTCATATAATTCTAGTAGAGATGCATGGGGTCATGGTGATGATCAATTCAGTGAGGACACTCCTTCTTAGGGTAGTTATCAAGGCCAATATTTTCATGGTCATAATGCTGATAACACTTTTACTTGGCCATTTAACCATGGAACTCATGTATCCATTTATTTGAGGCTTTTGATCCCATATTTTAGAATTTACTTGATTTATTGTTAGCTAGTTCTTTGACATTTCCTGTTAATAGAGGTTTGAGAAGAGCTTATGAAAGATATCATCCTCATGGAAGAGGTAATCCAATTGAGTATTTTATTCACATGCACATTACTTTTTAACCTGATCCACATAATGCTGCATTACCTGAACCTAATCCATATAATGCTCCATCACTTGAACAAATAAAAAATGTGCTTGAAGCCACTACTAGATTGTATACTCATTCATTTGTACCTATTAATACTAAAATTCCCTCTCTTTAACTTGAAATATCTACTTCTTCTAGTAGGAAACGTGCTAGTAGATTTATAGCCCAACATTTAGTGACTAAGAAATTGAAAAAGGTTAAGTTGGAGGTTGACGATTTTGAAGGCATAAAATTGGTGGAACTTTCCACTACACCTATGGAGTACACATAATACTAGAGTCATAGGGGAGCTATTTGATTTCTAGTTCAATCTCATATTAAATATTTGTTCATGTTGAATATTTTGACTTTAACTTACTATAGACTTGTTTTGATACAAAGATAATTTGAGTATATGCATATGATTTTGGAACATGATAATTTACTGTATAATAAAATATTTGATATTTACTGAAATTATATGAGAATGATTATAGTATTTAATATTTTAAGTATTTAATTGTATTCAATTGTTAGTAGTTATTATGAATCTCATGTATAATTAAATGCTTATTTTTATTAGATTCTAATGAGTCATGGTCCCCCACCCATTAGACTTGTTATTGGTTTGTTATGTAATTGATTTGATCTTTTTAGACTTTATTAAGTTTAAAATTAAAGTTTAATTTATAATTTGACTAATTAATTGTTTTTAAATTTTAATTAAAGTTAATGATAACTGACTAAGAAGTTATTTATAACTTATTTGTATGTATCTCCAAAATATTACTTTATAAATAGATCAAAGTCACAACACAAAAAGAAAAACATTACAGGGATTGAAAATCTCTAAATTTATTCAAGATTTCATCTTAATATTTCTCTATGTAAATAATCTTTGATATTAAAAAGTTATTTGTAGACATATCGAACAATACATTCTCTAACAATGAAGTAACCCACTTGTTTAACATAGATATATCCATGTTTCTCATTTGGTTTATAAAATGATTATCTAAATTCTATCAGACCTAATAAATTTTGATGATTGTAGCTATGCAATCATATGTGCATAATACCATGTACTTGACCTAAATAATTATCAATACCTCACTTATGCAACATTTTTTGATCTCTCAGTTGTAAATAATTATCTTTTTGAAGATTGTTTGTACTAAGAACTTGTTTTTGAATAAAATTAATTTAAATTTCAACTATGATGACTCTTAATTTAAGAATCATATTATATTCTATTTATTTACTTTTCTTTCTTATATTTTACCTTTTTATAGCCTAAATTTATTTCTTTAGATCATAGCAATTTCTTAATCTTTTTCATTTTGTTGCTTTATTTAGTTTGTAGTTCTTTTCCACTTAGTTTATGATTGTTTCATTTTCAATATTGTTATTCCTTTAAGATTTATTTATGGTTTTATTTTTATGTTTAAATTGTAGTTCTTTTATTATATTTTAAGTGTTTATATTGTAAGAATCCTTATTTTATCCTTTCATTTGTTTAGATTAAGTGTTTAGATTCATTTATTTTTATTGGTTAAATAACATAGTTAGATTATAAGTTACATATAATAGTCTTATACATATGTTAATTTTTTTAAATTTTGATCATTTTATAATTAAGTTTATGTGTTGTTAGATCAATCTCTTATATTTTTTTAGTTCTTATATTAGTCTTTTATTCAAATATATATTTAAGTATCTATTAAGATTAAATTAGAACATGTTATATTATGTGTTTCCTATTTTGTATAAGTTATTACTTGATAGTTTGTTTGCAGTTTAGAGGTAAGTCCTTTCTTTTATAGGTAGATTATTAAGTTATTAAGTTATGTTAGTATTTATTTCTATCTCATTGTTTGGTTTTCATTTTTAGTTATTTTATTTATCCTTTAGTTTTTTCTTTTCTTTTCTTTGGACTTATTCTGATCTTAGAGAGAAATCAAGAGGTTGTAAATAATTTGATTAAACATAATTATAAAAGATCGGTCCTTCAAGAGACTATTTTAATTATAGTAGTTCTATGTCAAATAGGTTAGATTACATAGCTATAATATGATTCCTTTTATTTCATATTTAAAGTGATATTTGATTTTTGAATATTAATTAAGTAATGTTCAATATTTGACTTACTCTTTATTTCCTATATCATTTAAAAACCCCTTCTACATATATTTGGAATTAATTTTATTCCTTAGATCCTTATGATTAGACTAGTATGATTCCACCTTAACCTTCACAATAGGTGAAAGTGGTGATTCATTGACACAAAAATTTTCATTATCAACAATACATAAATGAAAATAATGTACCAATACTAAATAAATTCTCTAGCTTCCAATAAATTCTTCTCGAGTGCCATAAATGCTTAAATTAAATGGGGAATTTGTGTATTTATATATGACTTAAATTTAAATTAAGATATTATTGGCATGTACTAATATAAAATAGATAAAAAAAAGTAAAAAAGGTAAGATGAGAGTCATCTGGTGTAAAAATAAAAAAGGCCCAAATAATCTCTTTTAGGAATGTATAATTACACTCATTGAATGCCTAGGGAGCATAATTGCACACTTTATCCAAGGAATGAATAATGAAGTGAAACCCAAGGAGGAAGATGAAAAATAGAGGGTGTCAAGAGAAGAATGATTAGGCCACTAAAAGGTAGTAATGAACCAATAATTTCAAATTGAAAAAAAAATAGTTATTTGTTATGATTTGTTATTATAGTTTAAATAGTTTGATAGAGCTCATTTTATGTGATTATCATGTTTGATCATTAATGCTAGTAGAGATGTTATTAGCATAAATTAGATTTAAATCTAGATTATTAATTTTTGAAATTATCATTAAATTTTCATGGCATTAAGATGTTAATTAAATTAGTAAAAAATATGAATTTTTATAATTAATGTTAAAAATAAATAAAATTTAAAAAATTTCCATTTGAGAAGAAAAAACCAGAAAAGAATAAGAAAAATAATAAAAAAATAAAAATAAATGAATGGTATAAAATTAGGAAAATCAAAAATAAGGAAATACATAAAATAATAACAAAAAGCATGAAAAACAAATTGATAAGTACCTAAAAATACTAGAAACATGCAATTTAGCAACTGAAAAATGCCCAAGGGAAATTTTTAGGTTTCTAAAACATTATATATACCATTTCAAGGTTTCAATTTCACTGTAAAACTTACCATATTCCATTAATTGTATTGAATTCAATTTTTAAGTTATGATACTGAATAATTTTATTCCAAGTTCCTCAATATATGCTTCTACTCAAACTTCATAACCATATAGGATCACATGTATTGTCAATCTAGATAATAGTGTTTTTTTTAATCTCAATGTTCTAAATTATAAAAGTCATTCCAACATAAATAACATAGTTATATTATAAGTTAGAGATAATAGTATTATACATATGCTAATTTTATTTATTTTGATGATTTTATAATTTAGTTTCTATGTTCTTAGATTTTACAAGTTCTTAGATTAGTCTAAGTGCTCTCCTAGTGGACTAAGAGGTTTTGGAGGTGATCCATCTCCAAGTAAAACTTTTTCATCTAGACTTGTATCTAAAGTAAAATATTAGAGATGACAATAACTTTATTAGTCAATGAAAAATATATTTCCATAGATTTATTATTAAAAGTAACACAATTTCTATCTTTCCATATATGAAAAGAATAACAACATGAAATATCTAATAAAAAATCTTATATGTTTAAGGAAATATGGTTGATTCCCCAAGAATAATCATTTTCAAAGAAAAATATTCTAGAATAAAAGGTTAAAAAGGGTATGAATCCATTTTTTGTCTGATTAAGCATGGCAATAGAACTACAAAATGTGTTTAAATATATTAGTTTGATGAAAATTAGGAAAATGGGATTTGAGACCCCCATGTAGTTGAGATGGTATCTAAATAGGAGGCCTTGGTAGAGAATTCACTAAATAAAATGAGTTATTTTGGGCTCAATGTGGGCTTTCTAAAGATTGGAAAACATTCTAGCCCAAATAACATCTAGAGATCTTAACTTCCACTAGTGGTTGAGGTTCACTCTAAATATGTTGAGGGGAAAGAATATGATACCTAATTTAGGTTTATATCATTAGAAAGGAGTATCTATGGGACAATGCCAATCTTTACACCATAAGAAACTAGATAAAACTCTAATATTATGAAGATAAACATTAGATATGGAGTTCTAAATTTCAAAAATAGACTTTACATCTTCATATTTGAGTTGGTATGTAATTATAAGCATATCCTAAAAGATCCACCCATGAGAAACCTTGTAGAATATATCACTGATAGTCATGATTCCATCTAAAAAAATATTAAATCTCTTAATTGAGGGTATCATGGAAAATTGGACATTATGAAAATTAAGAATGGGATACCATAAGAGAGACTAGAAATTAATATAAAGTCCCATTTATGAAACCATCCTCTACCTAGATGAGGTTAGGTTTGATTAATTTTCAAGCTTTCCATATACTTTTAACCATAAAATTGCCACCAATTTGAACTTGCACGTGTGAAAGAAGAAGATTATACAAATCAAGACCCTTCCATACCTTCCTACCAACATGGGTTCCTTGGTTAATATAGTGTCTTAATAAAATATTCCAAGCTTCATCCCATTCTAATCTTCTGATGAACCACTTAACACTTAGGGCATATCTATTTAACCCTAAAATGGTTATCTAGATTGTAATAAAGGGGTATATAGAAATGAAATTGTACAAGGGTGATAATTAGATCTATAATAGGCCAATTAGATGGTAAACTAAGATATAAGCATACACTAAATTTATTACATTGAGATAATGTAAATATGAAAGGTAAAACTACGCTAGATATAGAAATGACAAAGAAGTGAATTACTTAACTTATTCTAATGCCATACATCTTTAGATTTTAAACATGTTGAAAGTAGGTAGGAAGTAGATTATGTAACAATCATCAGATTATAGATTTGATGCTTTTATCTCTCTGAACAATAATTAAAACCTAGGGAAGTTGCATCAATGCTACTATCTAGGTTTGACACTAGTGTCCTATAAAAAAAATATGTAGAAACAAGATTGACCACCTAGATGCTTTTGGGTTATACTTCACCTTCACCCTGGTGCATTTAAATCTAGGTTATGAATAGTCACTACTTATGAAATGGAAAAAATCTAGCTTTTCATCTTCAATGTGACCTTAGAAAAAAATGGTTTAGTGGGCACATAGTGTTGAGTTGACCCCAATGACCCTACTATCAAAGGATATTTCCTACATAACTAATAATCTAAAGAGGACCTCAAAATAATGTAGTTATCCCCTACATGGTATCTTGTGTGTGAATCATATAATGTGTGTAAATAAAGTTCAATGTGACCTAGCTTGTAACTTGGAAAATTGGGCTCTTGGGATACTCCTTTAGTACTTCAAACCTGTAGACATGTTTTACCTATGACTAGTGTGGAAATAGGGAAGCTTTGTTTAGTTGAATGCTTGATAGATGATTTTGATAAGTGCCTTGATCTCTTTGGGCTTTTTCTAGGTGAGGAATGAATGAGGGTTGATCTTATACTTATATCAATCCCTTTGTAGTAATAAATTGATTTAAATCACTTAGGTTGATAATTAGGATACGCTTCATCTGTAAATTGGATGACTTTAGGGCATTGGACACTTGCATCATGACAGGACAATATCATCTAACTCAGACATTAGTGTCTAGGGAGAAAGAGAAATGGTATAGGTTTTAAACTTGTAGATATAGAAGATAAGTACATTTTAAGAATTTTAGGATAGATATAAAACCTAAGTCATCAATATAAGACTAATCAAACTAAGAGATATAGGACAAGAGGCATAATGATAGAGTACATGCAAGACTTGTGGAAGTAATGAAGGTAAATAACTAAGAATAATAGCTAAGGTTTGAGTTTGCCAAGTGTACAAGACTAAGGTCTTATATAATTACAAAATGTCATTTACATTTCCCCCTTTAATCTAGTAATGAAATTGATAATTTAAAGGAAAGGAATGTGTACATAGTTGTATATGCCCACCTTGTCTTTTCATGTGCTCAACTTGAGTGCTTTGTTGGTGACTGGACTATAACCAAAATCATGTTATAGTATAAAATTGGTGCATATAATCTAGGTTGAAAGTACTTAAAATATATTTAAATTGAAAGAACAAGGTTTAAGAGTACACCTATGTGTTGATGTAAATGCCTTGCCTATTGGAAAGTTGTTTTTCAAATTATATATCATTGTAAGGCTCTAAAAATTGAGATTAAGATAAATATAGATAAATGTTTAAAGTTCAGATATATTATGATATAGAGAGTGAGAGAGAGATAGATTTGAAGTCACATGCCCCCAGATTTAGAGAAAAAGTGAATTTCCACCTGGTAGTTGAGATTATCTTAATTATGCAACTCAATGATACTAATAACCTAGTGAGGCTGGATGATTAAGTCGAACTAGAAAACCTAGAAAGATTGAGTGATTTAATCACTTCAATAATACCAAAAGTTGAACCCAATACTTTAGTATATTAGATCAATAAAGTCTATAAAAGTCCATGGGTTATTAGTATAAAAAAAGTCTGTGATATGGTAATAGTCCATAAAAGAGTTCTAGAATTTGAAATTGATTTGGATTTTGAAATATTATTCACATGTTACATAACATATGCACCTTAGATGTCTCATGCTAAAATTATGTATAAAAATAATACAAATTTATAGAATTATGCCACAACTATAAATCTAAATTATATAATTGTGTGTTTTAGCCAATTCAAATAACTATGTAAGTGTGGAGAACATGCTTACAAATCAATCCCCCATTATATATGGAGAAATATGAAAATTTATATAAGTACCAATGTGGAGGACATGTTTCCAAAACATGATCCCACTATAAATTGGAGATGTTAAATACTGAAAATGTGTGGATAACATGCTTCTACAGCATGCCCCCACTGAATTTGAGAACTAATATAAGTACCATATTAAATTAATGTGGAGAATATGCTTCTAAAACATTCCCCATTGAATTTGGAAATTATGAATGTGTGAAATCCATGTCCATATGACATGCCCCACTAAATCTAAAAATTGTGCCAAGTGTGGATAACATGTCCCTATGGCATGCCCCCACTAATATGCCCCCCCTTAAGGTGAGGGAAAGAGAGTAACTGGTAGTTAACTTACCTTAAAAGGACAAGACAACTATATAATTTGTGAGTGTAACCATGTAACATGTAAAAGGAAAATTGTCTAGGTAGATATAGCATTCAATCACATAGAACCAATGTGATCACATGTAGGCCTAAGTTACATGATAAATATTATGGCAACATCTAGATAGTAATAGTATAATATCAACAAGCAAACAAACACACACACAAGAGAACTCAAAAACAAGTCAAAAAGGTAATGGTCCAAGAAGACCACACAAAAAAAAGAATGTTCAAATACCACACAATCAAAGGGACGTGACTTAGTCAATTATTCAATAAGGCAAATGTGACATATTCAAATGTCCATACAAAAAATAATGACATATGCAAATGTCAATGAAAACATACATAAGCACAGGGGCCATAAGCAAAGGAGCATATTCAAATTCTTAGAAAAAAATATAAGACACTTAAGGAAGTGCATAAAGTAAAGCATAAACATGTCATATTAACCCATGGATCCAATGTGTTAGGAAAACTATGTCACATGTATAACATATCAAATACCTTGTGTAAGATATAATCATGGATAATAATCATGTGTAAGTATATATGTAATCTCAAACATGATAATTTAGAGTGATCATCGAATCATATAACATGTGTGTATCAAGATCAAAGAAGAAGATGCCACCTATGTCCCTATGATATGAGTAGAAGAAAGGTCCAACATCCAAAATAGGAATGTATCTTGTGTTTATGTATACATGTATCATACTCAAATAAAAGTGTGACACATATGTGTATGTAGGAGTAACTAAGAATGCCATCTATTAATATAGAATTAATACATGGATTCCAAGGATCCAATAGAACATGTAAGTGTTAAAAGTGTTTTCTGAGTTTTTAATGTTTATTATAATATTTTTTTGGTATTTTTGATTTTTTTAATAGGAAAGATCATCCTTGATGCCATCCAATGGATGGCCATATCTATATCCTGACTATGAATCTAGTGTAATACTTGAGTTACATTATTGAAGAGTATGTGTAAGTGTAATATCTATCATTGTGGTATCAATGGTGCTCTATATATGTAAAATATGAATCTATGGTCATGAAGAAATAATAGGGATAATAGGAGTAAGGTTTTTTTATAACCCATCATTGGGTGTTGTGTGGTTTCTTTGACATAATAATAATATATAAATTTTGAGGTGCTCTAGATATCTAAACATTATGTGTAGTAATAGATGGGAATTCATTGTAATCCATTGTATGTCACTTATGTAATAGTATCTCAAGTATTAGTTACCTATTAAAGGGGATTGGTTATTTCTTACCCTTTTGTGGTGAATTAGCCTTAGTAGGCTTGATGGCTAGTTGTTTCAGCATAAGTTTCTTTTATTTAAGAGGATTGTCATATGGAATCCTAGAAACTATAATTAACTGATTGGCATGAATGTATTTAACATCCCCATGTACTATAGAAGGTATTTCTAGAAGAGTGTGTATCCAAGATCTTCCCAATAACATATCAAATATGCATGTGAAAGGGATAACTGAGAAGGTGGTAATCGCATGTATAAGAAAAACTTGTAAAAGCAAGTCAATCTCATCAAGAACCTTATATGAATTCCCATTGAATGCTCTAACTAATCTGGTAGATTGGTGTAAATTATTATGAGTATGACCCAAGTGCATAAATAATGTCATAGTGCAAACATTTTTGCTTGTACCATTATCAATCATAACAATGCATATGGGGTGTTTGTCAAGGTATGCTTGAATTAATAAAGAATTTATATTAGACTCATCATACTTAATTTCATTGTCATCAAAGGAAATAGAAGGGCTCTAAAAAATGGGAGGTATATGTCACATGTAGGTATCAATAACCCCATCTAGTGGGTATCTATAATGTGATGGAGGAGGATGTGCATTATATGTCATTTAAACTTTTAGTTATTTCTTATATTTTTCTTACAAAATATTTTTAAATATTTTATGTTTACAATAATCACCAGGTTGTGAACCTAATTCCTTTGGAGGATCCTCAAATATAATGTTTTAGTCATCAATAAGATATTGGATCTTGTGTTTCAAGGTAAATCATCTATTTGTAGAATGTTCTAGTCCTTGATGATAATCAAAATAAGCATTCACATCATATCCCTTGGGTAAAGATCAAATCACATCAACCTTGATAGGATGTGGGAGAGACATAAGCTGACACTTTAGTCGCCATAAGAGTAATGAAGTTGGGGACTTAGGTAAACATGTAAATTATCTCCTTGGTGAATTAGATAGGACAAGTCTATTACATTATTTTGAATCTGTGTTAATCATTTTGGGTGTTTCCTTTTTAGGATCAAGAGGCTTTACCTTATAATTTACTTTAATTATGAATTTGGTATTACATGTAGATGCAGTTGGTGTGGTTTCTACATACTTGAGCATATTCAATGACATAAGCTTCATTTCATGATCCCATACAACATGGCATAAGTCATCATAAGATTTGAACTTATTAAAATAATAGACTCGTGTTAATGAGAAATAAGACTTTGTTTGAACATATACTAAAACTCTTTGCCTTCCATAAGATAGGTCATTTTGGATAGCATTGTCTTATATCTCAAGACATATTCATTGATAGGTTCATTGGTTCCTTGTTTGATTTTTACAATGTGGGCATAGGAAACTTTTTGATAAATGTTAATGGAAAGTGTGATAAGAACTAGTATATAGGATGTTTGAATACTTTAACGTATTGGAGAGGTAAAATGTAGAACCACCTCAAATCATAGTCCTTGAGGATTCTCGAAAATAGTTTGTTCAAAAGTTTATCATTAGAAGCATAGTCAATGAATGCCACATAAAATGTTCTAAGATGTTGTTCAAGATAACCCTTGACATCATAAAATGTGAACTTAGGTGCAAAAAATCCAATTGACAAGGGATGTAAAGATAGTTTAAGTGTAATAAGGTTATGTAACACATCTTGTGAATCTATCTCATGAAGGGATTTTAAAGCAATTTGTTCAATGTTTGTAATCTTGTCTTCAAATGTGTTTATAACTTAAAGGAATGATTGAAATGTAGGCCTAGTGGGATTTATATTAGCAAGTTGAGTAGTCACCAAAGGGGATGAAAACATTTTTTGAGTAGAAATAGGCATTGAAACTAGTATTTTATTGAAATAATGGGTAATTCTGTGATAGATGTATCAGTAGTAATTTCAAGGAATAAATGTTTAAACACATAATATGTGCCCCCACCATATGTATTTAATTTTAATGTGTTTAAGGGGAGGGATTTTTCCACTATAGTTTTGGATTTTGTTGTTTTGAGTATAGTTTTTAAGATCTCATCAAGATATTTAGTGTTTTATCAAATGTGCTCATGAAACAAAGCAATTGTATGTACTTGATCATGGTTTATTTGCTAATTTTCATTTATTTTAGGGTTTCATTATCAAAATATTCTTCTAAAATAACCCTATAAACAGTTTTTTCATTATCAACATGGGTATCATCATGATCTAAGGTATGATATCCCTCATTGGTTTGAGACATCTTAGATGTGTGGAGGGGAAGATCAATATGTTTAATAGGAACACATCCTATTCTATGGATACACCTAGGTTGCATGAAAAATAGTAAAATTGGGAAATTAAAAAGTATAGAAATCTAAAACCCTAGCTAGTTTAAAACCCTAAGAATATAAAAAATTGCATTCACGTGAATTAGGTTCACCAAAATATTTATCCCTAAAATGGAAATCCAGGATTTATGTTATATACATTATACTAAAAGGGTATATATAAATTAAATGTCATAAAGGTGATAATAATATCTATAATAGGGTAATTAGATGCTAAACTCATATATAAGAATACACTAAATTTATTATGTTGAGATAGTCTAAATAAGGAAAGTATGACTATGTTAGATATATAAATGATAAAAAAGTGAATTAATTATATTATTTTGATGCTAATATAGTTATTGATCTATAAAAATATGAAATTAGGAAAAAATTAGATTCTATAATAGTCATCAGATTCTAGATCTAATGCCTCTAACTCTCTAGATAATAACATCAGTCTAGGACAATTACATCTACACTACTATCTGGGTTCAATGCTAGTGTTTTGTAAAAAAAAATTATTGCAAAAAAATGTGACCACCTGGATGCTTCTAGGTTCTACTTTGTCTTCACTCTGGGGTATTCATATTTGGGTCATGGATAATCATTACTTGTAAAATTTCAAAACCCTATCTTTCCATCTTCAATGTGACCTTGGGGGAAAATGGGTTAGTTAGCACATATTATTGAGCTAACCCTAATGACACTAATGTAAAAGGATATTTCCTACATAGCCAATAATTTGAAGAGGGCTTAAGACAATTGTAGTTCTCCCCTACATGTTGGCTTGTGTGTGAATCACATAATGTGTGCAAAGTAAGTACAACAATGACCTAGCTTGTAACTTGTAAAATCAAGCTATTGGGATACTTCTATAGTAATTCAAACCTATAAATGTGTTTTACCTATGATTATTATGGAAATAGGGAAGCTTTGTTTAATTGAATGCTTGATAGAGTTCTTTTGATAAGTACCTTTGTCTCTTTGGTCTTTTTCTAGGTGAGGAATGAATGAGGTTGATCTTGTATTTATATCAATCCCTTTGGATTAAAAACTCATATTAAATAACTTAGGACAACCATTAGGATATGTTTCATTTGTAAATTGGATGATTTTAAGGCACTAGGTACTTGCATCAAGATAAGACAACAACATTGATGCTACTATCTGACCCATACATTAATGTCTAGGGGGGTAGGAGAATTGGTACAAGTTCTAAACTTGTAGATATGTAAGATAAGTACATTTTAAGCATTTTATGAAAGATAGAATACCTAAGTCATCAATATAAGATTAGTCAGACTAAAAGATATAGGCCAAGAGGCACAAAGGGAGAGTAGATGTGAGACTTATAGAAGCAAGAAAGATAAAGAAATGATAATAACAACCAAGATATGAGTTTTCCAAGCGTATAAGACTAAGGTGTTATATAATCTATATTATCCTTGGATATTTATTTTAATGAGTCCATGGCCTCTAATTTCCTTAGGCCTATAATAGATATCTAAGGAGACCTTGTGGAAACTCCTATGGACTTTTGAATTATCCCAAAGAAAATCTCTTAGTTACTTCTTTAGCTTAGCAAAGATAGATTTAGAAATATCCCAAAAATAATAATATTATACATGGGTAATGACCTACATTTTGGAGAAAAAATATAATTTCCCTACTAAATGAAGAGGTTTTGTTATCTAATACAAATCTATTTCTCAATTGTTTAACCAATCTATGACTAAATATTGGAAGGAGAGTCCCATAAAGCAAAATAAATGCCCATAAAATTAAATTACACACCTAATTTTATCCATTTCCATTGACATCCTTCCAAATAAGTAGGTTTGTGGTAAACATATGTCCTTTAGCATTGATTATTTCTCCAATGAATAGAGGAACTTGACATAAGGAAAAAAAATTCAAGCCACTCCATGACATTCTTGACTAAATCTTCTTCCTCAAAAAGGGTAAGAATGTAATCGCCTACATAATTCCCATTGATGAGTTTTTGATCAAAATGGGGGAGGGAAATTTATTTCACCAAACCTCTTAAAGAGTAGTTGGAAAAAAGGTAGCTAAATCCTTCTATAATAAGATCATAGAGAGAGGAAGCCAAGGGACAACCTTACCTAACAGACGTGAACAACCAACATTTTTTGTGATTACACTCCATTAATATTGATGCAATCTATGATATACTAAAACAACACATTAATAGTATAGACAAACTCAAGGCCAAAACTTAGAGCTTGAAACATATAAATGATTAAGGGCCACTCAATCTTGTTGTAATCTTTCTAAAATTCAATATTTACAAATGTATTTTTTTCCTAAAAAATATGGCCATTCCATACCCTCCCAAATTATAGTAACATTGTCTAGAATAAACCTATGGTAGATAAACCTTATTTTTTCACTTATAACATTATGGGAAGAAGATGTATTATCCTTAGGGCAAGGACATAACAATGATTTTATAGGATACATTTAAAAGGGTTATCATCCTCTAATTATTAATAAGCTCAAGATATCCAACCTTTAAGATTAATTCAATATTACCCTTATTGATGAGGTCTCCCAAGGAGTTGGAAAAAAAATATCCAAGATATTTTTTTTGAAAATATATTCCAACAATGTCCTAGAATAATTTATAAAATTGACATGGGAAACCATCAATTCAAGGGTCTTTTTCAAAGGCCATATGCATGGTTGCTTCCTTAAGATCATTTAGAATAAGAGGTATATCAAAGTAAAATATTTGTGGTTCAAAAAATTTACAAGTGTTTTACCCTATTTTTGATTTAATATTGTCTAATAGATATAAAAATTTAAAATATTATTCAAATTTAAACATATGAAATTCAAGCATAAATCTGAATGCAAAGCAAAATTGATTGAAAGTGATTAACAAGTGGCATATGCTAAAAAATATTAATTATAACATAGAGGAATAAACTTAGTATGTTTTGATTTTTTGTTGACTGAGAAATTGTTTAATAGTGATAAATAAGATAAGATAGGTTTATGACACCTCAGTTCCAAAAGCAGAGTCTGCAACTGTGTCTAGATAAGCCTATGATCCCTAGACCATAGTGCAGTGCAATCTTATTTTTGATAAAATTATGATGGATATACCACATGGGATCATGTATACTAATAATTATGATATATTTTTATTCTATTATCATTGCATATAAACCATTTTTTTCCTTCTTTTTTTGGAAACTTTTTAGGTACTTTTGGGAGCTATAAAATTATAAAAAATAAGGGGAAGTGTAATGGGCTAAGTTAAACCTAATCACCCTAATTGATGATTAAAAACTTCCTATGTATATAAATACTCTTATTATGGAATAAAGCCACATATATTTTTCCCACCTATTGCGATTATGAAATCATGCTCCTTGATTATATGTATGCATCTAGAAATATAGCCTTGAAACTTAATAATGTTAGTTCTTGATTTGAATTTTTCAGACTTGATTTTTGACTACTTATAGTAATTAATATAAATTTAATTAATGGATATATGGAAAAAATTATCAATGTGTAGTAATGTAATAGATGAATTTTAGATAGATATCAAGTCCGTTAATAAATGACTTTGATTTGTAATTATAGTGAAATTTTTGAAAAAGTTCCTTTAGTTGACTTGTGAAATGTGTGGGATGACACAAATTAATGTTTAAATTTTTGAAAACTAACAATTAAATGGCATGAGGATAAGGCCTCTCTAGTTGGATAAGTCTACAATAGTAGACCTATCTATCAAGTGTGGACCTATCTTAGAAAATTATGGACAAGTATCTTGAGGTTTGATAGCATTTTGAGAGTGATATAAGAAAATTTGAGCATTTAATTAGAAATTATTATGTACTAGTGATGGAAAAAGGGATAAATACCACATATATATAAATGGATATAGGAATGGTGAGTAGGTTTTATGTATTTGAGTTTAAGTCAAGTTAATTAAGATATTTCAAGAATTAACATTTTCAAGTACCTGTGACTAGATTTAGGTGTCTACACCGCCCTCCCCCCGCACAAGTTATTCTAGTAATTAAATTTTTATAGTAAAATTAAAATTAAAATTAAAACCTAATGTGTAAAACACAATTTGTCTTTTTATATGAAACTTTAATTATGCAAGACACTCAATTTAAGCAAATCCTATAACAACACATGAAGTAGGTCAATGTTTGTATTTTAAATGTGAGAATTTGAGCTTTGGATTTTGAAATTTAAAAGAGATATATGAATTAGTAAACCTATATGGAGATAAACCCATTTTGCCTTGTTACTTGTAAAATATTATGGAGAATCAGGCCCCCTTATCAAATAATTTGAAGGATAGTTCCTATTGTTCAACCATTGGTGAATTGAAGTGATCAAGTTCTGATTTTAAATAAATAATTAATCCATTGAATTATAAATATGTATGCTATAAATATCATGAACAAAATAATTACCCATTTTAATAAACAAAAATTAAGGTAGAACCATGATGGGTTACATATAAGTGATGCCAAGGCCATTGAGTGTCATTAGAATTGAATATACGTCACCTACAATAAAAGGTGGAACCACACAATGGGATCACTAGAAGTAATGCCAAGGCCATTGAGTGTCACTAGACTTCAATGTACATTACCCATAATAGAATGAATCACACACACACAAGTGATGTCAAGGCCATTGAGTGTCATTAGAATTGAATATATGTCACCTACAACACAAGGTGGAACCACACAATGGGATCACTAGAAGTAATGCCAAGGCCATTGAGTGTCACTAGAATTCAATGTACATTACCCATAATAGAATGAATCACACACACACACACACACACACACACACACACACACACACACACACACACACACACACAGAGAGAGAGAGAGAGAGAGAGAGAGGAGAGAGAGAGAGAGAGAGAGAGAGGAGAGAGAGAGAGAGAGAGAGAGAGAGAGAGAGAGAGAGAGAGAGAGAGAGAGAGAGAGAGAGAGAGAGAGAGATGGATCTAGATTCTATTTTCATGATTAAAAGAGAATGAATAATATTCATGCCCCCATCATAACTGCAATGATAATAGATTTGAAGTGAAATAAAAACCATTTTCCATTGAATCTATAAATTTTATTGTAGTATTTATGTGCATGAACCAAATTCAAGCCTTTTGACTTTGAAAAATGTGTGTGTGTGTGTGTGTGTGTGAACCAAAATCATGTCCATTGGATATTTTATAACTTATATAGAATGATATGCATCTATATGCTCAACATTAACTATATGTGGAACTTGTAATTTATGTTCTTGTAATTTATAAATTACTTTTAATCTTTGAAACCTATGTTTTGAACATTTGAATACCTTATTTTTAACATTTGGAGTTTATATTCAATCATAGAATATGATTTATGAATTCCTTTGAGACCTTTGTTTTGAACCTTTGAAACTTGTATTCTATCATAGAATCCTATTTTTTTATCATAGAAGCTTGAATATGTAAGACAAGCCCACTGTAATGACCCCCTTTCAAGATGAGGGATGTAACTTGAAAATAACTCATGTCAAAATAAGAGTTAATTATCCCATGTGATAAACATATATTCACATATCACCATGTCAACATGTATAGAGTATGTCATCATAGTAAGGTAATTTTCATTAAAGAATGTATGTAACATATTTAATGTAAGGCATATATGTGTCATGTCTAGATATGTAAATGAGGCACGTAGTAAAGTAACCATCTCTAAATATTAATACACAATAAAATTTAATGATGTAGATCATATAACCACTAATCAAACTTAACAAACATAACACATAATATCACCCAATATCAAACATAAAGCCAAGGGACAAATACAAAAGACATTAACATTTTATATTAAACAAGGCCATCAACGACATGAAAAGTATGTTAATAATGTTTCAAAAAATGGGGAATTCATATATCATATAAATAGGTCCAAGTGATCACACAAAATTATTAAACAATGTCTATCCTACCATGCTAGAGAGAAACATCATCAAAGGAGCATAAAATAAGTGAAAACTAGCTGACATCATTCATAATGTATCAATGTTACATCATATCTAAGTATTATATCCATGTATCACAATTTAATGTATGATTAACTAGTAATACACTTATAATATATGTATCTCAACATGTATAGAGGACATAGATATATATAAAAATTTCATAATGTAACCTATAGAATAATATGCCCCCAGCATAGGCATAACCATAGGGTAGAAGGGAGTCTATCATGTAAGAATCCTTGTGTAATATGTATGTCATACATCACACACATATATCTTGTGAAATGAATGTGTGTATTAAAAATAATATATTATCTTTCAAACATGTGATAAATAAATATGTAAAGAATTAAACTAGCAACTCATGTCATGTTCAAGTACTACTTGTTAATTTCTAATAATATTTTGAATGTTTTTGTAATTTTTAAATATTAAAATATTTCCTAATTTTTTTAAATATTTTAATGTTTTTCATTTTTTTACATATTTAAAATTTTAAATTTTTTGAATGTATTGAAAAATGGAAAATAAACTAGCCAATGATCCCACTAATGGGAGACCATAGTGTGTGCCTATATCATAAAATTGGAAGATAACTTTCCACAAATGGAAAGTGTTATATGTAGATGGATTAGAATTTAAAAATAAATTAGGTGTTATAATTTAAATATCTTGATCACTACTCTTAGAATCTTGCATAGGATGTGTGACTTTATAGGGTGAAATATTTGGTGAAGTTTTTTTATATATTAGGAGAATATTTCATTGCCCATGTTTGTTTTGGAACATAATAAACTATCTGAGGTGATACTTTAGGATTCACTATAGATTATGAAAATGTCTTTGAACTCTTAATATCTTTCTAATGTGAATCTTTATGTCTATGAGGGTATAATACTCTCCTATAAATGACATATGTATAAATATCCTACATAGGTTCAATAATTTTCTATACATTGTGCTCTTGAATAGGTACACTAACCAAATCTAAACTATGTTCTTGAATATGTGAAATAAATAACTCTACATTATGGTCGTGAATAGGTGTAATATTTAATTTTTATGGTAGTGTGGGAGGAAAAGGAGATACTACTAAATGTAGAGGGTATTCATATCAAATTCCCAAAACTTCAACCTCTTGATTAAAATTTATATATATGAGACATTGATGTATTATGTATCCAAGGGAATCCTAATAACATGTTAATTTCCCTCATGCTTAATAATATTAAGAATAGAGTAGACATTATTGATGAACCAACCTAAAGAGGGTATCACTATATACCCAAGAGTATTTTATGTGTCCATGAAATGCTTTAACAAATTTTGAAGTATCTTGTAAATGTTTCTCTATATACCCAAGAGTGAGAAGAAGTGTCATTATACATGGATTTTAACTTAATACATTGTTGATCATGACATTAAATATGGGTTTTTTTATTGATATACAATAGAATTAAGAGTGCATGTCTATCTAAATCATCATCAACAATCTCACTACCTTCAAATGTGTTCATGGGATGTGGTGTCAATGTGTGTTTAAGTGTGCCAATAATACCATATATTATATGTCCATATATATGAGGAGGAGGATGCACATTTTTTACCTATAAATTATTATTATTTTATATTGTTCCATGATTTGAAAATGGATTACTTAAATTTTCAACTTTATAGTTTAATTTTTATGTGGTCTAGCCTCATCTATGGGTGTACTTAGGTAAATAATATTTCATCAATAAGATATTGTATATTATGCCTTAGCCTATAAAACTTGCTTTCAGAATGTTTGTTACATCTATAATAGTCACAATATTCATTGTTTTTGAACCCCTTATATTGAGGCGTAGTCATATCATCCTTTAATGGTGGAGGGAGAGAAGTGAGATTTCACTCAACTTACTTTGGTAATAAATTATTAGAAGGTGATGATAACCATTAAAATTTATTATTTAGTGGAGTTGTCAAGTTAAGCTTCTTTTTTGGTTGTGATATTACATTGACTATTACATTTATTCATTCTTGATTTCATTATATTTAACCTTATATCTTAGTTTTATTTTAAACTTAGTATTTCAAGTCATTGTAACGTTGATACATACTAGAGTTGTTTCAAAGCTATGAGCTTAACTTATTATTATTTTAATGTATGACATAACTCATCAAAATATTTGAATTTATAAAACATAATAGATTTATGAAGAGGTGTTAGAAATTTTTTTGTGAATTTATCTTGTAACACATTATCTACCATCGAATTGGTCATCTTCACTAGCATAGTTTTGTGTTAAAGAACATATTCACTGATTGGCTCATTGGACCCTTACTTGAGTTTAGTAATTTATGCATAATATATTCTTTCACCAATTATAATAGATAAGTGTGATATAAAATGATCTACCAAAGGATTGAATGCTTTAACTGATTTGATTGGGAGATCATAAAACCATCTTAAATCATATTATTTGAGGCTCCATGGAAATATTTTTGTTAATAATTTGTCATTATATGCATAATCTAATCATGTTGTATGAAATTATTGAATATGTTGTTTGGGATCACCTTTGATTTTATAGAGTGGAATATTAGGAGCTAAAAACCCTTCTAGTAATAGGTAATTTGTTGTATTTGGTGCTAAAGGATTATGAAGTAGAGTACAAGAATCCCTTGAATGACTACCTCTAAAGAAACATTTCTCTAATTTAAAAACCTTAGCATGTAAGGATATAAAATTCTACTCAAAATGATGTGAATTAGGCAAGGTTAGTGTTGGACCATGCTTAGTAATCAAAGAAGGTGTGTATTCTTCCTATGTGAAAATAGGAATATTGATATATTATAAGCCTTATGATGCCCCATACCTAGGGATGATATTACATATGTAACTAGAGGTGTTGCTACAAGAATAAAATTAATATTAGAAACATGAACACTTGAATTGGAATTATAAACAACTCAAAATGTCACCTCTATTTTTTGCGATTGATATGTGGTAAGAGTATAGTGATGTGTAATCTTAGATGATAGGATAAATTTGGCAACCCTATCCACATGGTGGGGATATTAACAAAGTCATTGATGAAAACTGGAAAATTATTTAACTTACTTAGGATATACCCCATTAAGGTCACTTGGATAAATTATATTAAATCCCTCATGATTATATTGATTATCATGTTTAGTTTCATTATCTTCATTATCATGTTCATCATCGACATCATTTTTGATTTGTACATAAATTTTAATAGTTTCTTAATAAAATTGAGTAATGATATATGTATTATCCATTTTAGAAGAGGCTAAAGGTATTTGAATATGCCCCAAAGGATTCCAATCAATTGAAAACTACACCTTAGAGGAAAAAGGGAGCTAAATTTCTTGGGTGGAATAAGAAGGAATCCTGTAAATGTGAAAAATTTAAATAAAGAATGGGTGCAACTAGATATGGTGTGTTTGATTTGTAGATTCTCAAATATAATGATTCCATTCATAAATTTTTAACAAGGCACAAAGAGGCAATAACTACATAGGATTCCATTTTACCTTAGATGCACCATCCCATATCTAAGGTATATTCAGAGTAACTTCATGGGGCTTACCACTTACCAGTTCACTCCAAAACCAAACATGTGAAAGGCTTTTGATGGCTAAAAATTTAAAACCCTATGTATTTCTAATATACTATGAGGTACATGTAAAATAAAGTTAATAATAATGTCATTTAATGATTTACATATTGGAGAAATACCCCTCACAGCATGGATCAAGTAAAAATGATGACCACTTTTCCAAAAGGGATAGATCCTATGAGTTTTGCAACTGCTAAAAACACAATTCTAGAAAGCAAGAAAAAGAGAGAAAATAAATTGAAAACCAACATAATAAAATATTTTTGTACATGGAAATAATGAATTCAATTTAAAACTCTTATGTCAAATAGAAATCCTCAAACAATTATTAATGCACTCATGAAAGGACAATCAAATTTATATTTAGTGTGTGGGAATCATGAATTTAGTTGAAACCTTAGAAAAAAAATATGAAAAGTAATGATTAAAAAAATGTACATGTTCACCAATATGTTTTACCCTATTTTTAATTTAATAGTGTTTAATAGGTATAAAATTTTGAAATATTTTTTAGATTGTAATAAATGTAATTTAAGCATAAATATAAATGTAAATTAAAATTTATTAAAATCTACTAATAAGTGGCATGTGATAAATATAGTAAGTACAACAAAGAGTAAGATAATTAGAATTTTATAATTTCTAGTTGACTATAGAAGGTTTTTGATATTGAGAAATGGGATAATATAGGACTATGAAAGCTTAGATCTGGAAACAATGTATGTGGTTATGTCTAGATAAGTCAACACTTCCTTGAAAAAAATATATATTTGGCCATGTTTATTGGTTGTTGACTTGCATGATTTTATTGTGAGGAAATTGTGATGGCTATAATACATGTGCATGTGTTTTTTGAGAGGGATTAGATGTGATTCTGTTAATGCTACATAAAAACCTCAATTTTCCTTCTCCTTGTTTTGGAAACCCTAGGGTTACTTTTGAGAGATATAAACCTATGCAAAATAAGTGGAAGTGTAATCGGATGAGATAGCCCTAATAAATAACATTGATGATTAACTATTACCTAAGTATCTAGATAATCTAAGAAGGGAATCAAGCCATGTGTAGTTCTCCCACCTGTTATGATTATGTAATTGTGCTTATTGACTATATATATGAAAATAGATATTTAGCCTTGATACTTGAAAATGTTATCCCTTGACTTGATTTTAAATACGTCATACTTGATTTTTAACTACTCATAGTGATTAATATTGGATTTGAAAAGAATAGGGTAGATTTTCTCAATGTGTAGTAATGTAATAGATATATGCATGATAGATATCAAGTCCATTAACGAATGAAATTTTATTTTTATTAATAATAAAAATTTTGAAGAAAAAACCTTTATCCAATTTTTAAAATGTGTGGGATGACCCAAATTAATATTTAAAATTTTGGAAACTAGTTGTTAAGTGGTGCAAGGAAAAGGTCACTCTAGGTGGATAGGTTTGTGACGCTAGACCTATATTCCTAGTGTGGATTTATCCCATAAAATAAGGGATAATTGTCCTTACATTATAATTAGTCTAAGAGTGACATAAGGTAGTTTCAGAATTGACTTGGAAATTATTATCTAGTAGTGATGGAAAATAGAGGGGTCAAGCCCACATGTAGATAAATGGCTAGAGGAATGGAAAGTATGAGTTGTGTATTTGAGTGTAAGTTAAGTGGTTTAAGATATGTCAATAATTAAAATTTTCAAGTACCTAAGATTAGATTTAGTTTTTTGCAATAGAGCACAAATTGAAGACATTATTATAGTGATGTTTCATGGGTTGGGGAAAAATGTTGAGAATAAACACTCCTTGATAATGATGCACAAAATATTTCATGATGTATAGGAGTTTGGTAAGACTAGCATTAGAATATTGAATGTATTTAATTTTGTCTACAACTTGTCTGGAGTAGAGAAGAGAAAATAAATATTTGGTAACTTGATCCCAAACTCTCAATAAATACATATTATATCCTATTTTGGCTCCCCAGGCCTTGTAGGTTTCCTCAATTTTGATCTTGTGTCTCCATTGAGAAACTTTATAGTGAAAATGAACATTAATGGTGAGTTGTCAAGTTCCTATTAAATATAATGGGATTCATGGAATGACACCTCATGATCACATTGCATGAATATAGTTGTTTTCCTACCATAAAAATGTAAATAAGTGTTAGTCTAAGTAATTGCATCATCTCACCAATCAATGCAACTTGTGTCTCCTCAAGATTTAGGACCCAAGTTCAAGATCCATTTGATGTGACCCAAAGTTGTATCATGCTTAAAATGAAAATTATTGAGATAGAATTGAGTCTTGGTTGATTTGGTTTGAGGGTAACACCATTAAATAAATAATCAAATAGGTTTATGGTCCAAAATAATGGCATAATCTATAACAAATATTATGTAGGTGGTGGAATTACATAAGGAAAATAAGTAAACATATATGAGTAAAAATTGATCTAGACTTTTAACCACTATGTCTTGACTTTATATAAAATTTTACCAAGTAAGCCAAGATGAAGCAGAGTCCCTTCTTTGGTGATGACTTAGATAATAAATACCAATCTTTTTATGAATGTATAACCATACATATTACTCCCCATCAAACTAATGCATAAGAAGACAACCTTATTTATCTTTGTTGGATTCCACCATGTTGAAATCACCATAAATAATACAATGATCTTTAGAAAGTGAGCATGCCAACTACCTCTAAAGTAGGTTTATTTCATTGGTGTCATTGGAAGTATAGAAGTTGGCCATCCCAAGAAGTTAGTTGTCAAAATAAAAATGGGTCCACACCAACTAATGGGTAAGGTCAAACCCCCCAAAAATAATATTGTTTGAAAGTTATGGTGTTAATAGTGTGACGAATCCTCCATAACTATGTTCATGATTAGACTCCTAAAAAAGTGCACTAGGCCAAATAATGTGAGAAATATACTAAAGAAGAAAACAGGAAATTTTAACCTCTTACAAACACAACACTTTTATATTAACAAAGTAATGACAATTGTCCTTGGTCACACACACACACACACACACACACACACACACACATGGGTCAATTTAATAAGGTAATGAAAATTATAAGAGTAAAATATCATGGGGAAACATCAAGGTACATGTCATTTGCCTCTTTGATATCCTTGAGGTATGAAAAGTTATTAGTGAAGGCAAGATTTTTCTAATTTCCACATAAAAAGTCACCCATTTGGAAGGGATGTCCTTTTTTATTGATAATATTCCCCATATTTTAAAAGAGAGGGAATGCAAGATCATTTGAAAATGATTTTGTGATCAAAGAGAACCAAAATTTATTATGTGTGCAAGAGTATCACCCTAGAATGGGGTTGTGATAACCATAGGTTATGTTTGAACACTTGTGGTCACTACCTGTGGTATGTGGAATATCAGTTATGGTTATTTAGTATTGGATTACATGGTTTATTTATAATTTAGATCATATGAAATATATCCTAAACCACTTGTGTGTTTGTACACAGAAGTATGTAGCCTAAAATCACCATGAGATCTTATTATTATTCACAATGGTCCATCCATATCTAGTGGAACTAGTCATATTTGTTTTAGCACATCTTTTTCCTATGGATCATATTGTTGATAAGTAGCCATTAAATTGAATTATAAAATATAGGACCTAAGTATTGGTATTATAAAAAGGTATTCATAAGATTAATGTAAAGTATACATTGTGAAAACTAGGTTTCACCAATTTATATGTCAATGGTTTCATTCAGATCTTCGACCAAGTTAATTTTAATGCAAACTTACTTTTTTGAGTGAGCCATGTAGAATTTGGGTTTCTCATAGAAAATTAATCATCTTAAGGGTTTTATGAGATACTAAATCAATCCAAAAATAGGAATGGGGAGACCAAGGAACTCAATCCAAACCAAGATTTTGAGCTTAGCTTTCTTAGAGATTTGTAAATCTTTGGTCCAATGAGAAAATATCACAAGATTATTATGAATAATCTAGGGTACAATTTTCAAAATTAGTAAATAAAAATAAAAATAAACCTTTGGTCATGTTTTATTCCCCCTCAAGCTTCACACCATGGGGTTTTAATGGTTGTGAACCCAATGTTTAATCAAGCTCTTAGGGGGTACTCATCCCAAAAAATATCCAACAAAAGCAAAATATTTAACTAGTTGCATGCTTTTCAAATTTAATAAAATCAAGTAAAGGGTTTTTAACGTTATACTTGATACTTTTTGGAATACCTTTTGGAAAATATTACTTTCCCTCTTCAGTGCCATGATTATTCAAATCTTGATCAGGTAATCCTACATAAAATAATGTAAGTGTGGAGGATGTGGCCATTAATATAGGGGTTGTTACAAACATCACCCTATCGATGGAATGGCCACCCAAATTAGTAAAATAATGATCAATAAAATAAAAAACATATATTCAAAGATATATTAATGATCATAAGAGTGATAAAAGTATCACAAATATAAAAAACCCTAAAATTAGATAAATATCACTCTCTTCTCTCCCTACTTAAATTTTTTTTCTAGGAATATTTATTGGGAAGAGTAAAATGATTAAAAATAAATTTACATTGGGAAGAGTCCAAAATGACAATTTTTTTAACATAAAAATTAATTAACAAGAATAAATAAAACACAAGTCACACCTTTTAAAAATAATTTAAATACAATCTTCATTTTATATATATCTTGTTAAGATCTACACAACTTTAATCTTAAAAAATAAAAAATCATCACCACCATATAAATTTTAAATTTTACATGCTTTAAATTTTATCTTGTACATAAGTTTGTTAGTTTGGTCTAGATAATTTAAAATTTCACACAAAAAAATATTTTTACAAACACATAAATTTGATCACAAGTTCTTAACAATGTTAAATCTTAACATATTCCAAACCATATTACTTGTGCACAAATACATTACTCTTATTTTCCATTCCTATAACCTTTTATCTATATGTGGATTCAACCCTTTTTTTATTTTTACCATTAAACGTAACTTTTAATGTCAAAATCTTAATTTTTTTAAAAACACCCTCAAAGTGTGTCCAATAGATGATAGTTTTCCCTGATCCTTTTGGGCAAGTCTGCACTAATCAAAATGGAGTACACTATGCTCTAGTCCACTTATAGTGGCTACATCTTGCACAAAATAATGACTACTTTCTAAAATTCTAAACATTCTATTGGGTCTTCCTAAAAATTTCACATGCTCAACTAAAGGAAATTATCAAAAGGTTAACCTATTAATACATGTCAAAATTCACTCATTAGGCCCACTTGCTATTCACTTGGTTAAATATTTTTCACTTTTTCACATTGAACAAATGTTCTCTATATCTTTAAATTCAAGCTCATTCATAAGGAGAAAGCATAATCTAAGTCAAAAGCCTTATAAATCAAGTTAAGATCCATAATTTTCAAGTATGAAAGCCATTTTATAAATACATACATATAGTCAAAGAAGCACAATTACACATTCACTCTAGGTGGGATAACTATGTGGAATTTAATTACCTCCTTGGAGTATTGGATATGTAGGTAATGGTCAATCATCAAGGGGTTGATTGAGGTCAACTCAACCCATTACACTCTCTATTTTTATTTTAGGTTTTTAAACTATCAAAGTGCCCTAGGGTTTCAAGGACAAGAAAAGATAAAAGTATAAATTTGAATAACCAAATATTAGTTATAATATCTCAAATTAATGAACATCTATAGGCACATAAGGCATAGTGATTAATTTTTATGCACAACCAACTACGATAGTTCCATAGTAAATGGATTGGATCACACTATGTTATTTTCCATTCTTAGTGGTTGTGTCTAAAGATATATTATAATTTTGACTCTGATTTATCATTTATAGAATTTTGTTTTCACTATACTTTCATGTCAATCATCTATACTTATAGTGGACCTATCTATATTCTATTCGATTTTATTCTTGATTTTGATCCAAAGCTTGTATAGTCACCTCTTCTTTTATTTTTCACTATTGGATAGTCAGAACAATCAACAAATATCTATGTGAAAGATAAGTATATATGTTTATAGTATTTTATAAAAAATAACAACTTTCCATATTTATTAATTTTTTCAAAATTAAAATAGTTAAATATCATACATCTTTATCATTATAATACTTCCATTTTTACAAATATAATTAAGTATAATTTATATTATTTTATTGAAAAAAATGGTAAATTAATTTACAATTCATATTAAAATATAGTTAATTGTGAATTGTTATGTAAAGTGGTGGGTAAGTGCATGGAGATGGGGGACAATTCCATGGACATTTTAGCATAATAAGTACGTGTTATTCCATAACATGTATGTGTTATAATTTCTAGGATTAGTATATATTGAGCCTATCACACACACATATTTTTTCCTATGAAAATTTGAATTGAGAAAAGAGTGAGAGTTTGAAACATTAAATAACCAAATCATGTACATGATATAATGTACATGCAAAATTTTACATATGTGCTATAAGACATACATGTTGTGGCTCAAAAAAAACATTGAATTGGGTAGAATGAAAAAAAGGGATGAATTAGAAGGTGGGGAGGCTAGTTTAATAAAATAAATGTTAAGTATAAGTTGAAATTTATAGTCCTTATACTTTAAATTTATTTTAGTAAATATAATAAATTAGGTTCACTCTACATTTGATATATATGGTCTCATAGTTTCACACATTACAATGTGGGAGATAGTTTTTTAAAAACCAATCTAGTTAGTACTTAGGCATTTTTAGGGATCCAATATTTAACCTAGGGATTTTAGGTTATAAATTGTGCAATTGATGTCCATTTTAGGTAAAAAAATAGTTATTTTTAGGTTTTTTTGCCTTTTGTTTGCTTACTAGAATTTCTAAGAGTCCTAGGTTTGTCAATATTGAAGTATACAAACCACTCACATTGAATTTAATCCAAAGTGGTGTGATTGGGACAACATAGGTCGCATTGATGACTTACACATATCAAATGACCACTTTGTGCTAATTTCACTTCCTCATCATCCCTCCCTCATCTACAATCACTTTCTCCTCATCCATCATCATCCCTAATCACTCCCTCCTCATCCCTCATCATCCTTAATCACTCCTTCATCCCTCATCATCCTTAATCACTCCTTCATTGACATTAACCATCCCTCATCATTTGAAATCATTCCCTCATTATCCCTAATCATTCCCTCATTAACCATCACCATCCTTCATCATCCCTAATCACTACTTCATCATCCCTAATCACTCCCTCCTCATCCCTCATCACTCCCTCATTGACCCTCACCATCCCTCATCATCTATAATCACTACCTCATCATCCTTAATCACTCCCTCATTAAACCTTACCATCCCTCATCATCCCTAATCATTGATTCATTATCCCTCATCATTCCTATTCACTCCCTTCTCATACCTCCTCATCCCTAATCACTTCCTCATTGACCCTCACCATCTTTCATCATCCCTAACCACTCCCTCATCATCCCTGATCATTTACTCATTGAACCTCACCATTCATCATCATCCCTAATGAATTTTCCATCATCCTTACTCATTCCCTCCTCATGCTTAATCATTCCCTCTAGTACCTTGATGGTGGGTGCAGTAGCTTACCATTTGTTCCCAATTGGATTATATTCCAATTCTAAATTTTACTCATTCAAATAAGGCCCAAATAAACTCTTATTTCATTCATCCTCTTTCACTAAAATAAATAACTTAGAGATATCATCTAATTTTATAATGGGATTTGAATATCTATATGGTGATCCATGTCAATCCCATAGAGAGAGTGTTTATCTAGAGCCTCAACTAGAATAAATAGGTAGGAAAGTGAGAAAAGGGTGGGGTGAAATTATATTAAATACACACACACACACACATGCGTGCACACACACACACACACACACACATTGATTTAGTCATTTAATAATTCCAATCCTAGAGTTTAGAATCCAAAATTTTATATATATATATATATATATGGGTGTGTGTGTGTGTGTGTGTGTATAGTGACTGGAGACTAGTTGAGAATTTTAATCCCAACCCCATAGTTGACTTCTCATTTTCTCTATATGTCAGTAAAAGTATGTCCATAGTAGACCATATTTATAGATAGATAAGTAGTCACCAATATAGTAGAGTGTGTTCCAATCTAGTAGCCATTATACCCAACCTGATCTATACCCAACTTGATCTATGAAAGGAATGAAGGGCATATGCCTTAATCTAATTATTGAGGAGGGGATACTTATAGATCTTAAGGTAATTTTTCCTTCCCAATATATATATTGTATTTACTTATATATTAATCATACCTATCAAGGAAAGCTTACTTTATGATAGATATCTTTATTCTTACCGTACCTACTTAGTTATGCCCTACCCAACAAGGCAAGTGATTTTTGATTCCCAATATATACCTTTGTTCTTATCCTAATTAATTACCTTATCTATAATATATTATTAGATATGAAGGGAATATTAATTCATTATCTATAACTTGCATGTATTCTTTATCTACATACTTATTTATGTGTTACCTACTTATCTTTTGTTGTTGGTAAGGGAAGCTTGATTCTTGATAAATATAATGAAAAATGAAGTTTTAAATCATGTTATGTATGTAATAGATATATACCATTGAGTATTCCATACATAGTTTACCTACTCAAGTATGCCCTACCTACTTTACCTACTTAAGTATGCCCTACTTGATTGAATATTTGAGCCATATCTTAATATTATGTATGCCCTACCTAAATACCCTATCCATATCTAGATCTTTAATATTCTCTACCTACTTTATTATTACCTACCTACCTATCCTTATTTCCCTACCTACTTAAGCAGGTCTTGATAAAATACCCAAGCCATATCTTGATCTTGAATACCTATATCTAATATTAACTATATATATCTTACTTGACCATATGTTTAATACTATATACTTTATTGAATACCCAAGCCATATATTTAAAGGATAGGGGGCATTCTAACATATATATAAAAAGGAGTGACTATGGATGATTAGGCACAAGAAAAAATCCATTGTACCCATTATAAGGGTATTGAAGAGAGTGATTAGGGATAAGGAGGGATGATGAAAGAAAGAGTGATTAATATTTATGAGGGATGATGAGGGTCAATTAGGTAGGTTATTGAGGGAGTGATTAGTGATGATAAGGGATGAGGATGGAGTTATTAGGGATGATGAGGGATGTTGAGGGAGTGGATATGAATGATGAGAGTTGATGAGGGAGTGATTAGGGATAATGAGGGCTGATAAGGGAGTGATTAAGGATGATGAGTGGTGATGAAAAAGTATAATGATGTATTTATATATAAGGGTAATATATGTTATCTTTATGACCTTATCTACCCCTGTGTGTAATATTTAATTATTTCATTACTTCCTATTAAATGGGCACTCAAACACATGCTTCAGATGAGGGGGTATTGGTTGAGCCATATCTTGAAAGGATATAGTGCATTATAATCTATATAGAGAAAGGAGTGAGTAGGGATTATTAGGCACAAGAAAAATACACTACACCCACCATAAAAGTATTAAAGGGAGTGATTAGGTATGAGTAAAGAGTGATTAAGGAAGATTAAGGATAATGATTGTCACTGAGGGAGTGAATAGAGATGATAAAGTATGAGGAGGGAATGATTAAGGATGATGAGGGTATGACTAGGTATGACAAGGGTTGATGAGGGAGTGATTTGGGACAAAGAGGTCCAATAAAGGAGTTATTAAATATGATGAGGGATGATGAAAAAATATTTAACCATATCTATATATAGGGGTAATGTCTATTATTTAGGTGACATTCTCTACCATATGTGTGTAAGAATGATTTCTTTCATTCCTTATTATTAAATGGGAACTGAAACACACATTAATGGTTAGGAATGAATGGAATGAATTGAATCATGTGTTTTAGTGACCATTCAATAGGAAGGAATTGAAAAAATTATTATTGCACACATGGGGTATATAAGGTCACCCAAATAATAGATATTACCCCTATATATAAATATAATGCAAGACTTTTTTTATCATCCTTAATCACTCCCTCATCATCCCTCATTAGTATTAATCCCTCCCTCAATAACCCTCATCATCCCTAGTCACTCCCTCATCATCCCTAATCATCCCCAATCATTCCCTCCACATCCCTTATCATAACTAACACTCCCTCTAATACCTTTATGGTGGATGTAATGGTTTCCGCTTGTGCCCAATCATTCCTGGTCATTTATTTCTCTATAACATTAGAATTACCCCTATACTTTCAAGATATGGGTTGATCAATGCCTCCTCAGTTGAATCATGTGTTTCAATGTCTATTTCATAAGATTGAATGAAATGAATCAGTATTGCATGCATGGGGTAGAGAAGGTAACCTAGATAATAGATATTACCCTTATATATAGTTATGGTTCAAGACTTTTTAATCATCCCTCATCATCCTTAATCATTCCCTCATTAGAACTCATTGTCCCTAATCACTCCATTATCATCCCTCATCATCCATAATCACTCCCTCCTCATCAATTATCATCAATAATCACTCCTTTAGTGACATTCACCATCCTTCATCATCCCTAATCACTCTTTCCTCATCCCTAATCACTCATTCTAATACCTTTTATGGTAGGTGTCATGGATTTTTTCTTGTGTCTAATCATCCCTAATCACCCATTTCTATATATAGGTTAGAATTAACCATATCCTTTGAAAAAATGGATCAGTCAATGAACCCTCATCTAAATCATGTGTTTATGTGCCCATTAAATAGGAAGGGATGGAATGAATTGTTTTTGCACATATGGGGTAGAGAAGTTCAGCTAGATAATAGATATTAACCCTTAAATATAGACATGGTATAATGATTTTTCTTCATCCCTAATCACTCCCTCCTCATCTTATATCATCCTTAATCACTCCCTCATTGAAATTCATCATCCCTCATCATCCATAATCACTATTTATTCATCCCTCATCATCCCTAATCACTATTTAGTCATCCCTCATCATCCCTAATGACTCCCTCTAATACCTTTATGGTGGGGGTAGTGGTTATTTACTTGTGTTCAATCATCCCTAATCACTTATTTATCTATATAGGTAATAATTACCCTTTTCCATTCAATATATCACTTGGGTATTAAATTAAGTATCAAGTATTAAATATATGGTTAGGATTTGATACAGGTATTCAATATCAAGATATGGATCGAGTATTTTATTGGGTAACGCATACTCAAGTAGGTAAGGCATACACAAATAAGTAACTCAAGTAGGTTTGGAATATTCAAGTAATTTGGGTTAGAAGGATAGGCAGGTAGGGCATAATCAAGTAAAATAAGGTAGGTAGGGCATCATCAATATCAAGATATGGCTTGGGTATCTAGGTATGGCATACTCAAGATCAAGATATGGATCAGATATTTAATTAGATAGGGTATACTCAAGTAGGTAAAGTAGGTAGAGTATACTCAAGTAGGTAAATAAGGTAGGGAATACTTAATGGCATAGATCTATTACATATGTAACATGATTCAAAAATTCATTTGTATTTTTATCTATCAGGAAGCAAACTTCCCTTGCCAACAACAAAATTTAAGTAGGTAGGGAAAGAATATATGTAATCTATAGATTGAAAAGTAGTGTCCCTTTATAAATAAGAATATATTCTATAAAGGGAAAGGAATTAGGACAAAAAAATAAGTTATATATCAGGAATAAATATTCCTTTATCTTATTAGGTAGGGCATAGCTAAAGAGGTAGGGTAAGAACAAATATATCTATTGAAAAGTAAGCTTCCCTTGATAGCTATGCTTTAATCCAGAATCAAAGAAAATATAGATATAATGAATGAAAACTTCCATTGATATTTATGTCTTACTCCCTTATTATCTATCAATAAGATAATCTTCCCTTGATATGCTATTAGATGAAGCAAAGCTTGATATAAGGAAAACTTCCCTTTCCTTACTCCTTAGCATCTATGAATTAGGTAGGAAAATATTCCATTGCCTTATTGGGCAGGGAAATATTGATATTGAGGTAAGGAATTTATAATGGTTCCCATCATACATCTATGGTGACACCCCCATTCCTATGTTATCCTTTGATATATTGTATTAGGGATTAGAGCATGCTCAGAGTATAATAGGGCCTTAATTTGGTCTTTAGGTCTAACTAAGCTATGTCCAAGCTCTAAGTATCCCCTCATTGATACATTATATTAAATAATATTCCATTAATTCCATTCATATATTAATTTTGGTATAGGTAAAGTTGGGTATAGATCAAGTTGGGTTGGGAAACACACTCTACCAACTACTGAATTAAAACACAATTCTACTAGATTGGTGACTACCTATCTATTTATCTATCTATCTAGAAATCTAGTCTATTGTGGAAATTTTCTTAATGACATATATAAAAATAAATAAATCAAATATGGGGTTGGGATTGGAATTCTCAAATAGTATCCGATTTCCCCTATCTATATAGTATAAATTTGGATCTCAAATCTAAAGATTTGGATTCTTATATGCCCAAATCCTAATATATATGTAATTAATAAAATTTAATCCTACCCTATTCTCACTTTCCTACCTATTTATTTAATCCTAGGGCTCTATATACACATTGTCTCCATGGTCTGGGCATGGATCACCATATAGATCATTGAATCCCACCACAAAATTAGATGATATATTTGAATTAATTATTTTAGTGAAAGAGGATGAGTGAATAATAGTTTATTTAGGACTTATTTGAGTGAATAAAATTTAGAATTGGAACATAATATAATCAGGCACAAGTAGGAACCCACTGCACCCACCATCAAGGTATTGGATGGAGAGATGAAGAATGAGGATGGATGAGGAGGGAGTGAATAGGGATGATGAGGAGAAATAAGGGAGACATTATGGATGATGAGGATGGTGAGGGTCAATGAGAGAGTGATTAGGGATTATTAGAGATGGTGAGGGTTAATGAGGGAGTGATTAAAGATGATGAGGGAAAAGGAGGGAGTGATTATGGATTATGATGGATAAAGGAGTGATTGGGGATGATGAGGGTCAATGAAGGAGTTATTAGGGATGGTGAGGTTAAATGATAGAGTGATTATAGATTATGAGGAATGGTGAGGGTTAATGAGGGATTGATTAAGGATGAAGAGAGATTGATAAGGGATGAGGGAGGGATAATGAGCAAGTTAAATTAACACAAATTAGTCATTTGATGTGTGAAGGTCATCAATGTGACCTATGTTTCCCTAATCATACCACTTTAGGTTGAATTAAAGGTTAGTGGTTTGTAATATTTAATTTTGAGAAACTTAGGACTCTTATAAATGCTAGCAAGCAATATGAAAGGCAAAAAAATAAAAAAATGACTGTGTTTTCCCAAAATAGACATTAGTTACAAAATTTATGCCCTAAAATCCCTAGGTTAAGTACTGAATCCATGAAAATTCCTAGTATTGATCAGATTAGATTTTGAAAAACTATCTCCCACATTATAAGGCATGCAACTATGATACCAAATCTATCAGATGCAGAGTTGCCCTAATTTATTATATTTATTAAAATAAATTTATACTATAAGTTGACATTTATTTTAATAAACTAACCCCCCACCTTATAATTCATCCCCTTTTTTAAATCTACCTCCTTTAATTCTTTCATTGATCCATAACACATACATGCTATAAAGTGTATATGTTATTGAACGTACATGTTACAACACATACATGTTTTAGTTTTTTAATATTTCACACTCTCTCTCCTTTCTTTGCCTTCTACTCCTAATAGATCTTTGTTGTTTTTTTCAATGTTAAAGTAACACATATGTGATATAACACATGCATTATGGTTTTTTGAATTTAAAAAGTAAGATTTTTGGCTCAGATATTGCTTGGATTCTTGAGCCAAAGGCTTGGACATATCAACACAGATGAATCTGAGATATTTGATAGAAAATAAGAAAATTAAACTTCCACAACCAAATACACTATGAATTTCAATGAGATAATTCATAAAATATTTACCACAATGACGAGCATACTCTCCTCTTTCTAAATATATGATTTTTATAATTTTTGGACAATTTAAGATCTCCATTAATGTTGATTTATAACTATAGATTTTTTAGGCCAATAAATGCCACAAATATACATGCATATATATGTTTGTGTATATTTTTTTTTCATTGATCAAAATGTAAAAATATATATATATGGTTACAAACTAGGCTTAATTCTATATGCATTAAAAAAAGTAGTTTTCATTTTTTGTAAGTAGTTGGGGGCCGCATGGTTGGTTATCCATTTTTGTGTCTATTTTTAGGATCGATTTACTTGTAAAATTAATTAAAAAAATATTCATTGAAAAATTATAAAAAAAATATAGGTTAAAAACTATATGATTTTGTCTAAAGTTTCACCAAATGGTTTTAAACAAATATTTAATTATGCTAAAAAAAGAGGGGTCATATGGCCAACTATCTACTATGTTTTCCTTAAAAAAATAGTTCATATTAAAATCTTATATGTTTAACCTAGTTATTTTTAACCATTTAAAAAAAAAGTTTTTTGGAATCTAGAATACAAATTCTATAATTCATATTCTTACATCATCCTCAAATTTTGAGTGTAACAATCTCAAATTATCTACAAAAGTTTAGATTTCTTAATTTTTAGGAAAAACATGTCCACGAGCAGACCCTTTTTTGTCCCCCCAAATTTGTGCACTTTTCCTAGTGCCAACTTCAAAATAAGATTAAATTTAACCTTTAATCATATTAATTAGTAGGCCAAAATAAAACTTAATATCTCACATCCATAACATGTAGATAAATTATATTATTAAATTTTGTGGGGATTACTTGTATGTATTTAACTCATCTCAAGATAATTTTCAAGAGTAATTATTACCTTAATGAGTTTATTTCCTCCTATATTTTTGTAATAATCATAAGGTAAGGGGGCCTACTTAGTATAATAACTATTATCACACTAACACCATTACCATTAAGGTAATGATTTATTATGGTCATTTTGAGATGACTTAAATATATATGAGTAAAATACCATAAAAATCAACAATATAATTAAAATTTATTGTGATTTTTTGGAATAAATTTTAGATATAAAATGAGCTTTTCCAGGGTTTAGTGAAAATATCCTTGAAGTAGCACAAAGTTTTATCTCATAGTTATAATCTCTCTTAGAATCTTACATATCAATTGATCCAAAAATGAAAATATAGAGGGGGGACTCATTCCCCCAAAACCCACTTTTATAAAAATGATGATCAGAGCAAGAAATAAGGTCTCTAAGCTATAAATTAATGTATTTATTCCCATCGTAGGGAAGAGAAAGATTACTAGTTTTGACTCTCAACCCATTTAATCATGAATGTAAGATTTGAAATGGAATCCAATAAAGATGTTAGATCATATGTAAATTAAGGGGAATACCTCCAATTTTTAGGGTATAAGTTTGACCTACAAATTCACATGTGCACAACATACCTTGGAAGCAATGAATGTATGGATGGAAAGAGTTTAGAAAAATAATGGAGAGTTTGATCTAAGAAATTGTGAAAGAGGAAATTGTTGACCATTTTTGGGTCTAACAGGCCAAAAATCAGTCCCCTTCTTCCTCTAATGTTTTAGGCCAATTCATTTTTTTTGATTTTGCACAAGTCCAGGCATTTATACGGACTCAGTAGGTTTTGATAATCTACAGACTCTACAGGTCCATTTCTACAGACTCTGTAGGTCTAAATCTATGGACTCTGCAGGTCTAAATCTACAGACTCCACAGGTGGAATATCTATGGACTCAACAGGGTTGGATTTTCTATGGACTCAATAATTATTTTTTTCTACAAACTCTGTAGGTGTAATCTTTGATAGATGAAGAACCAGTTTAGAGAGTGCAAGGTTTTACAAGGCTTCTTTGGGCTCTTGTCTAAAGAAAATCACAAGGAAGGTTGGCATCTTTGAACCATTAAACCATTGAACCGGTTCAATGCCTTGGTTCATCGGCCTTGGTTTAATTCATTTGGTTCAATGCTTCGGCCTTGGTTTAATTTAGTTGGTTCAATGCTTTGGCCTTGGTTCAATCAGCTAGTTCATCACTTGGTTCAATCGGCTAGTTCATCGCTTGGTTCAATCGGTGAGTTCAATCACTCGATTCAATGAGATCAGTTCAAAGGGCTTGGCATGTAGTGTTGAACCGTTGAACCAATTCAATGTTTGGTTCAAGTGGGAAAGGTTCAAAGGCTTGGTTCAACAAAGGCTTAGCGCACAGTGTTGAACCGTTGAACCATTTTTGGTTTAATGGGTTGGTTCAATGGCTTGGTTCAAGGGAGTGCCCTAAAGCCAAAGGACAAGTGCCCTTGTGGAGGGCAGTTTTTGAGTTCAAAATCCCTTATGGAGGGCAGTTAGCACTTCAAAGGCAGTCGAAGGGGTAATTTTTTTAGAAATTCATCCAAGGCATAATTCTTTCAAACTTTTTGTCTGAAGGAATTCCTTCAGACAAAAAGTTTGAAGAAATTTAGAGGAAGGCCACAGTAAAAAACCTAAATTAAGAAGCTCACCCGAAGGGTATGTGCCCTTGCAGAGGGCTCTCACCAAGGAAGAGGACTGTTCTCAAGAAGTCAAAGGGTCATTTCCCCTATAAGAAGGATTGATAAAGGAAGTCCATAGGAAAAGGCTGTGGGAAAAGCCCGCAGAAAAGACCCGACAGATTTTGCCAAAGACGATGATGTCTCAAAAGCCATCAATTTTAAGGAGATGAACTAGCCATTATGTATCCAATTTCAAGGTGATGGTTGCGTGAATGTCAATTTTAAGGCAATAAAATAGCCATTGGTTTTTAAATACTTATACGCCAACCATGGAAGGAGCCCAAGGAATGCAGTGACCTGCCAGAAGATCACCCTCGAGGGCTGAAGGAGTAGAAGGAGATAAAGTAGGAAAAGGACAAAGAACTTAGAGAATAAAGAGAGAAAAGTGCCAAGTGTAAGAATAGGTAGATAGCCCAAGTGGTGAAGGGAGGTGCCGATTTAATAAGTTACTCCATCAGGTGATATAGTGCCTATGAATTGATTATTAGGAGGTGCAAATAGCTAACAGTGTAACCCATTTTTCTTCATTTCGCATTAATGAGTAACAAACCATGTAATTGCCTTGAAGAAGTGGTCTTGTAAGTAGACAAATGGCATGGATCATAATTTATCATTGATGTTTAAGAGGCTTGATTTTCCCAATGACTGGAGTGCAAATGGGTCATTTGTAAAAAGGGGTGCCAAAAGGCCTCCTCCATTCCTCTATATATTGGAGACTTGTCATTTGAAAAAGGATCTTTCACATTTGCAAGGTGAAGCCCTGGAAAATTTTCCCTAAAATCAATAAACGCATTTTTACCTCTATGCTGGTTAGATATCTCTATGTGTGTATGAGTGTCAGTCTATGTTTAGTCATTGCTTCTTAATGCTTCCACAAGTTTAACACCACTACACCTGGTGTTTATAAGGTGCCATTTCTATAGGTAACAAAGAGATCTATATTTGAAAGTGTAGAGATAGAAGAAGCTACGATACAGTGTGCCTTTCTATAGCACCTTTGGTGAGTCTCTATTTTGTGTGTTCCATTAAAGCCTCCTTGTTAAGCTTCTTGTAACCTGGTCCTTCTGCCAATTTGAAGTGTACGTATGTGTTTGTCTGGTTTCAAGTGTGAGTGTGAGTAGGTTGAATCATTTGGTGCATCACCTCTTTTAGAGTAGTTTTGTTTCCTATAATCCTTCTCCCTTTTCACCCCCCCATTATATATCTATATACCTATATTAGCACTTATTGGAACAACTCAGATGCATTAAAGGGAGCTAGCCCTTACCTAGAGACTCTCCCCTCCAGCTTCACCAGTTCCATAGGTGAGAGGGGAGTTTCCATTGTTGCGTGTGGAAGGCAGAAGCTTAGCCTCCTGCCCCGGGTGCAATCCACTGCATCAACAATTTTTGGCATGCCCGATGGGACCTAGTTTTACACTCAGTAAAGTTTCAGGATTGATGCTGGTCCTGTTACAAAAAATCAACTATTTTAAGCTTTTGGAGACTCCATTGGTAAGAAATTAATTTTCTTAATCAAAGACCAGTTTGACTTCCTATGCCTAAAGTCACCACATGGTCTACTTCTAAGGGTGTTCCTTTCAACTTCATTGAGTTACCTTTGAACTCAGCAAAAAGACTGAGGTTTGAGAGGACCCATCCTTATTTAACAAACCACCTTCCCAGACCTACTGTAAGGAACACATACGTAGTAGGGCCATAGTTACATCCTATCATACCTATGACACTTCCCTTTGTGACTTTTTGTGGTCAAAGTCCATTGAATCTCCAATGTTATGACCCAATTCTAGGAGTAGCCCTCAAAAGTGTGCCTTCTTTTGATGGAGAGGGGCCCATCATAGTCATCAAACACATCAGAAATATTGCTAACCTCTACAATATTCACAATGTCACTGAGGAAAATATTGCAATTAGATTGTTGGCATTGTCTCTCAAGGGTAAAGTTCTTGACTGGTATGGGACTTTGACTATAAATTCAATCAGTTCTTGGAATGAATTGGGCACTCACTTGATGGACCATTTTGGAGAAAAGAGCAACCACCTCTCACTTGCCAAGTAGTTGACTACCATGAAGAGAGCCCCACATGAATACATGTAAGACTTCAATGCTCATTTTCAAAAGACATGGGATAGAATCCCCATTCTGGTAAGACCAACTGCTAGCTATGCTTTCTTTTATTACTTAAGAGTATTGAACAGTGATATCACTATTATGATACAATCCATGGGAGGACATGTGCTGCTTGCTGCCTATGACATAGCCATAGTAGCTAAAAATTGCTTAGTGCAGGTTGGGAAGATAGCCCCTAGACCCCATATGCCACTTTTTCTCGAAATGCTACCTCCAATTCAAACCACTGTTCCCACATTAGCTCCTTTACCTAGCATTGAGAAACTAGTTGCTGCTCCATCTAATGAGCTTCATGAAGTTAAGAGTCTATTGCAAAGTGTGTCAAATGAACTTGTGGCTCTTAAAAGGTAGCAAGCTCAAAGCAATAGACCAAACCAAGGATACGAGTAGTATGGCCAAGCTCCAGACCCCCTTTCCAAAATTATAATCAAGGATAGGGTTAGCTTACTCAGACCAAACCTTTTCAAGGCTACAACCCAGGTGCCCCTTCATCATCTAAGTTCATGGTGTCCGTTCAAAACAATCTGGTGTAGGAACAACCAAGTTGTTTAACCATGGGATATGGTTAGGAGCAAGCTATTTATACAAATGAGATTATGGGTTATTACCCAAATGTGAAAGAAAATTAGGCAACTACCCATTCCCAAGTCTTTGAGGCTCCAATACAACCCAACATGAGTAGCATTCAGGCCCAACATGATTCCACCCTCATGAATCATCTGAAAGGAGAATTCTATTCAGTCAATTATGTGGGTGCTACAAACAATCAAGCTGACTGTGTTACAACAAACACAAGATTCAAAAAGAGAGAAATGGAAGAGACTTAGGCTACTGCATAAGCATCAACAATGCCTTCTTCATCACATGCAAATCAAAATTCCCCAAGTTTTACACCATCAGTTATTCCTCCAGCTCCTCAGCCTGCCTCTCAAGCTGTACATAATTCTAAAGAAATTTTAAAGGAAGGCAACCCTCGAGTCAACATGGTTGACTAGATGAAGAAGCTACACATGAACATCTCCTTGTGGGATTCACTATTAATATCAGGGTAGAAAGACATGCTGCAAAAGGAATTGCATGAACTAGATGAATGAGCTATCCCAGCAAAAGCTGATAACATTTTGATGATGAATGGACAGCCTTCCACCTCAGTTCAGACCTAGAAGGAAGATAAGGTTCCTCCTTTTTATGTGTCCCTAGTCATAGGATATTTATTGGTGCATAATTACATCATTGATAGTGGAGCAATCACTTCGGTGATGCCCAAATGCATAGCTAACAAGCTAGGCTTGAATTATAAAGAAATAACCAAGGGAGTCCTCTAGCTAGATGGAACTCCATCAAAGACAATTGGGGTGGTAAGAGGTTTGAGCTTGATGTTTCATGCTTGCTCGACTTTCTCAGTCCCTCATGATGTGGTAGTGGTAGATGTCCCTCCCTACTTTGCCATCTGTTTATCCAGAGATTTTGCAATCAAGATAGGTGGCTACTTAGCAGCAAATTGGTCTTATCTAGTTTTTAGAACCAAGTATGGGACTAAATTCAAGATCAAATCTAAGCCACTCCATAGAGATCATCTAGAACCTTACTTGCTAAAGGTAGCAAATGTCAGCTATGCCATCATTAACCAGGAAGAGTTCCAAGAAGACCAATCTCCATCCTCTGCCCTTGAAGGAGTTGCAAACCTACTCTTAGATGAATGGGGAAGTGACAAATTTGAGCATGATCCCTAAAAATTCATAGAGGAGGTGGGCCTTGGAGTCTATTGCATGCATGAAGAGGGTACTTTTGTACTAAACCTGATGAAAGCCATCCAGGAAGGCTCAAGTCCATGGCAGCTATTCTTTGACGGTTCAAAGAGTAAGTTGGGGGCTAGTGGTGGAGCGGTGTTGGTCTCTCCTTCAAAAGAGAGGTATTTTACAGCCTTCCATTTCTAATTTTCCTACACAGGAAATATTGTGGAATATGAATCCCTCATCCACAATTTGGAGTGGGTGAGGAAAAGAGGAATCAAAGAGCTACAAGTGTTTAGTGACAGTGAGCTAATTGTCAACTAGGTCTGAGGCCAGAATTTGATGAATAATTCTCTACTGAAGTCCTAAAAATGTAGGGTATGGGACTTAGTGTAAAATTTCTTCACTTTCAATATTACCTCCATTCCTAGAAAATGGAACAAACAAGCAGACAGGCTAGCAGAAGTTGGTGCCCAGTTTGATATTGCTCAAGAAATAGGCTGAGACCATAGCTGACATCACTTGAAAGTAGTGATCCGGCCCTCTGTACCTAATAACATCACCAACTAGTAGGTTTTTAGTAGTGATTAGCAAATAGCACTCTTCCTTTAAGAAGAAGTGGAATTCACTGCAAGAAACTAGTTTAAGTTGCGGCAGCAATATGGCAGCCAAATTGTTTAACTGAAAAACAATAAGCTTCCCAAAGGTTTGGTCACTCTAGAGAGTATCTTCAATGGAGATGACCAATTGAGAATTGACAAGGTGTGCATTTCAATAAAGGAGGAGCACCATGAGAAGGTGGAAATTTTCAAAGACAAGCTGTTTGCACTTGGGAAAGTGTGCTTAGACCAGGAAAGGTAGGCCTTCATCTTGTTGTGCCAAGAATTTGTCAATATCTTCGCTTGGGAGTATAGTGATTTGAAGGGTTTTAACCCAAGCTTGGCCTAGCATACCATTGAGCTAGAAGAAGGCACCAAGCCAATCAAGCAAAAGTAGAGGCCTGTCAACCCAATGATTGAGCCTCTCATGTGAAAGGAACTCACCAAGCTGGTTGAGTCCAAGATAATATTTCCAATCAAACACTCTTCTTGGCTGGCCAATCTTGTTCCTATTTGGAAAAAGAATGGGGAGATCAGACTATGTGTTAATTTTAGAGATCTCAATAGAGTCTCTTTGAAATACCATTATCCTCTCCCAAACATGGAGCAGATCCTTCATATGGTAACAGGCAGCGAGCATTTCTCCCTCCTGGATGGGTATTCAAGATACAACTAGATTTTGGTGCAAAATTGTGACCAACACAAGGCAGCCTTCACAACCAAGTGTGAAATGTTTTCTTACAAGAAAATGCCTTTCAGACTATCTAATGCTGGTGCCACTTTCCAATGAGCTATGGACATGGCCTTTCAAGGCCTGATAAATAAGACTGTGCTGGTATATCTTGATGATGTGACAATTTTCTCCAAGGAAGTGAGCCAACACATGAAACACCTCAGGCAAATCTTTGAGAGGTGTAGAGAGTTTGGTATCTCTCTCAATCCTAAGAAATGTGTGTTCACTATCCATGAGGGAAAGCTCCTTGGTCACATTGTTTCTTTAGAGGGTCTGGCTATTGATCCAAAAAGAGTTTGCTCCATCCTGGAGCTATCCTTACCCAAGCACAAGAAAGGCCTGCAAAGCTTCTTTGATAAGATAAATTTCATATGGAGATTTATCCCAAATTTTGTGGAGATGTTCAAGCCATTGACCTATATGTTGAGGAAGGGTGAGGAGTTCAAATGGACATCACAGAGAAAATACAATTTCAAAGAAATCAATCAGGCCATAGCCCAGGCTCATACTTTGATCAGCCCTGACTTCACCAAAGATTTCAGCCTCTACACCTTCAGAAATGAAGAGGTAATCTCCACCATACTTACCCAAGCAAGTGATGATAACCTTGAGTATCCAATTAATTTTTTAAGCCAAGGCCTAAAAGGTTTTGAAGTCAGATACACATATGTGGAAAAGCAAGTCTTGGCGATCATACGAAGTCTAAAGAAATTTAGACACATGCTATCCAATAGCAAAATCCACCTCATGGTTCCACATCCCAGCATCAAATATTTTCTGGTCAACCGAGACCTAAATGAGAAGAGAGTAGGGTGGATCACTAAGGTGATGGAATATGATGTAGATATCAAGATCACCAAATTGGTAAGAGGGAGAGGCCTGTGTGAACACCTCGCTGCAGACTTTAAATAAAAAAAGGAGGATAGTCTACTAATCCATGATACATATACAGTAGAAAAACTAGCTATCATGAGGGATTGGACATCAGACATGAGGCATTTCCTTCTCACTGGTGAGTGCTTGCACTCACTTGATAGGACTAAGAGAAGGTATTTCAAACTCCAGTGTCTCCCTTATGCCCTGATTGATGGAGTGATGTTTAGGAGGGATCTCTCAGGAGTATTTTTGAGATGCTTGGAATCAAGTTAAGCTGACAGGGTGTTGTCTGAGTTCTATGATGGACCGGTGGTCATTTTGCTCCTAGGGCTACTACAACAAGAATAAGAGAGCTAGATATTTTTGGCCTACTCTTTTCAGGGACACCCATGCCTGGGTACGAAAGTGCCAAAAGTGCATGCTTTCGATGGGAAGCAATAGTTGGCTACCATGCCTTTATAGCCTATTTAGGTGGAACAACCATTCATGCAATGGGGCCTGGACTTCATAGGGATGATTAATCCTCCCTCCAGTGCTAGACACAAGTGGGTCATGACCCACCATAGATTATTTCACAAGATGGGTAGAGGCTGTTGCTCTGAAGGAGGCAAATGAAAGTGTGGTCCTAGATTTTTATGAGGACCTAGTGGTGAGGTTTAGGGTTCCAGAAACCATAATCTCAGATAATGCGTTAGCTTTTCTGGGAACCAAAACAAGTGAATGGGCACTGAAATATGGTATATATCTCAGCACTTCATCCAATTACTACCCGCAGGGGAATGGACTAGCTGAGTCTAAAAATAAGAACCTAATTAGGATCATCAAGTGGACCATGGAGGAAAATTAGAGGACTTGGCATGCCAAGTTGAAAATGGCCCTGTGGGTAGATAGGGTCACCCCGAAGAGGGCAATTGGCAACTCACCATACATGCTCATCTATGGAAGGGAAGCTAGGCTCCCCATTTCACTCGAGTTGCTAGCCTTAGATCTCAATTGCCAGCTACAATTAGAAGAAGGAAATATCATGGAGGTTAGGCTATGCAAGCTGATGGAACTCTAATAGGCAAGGGACCAGGCTATGGCTTCTATAACTAGCTACCAACAGCAAGTGAAGAGACACTTCGACAAAAAATCTTCATCAAAAGGTTTCTCTGAAGGAGACATTGTCTTGAAATGGGATGAAGACCGATCTCAGCCTGGAAAGCATGCAAAATTTGATGCCCTATGGAGTGGCATGTACGTAATCACTCAGTGTAAGCAGCATAATGCATTCCAACTCTCCAGGTTGGATGGTGAAGAACTGTATATCCCAATTAATGGGATACATCTTAAGCATTACCACTAAGCCCCTTCTCCATCATGTATATATTTTCCCTTGATTTTCTCCTATTTTCCCTAAGTGCTTTCTGCACATGTTAGTAATTTTCTTAGCTTTGTGTGTGTTTTCATTTCCTTTTGAGGTAAATCTTTGTGTTTGGTTCTAGATTTATCAGAGCTATTATTGATCTTTAAGTTACAATCTGACCCTATGCCCAATGGATTTTGAGGCAACTAGATTCTAAGCATAGTAGGCATGCTTTACCTGGGAGTCACCAATTTACTAACCATTTTTGGGTCTAACAAGCCAAAAATCAGTCCCCTTCTTCCTTTGATGTTTTAAGCCAATTCATTTTTTTTATTTTGTACAAGTTTAGGCATTTCTACAGACTCGACAAGTCTATTTCTACAGACTCAATAGGTTTTGATAATCTACGGACTCTTCAGGTCCATTTCTATGGACTCTACAAGTCTAAATCTATGGACTCTATAGGTCTAAATCTATGGACTCTATAGGTGGAATATCTATGGACTCAGTAGGGTTGGATTTTCTACGAACTCATTAGTGAGTTTTTTCTATGAACTCTGTAGGTGTAATCTTTGACAAATGAAGAACTAGTTCAGAGAGTGCAAGGTTTTACAAGGCTTCTTTGGGCTCTTGTCTGAAGAAAATCACAAAGAAGGTTGGCATCTTTGAACCATTAAACCATTAAACCAGTTCAATGCTTTGGTTCATTGGCCTTGGTTCAATTTAGTTGGTTTAATGCTTTGGCCTTGGTTTAATTCAGTTGGTTCAACACTTCAGCCTTGGTTCAACCAGCTAGTTCATTGCTTGGTTCAATCGGCTAGTTCATTGCTTGGTTCGATCAGTGAGTTCAATCACTCGGTTCAATGAGCTTGGTTCAAAGGGCTTGGCACACAGTGTTGAACCATTGAACTGATTCAATGGATTGGTTCAATGTTTGGTTCAAGCAGGAAAGGTTCAAAGGCTTGGTTCAATAAAGGCTTAGTGTACAGTGTTGAACTATTGAATCATTGAACCGTTGAACCATTTTTAGTTTAATGGGTTAGTTCAACAACTTGGTTCAAGGGAGCGCCCTAAAGCCAAAGGACAAGTGCCCTTGTGGAGGGTAGTTTCTGAGTTTAAAATCCCTTACAGAGGTCAGTTAGCACTTCAAAGGCAGTCGAAGGGGTAAATTTTTTGGAAATTCATCTAAGGCATAATTCTTTCAGACTTTTTGTCTGAAGGAATTCCTTCGAACAAAAAGTTTGAAGAAATTCAGAGGAAGGCCATAGTAAAAAACTTGAAGTAAGAATCTCACTTGAAGGGTATGTGCCCTTGCGGAGGGCTCTTACTGAGGAAGAGGACTATTCTCAAGAAGCTGAAGGGTCATTTCCCCTATGAGAAGGATCAATAAAGGAAGTCCACAAGAAAAGGCCGAAGCAAAAAACCCGTGGGAAAAGCCTACAAAAAAGACCCAACGAATTTTGCCAAGGATGGTGACATCCTGAAAGCCATCAATTTTAAGGAGATGGACTAGCCATTAGGTATCCAATTTCAAGGTGATGATTACATGAACGTCAATTTTAAGGTAGTGAAATAGTTTTTGGTTTTTAAATACTTGCGTGCCAACCATGGAAGGAGCCCAAGGAATGCAGTGACCCGCCAGAAGATCACCCCCGAGGGCTAAAGGAGCAGAAGGAGACAAAGCAGGAAAAGGACAAAGATCCCAGAGAACAAAGAGAGAAAAGTTCCAAGTGTAAGAATAGGCAAATAGCCCAAGTGGTAAAGGGAGGTGCTGATTCAATAAGTTACTCCAGCAGGTGATACAGTGCCCATGAATTGATTATTAGGAGGTGAAAATAGCTAACAGTGTAAGCCATTTTTCTTCATTTCACATTAATGAGCAAACAAACCACATAATCACCTTGAAGAAGTGGTCTTGCAAGTAGAAAATTGGTGTGGATCATAATTTCTCATTGATGTTTAAGTGGCTTGCTTTTCCCTATGACTGGAGTGCAAATGGGTCATTTATAAAAAGGGGTTCCAAAAGGCCTCCTTCTTTCCTCTATATATTGGAGACTTGTCATTTGAAAAAGGATCTTTCACATTTACAAGGTGAAGTCCTGGCAAATTTTCACTTGAAATCAGTAAACACATTTTTACCTCTATGCTTCTTAGATATCTCTATGTGTGTCTGAGTGTCAATCTATGTTTAGTCATTGCTTCTTAATGCTTCCACAGGTTTAACACCAACACACTTGGTGTTTATAAGGTGCCATTTCTATAGGTGACAAAGAGAGTTGTATTTAAAAGTGCAGAGACAGAAAAAGCTACTATACATTGTGCCTTTCTACAACACCTTTGGTGAGTCTTTGTTCTCTATGTGTTCCATTAAAGCCTCCCTATTAATCTTCCTGTAACCTGGTCCTTCTGCCAGTTTGAAGTGTATGTATGTGTTTTTCTAGTTTCAAGTGTGAGTGTGAGTAAGTCAAATCATTTGGTGCATCACCTCTTTTAGAGTAGTTTTGTTTCCTGTAATCCTTCTCCCTTTTCACCCCCCCCCATTTTATATCTATATACCTATATTATCACTTATTGGAACAACTCGGATGCATCAAAGGGAACTAGCCCTTACCTAGAGACTCTCCCCTCCAGCTTCGATAGTCCCACAAGTGAGAAGGGAGTTTCCATTATTGTGTGTGGAAGGTAGGAGCTTAGCCTCTTGCCTCAGGTGCAATCCACTGCATCAACAAAAACTTTACAAGAGTCTTTACAAATGAATCTAATATAGATAAAGTCTTAAAAGGAGGCTCTTAATTCATTAGAAATTTAAGACTCTTTATGAAAAATTGGCATAGTGTATTCAATCTAATAAAAGAACTCCCAATAATGTCACCAGTTTAGATCTACATGTATTCAATACCCAATAATTTTGGTGAATATTTGTTTTATATAATATCTAATACAATTGGTAAATCTATAGAAAATGTGAAACCTCATCATGGCAAGGGCCTTTCTAGCTATGTTATAATTTGTGTGGAGATGGATTTTACCTAACCCATACTAAATAATATCACCCTAAAATTAGGAGAAATGGAATGGGTTCAATATATGGATCACAAAAGCATCCCATTATGGTGAAGGAGTTATCATGAATATGTCTATTGGTTAGAGAAAATCTACCCAACAAAAAATACCAAAAATCATAGATACAGACACAAAAGAATTCATAAAACCCAAAAAGAAACACTTTATCAAAAATAAAGTGAAAATAATGACCCAATATGTTCTCAAAGAGGACAAACTATAGTAAAAATGAAGCTTACTACACCAAAATAAATAAAATTAGTGTCAGAGACTCAGTTTCCTACATGCAAACACACAACTAAGAATGTGGGCATCACATCAGAATATTATTCAAAGATGATATTAAAAATATCCTCAAGGATTCCAACATGAAAATTAATGATTATAATTAAAATATATGTCATTAATCCATGCAAAATAAATCTAATACTACCACAAAAGACAAATTTTAGGAGGAATGATAGGCTAACCAAAAAAAATGAAGAATCTGATTCAAAAATGGAAGACACCATTTTAGGTATATTTAAAAATCATAACCAAAATTTGAAGGGAGATTTTGGGATGAAAATAGAGGAAAATTCAACAAAAAAATAAACAAAAAAGGATGGAATTTATTATAGAAAGGATCTAGAAATAAATAGACAACTTATTAGTGAGCACCAAAAAAACCAAACCTACCTAGTGAAGTTCATCTCATTGAATGTAAGGGGCTTCAATTACCCCAAAAAAATAATATTTTTTAAGCATATAATAAACTATAATATCCTTAATGTCCTTATGATACAAAAAAAACCAAACTTAAACACCTGTTATCCCACATTAAGGGACTTTCAATAAGTTTGAAGAGAGATATGTATGGTAGAAGCATTCTAGCAGGGTTTAGATTTCATGTGGAATCCCCATAAGGTCCATCTCAAAAAATTAGAAATCAAAAACCAATGTCTCACCTACAAATTGGTAAGCCTCAATTCTTCCCTCGTATTTAATTTTGTTGATGTTTACGGTTCCAAAAATCCTAGTAAAAAATAAAATGCTTGGCATCAACTAGATCATAAAATAATATATGATCTAAATACCCCTTGGATTATCAAAGGAATAATTGATTCCTAAAAAGAAAGGTGGTAAATTCAAATGCAAAAAATTCCACTTTTCATAAATTTATGGATAATAAAAAAAATTGGGAGATCAAACCCAACATAGGTTGGTTAACCTCAAATAATCACAAAAAAATAAAGGAACTCATCCTTGAAAGACTTTATAGGTTTTTTTCCTATAAGTAATGGATGTAATGTAATCATCTTCTCAATACATAGATAATTTATGCTATAAGTTTTGATCACTATCTACATTTAATAAGTGATCCAACATGCCATGAATCCTTTTAGATATGAAAAAATATGCATGGACCACCCATATTTTAAATATCTTGTTATTCAAAACTAGATGGCTCCCAAAAATAAGTATAGTACAAAGTTGTAGTATTTTTCACAAGAGATTAATAACCTCAAAGAAAACTTGAAAAATTATAAAATCATCTCCTTGTAGAAAATATCTTAGGGTAAAAGGAAATGGAAACCAAAATTGGGGTCATATAACAACTCAAATTGGAAGGTATTATTTCTAAAATCATCATTACATAAGAGAAGGAAGTTTCCCACAAGCTTGAGGACATCTACAAGAAAGAAGAGATTTAATGGAGAAAAAAATATACATTCAAATGGATCACTGAAGGGGATAGAAATATAAATTTATTTAATCATTCTTATAATATTATAATATATCACAACCACATCAAAAATATGGAAACTATGAAGGGAACCTCTCTTGAAAACCCTCAAGATAAAAGAGAGCATTTGGTGGATTGTTGGGAGGGTATTTTGAAGTAATAGCATCTAGATAATGTAGAATACCAATAAATGTTCTTAAAACACAATTATAAAATCATTACATAAAATGATAATTAATAAATTATGGATGACATCTCTTGGGAAGAAGTCAAATAATAACTATTTAGTATGGTAGGGAATCATGCTTATAGACTAGATAGATTTCCAACTCTTTTCTTTCATCATTTTTGGGACCTCTAAGGAAAATAAATAAAAGAGGTTTTTAAATAGTTTAGATAATCTAAGACTATGCTCATAACTTTCAATTCCACTTTATTATCCCTCATTCTTAAGAAGTTGGATACTTGGTGATGCAGGAGCATCCAGGTTCATATGTAACCTTGCATCAACTAAAAATATGTTAGCCTAGGAATTAACATTTATGTTGTGTTTTAAAATTTTATTATCACACATTTATTTTGGTAATTTTTTAAAAGCATTATGTGTCTTTTAGACCTTCTTTGTGTTTTTTATGCCACCTTTATGTGTGCACATGTCTTGAGTAATTTTTTGATTCCTGAAAGTGTGCTTAGTTTTATAATGTTATGCCCATATTTTATTGCATGTACTTAAATTTATTGTTTGTCTACATAAGATTTTTAATATTTTTTAAATAAGTTGTGTTAGTATTTTTGTAAGCTCAATAGATTGGATATTTTTGATATATTTTCAATAGTCTTTGATATCTCTTAAGTAGTTGAGTGTCCATTTATAGTCTTGTTCTTTACGAAAAAATCAATTGAGTTGGTGAGGTTTCTTGGAGGAGATATATCTTCATTGTAAAGGTACTATTTTTTATTTCAATTCATTTGGAACATGTCTAGGTGTTGTTCTTGACTAAAGATTAGAATCATGGTGAAATTATTTTCAACACAATTTTTGGTATTAAATCTTATGACTTCTTGTGAATTTATTTATTTATGTGTACTTGGGTTGGGTGCATGTATACTATGATGTTGTTTGGAAGGAACCATTTCTAATTATTTGTAATTTTATCCCAAAATTCATGGAAGATGATAAGTATTTATTTAATAATTTTTTGATGTTGTATGTTGTGATGCATTAAGATATGACATGTTACTATGCTTTGTAATTATGAGAGACATTTAATTATGTTAATGCACAAAGGTTTGTTAATGTTATTAGTGGTGTCAAATCACTTATTTAATTAGGTGGGTCTTTCATATTTATAATCATTCCCTTAATTTATGTTAGGGGACTAGTTTTCAAAAGGTTACATGTGGAATATTAGGTATTGGATCCTTGTTCTACTATAGATAAACTTTCAAAGGTTGTGAGTTATCAAGTAGATATATATGGATATGATGTTATAATGCATATCATTTTAATATTATGCTATCATTTTTATCATTACATCTCTTTTATTTCATTTCTATTGAAATATAATAAAGATATGAGTGTGTTTTTATGTATTTTATTTCACGTTCCTTAGTATATTATTGTTGGCATTATACTTGGCATGCCAACATGATAGGCCAGGTGATGACTCACCCTACCTCTCCTAAAATAAAGTTATGATAACTTCCCCAAGGTTCTACTAAGTCTTGACATACTAGTTTCACTCAGTTAGTCATCATGGAATATTTTGGGTCAAGGGGACTTTGTTTGTTTAAATCTAAACACTTACGAATGATAACTTAGACTATATTTATCAAAAGAATCATCTAATTCATATTTATCAAAAATAACTACTAGTTGATTAAAACTTACCACTTTACCAATTAGATTCAATAATGCATAAATGATGGCAAACAAGAACATGCAATCTATATAAAATTTGGATAACAAATTATAATTCAAACTAATCTAACCAATTATAAAAAATAACAAAGGAGAGAGGGTAGGGTAAAATAAAAATGAGCCTATTCTGTATAAAAATAGATATGCTTCTATTAAGCAAAAAAATCCTATGTAGAAACCAATCTCTACTTGGCCAACTTAACACAACTAGAAGACACAGGTGGTGTAGGGGTCTAAGGATATTTTTCACTTTGTAGAAGAGGGAAACCAAGTCACCATATACATGTGTAAAACATGAATATAAATTCATGTAACTTTCAAATGGAAAATTGTTCATGAATCACAAATGAGATTCATCATATACTCAAATGAATATAGAACTAAGTCCTAACAGTCTCAGCTCATATAAAGATAAAAGCTAACTATAAAGTATAAGATACATAAAGGAAAGAGGAAAAATCTCTCTAATATCCTATCTATCTACTCCTATGTTATCAATTTATCAAAATATCTAGTCCTTTTTCCATCAAAGTGTTAGTATTTTGTAGGCAATGCAAGCCCATGAATTCATTAATCAACACATTGACTGCTGATTTCCAACATTAAGTGGGATAGATCAATTTGAAATTTGAATTGATCCAAATATTTATTGATCCCAATGTTATTAATATCAAGGCCCTATTTTATTGAACATGAATTCAATTCTAGGTAGTCAAATGTCCTTGAAATATTTTAAGGATGATTAGTTGGCTACATTATACATAGAATACATGCCTAGTTAAGTTGATCTTTCATATTTTGTGCCTACCTTCATTTGATTTCAACATGTGTGCCAAGTATGATATTAATGCCAATACCTAATTATATTTAAATTATATTTTTTATGATCAATCTTGACTTTAAGATGACCTTACAATTCAGTGTTTTAGGTCAAATTGGACACACAATCAGGTTTTGGTCCTTAACACTTTGATGGATTTGGGTAGGCACCAATTTTTATTTTTCAACTACTCAGGATGATTTGGGAGACTGACTTGATCACTAAGCTTCATTATATTAATATTTTCCACTTGGTAGTCCTTCATTTTTCATGGGATGCCAGTGTGTCTCCCATTGATAGGGTTGTGTTATGTGGTAACCATTTTCTCTTCTATTGCATGACTAAGGGCCCATATTATTCAACTATTCTCTAGATAGGATGGAGTGAGATCTTGACAAGTGGCATGATTTCACTCATCTAGGAACTTTTAGATCCTAACTCGATGTTCAATATGTAATGACTACTCCAAGGTTTTAGGATCTTGACACATGATAGTATCTTTAGCATTTGAGAGGTATATATTTTATTTATTATGTATTCACTATCTTTGGTCTATGGTAAAACAACATTTCACCATGTGGCATCATCCCATTCACCTAAAGGCTCTTAATAAAGTTCACTATTTAAAGTGCTATGATGAAGTGATGGAGTGAGATCTCAATAGGTGGTATTATCTCACTCATATGAAGACTACAAGGAAATAAAATATATATAGAATAGTCTAGGCAAGTGATGCAATGGGATCAAAACATATTATTACATCCCATTTAGTTATAAGAAATGAGTATCCTTAAAAATTGATTAATTCTGAGAAATAGCAGAGAATTGGATAATCGACAAGTGGTAACTCCTCTCTCAGCTAGGGCCTATGAGAAAAGGATATCGTTGTTATAATTAAAAATATAAAGTAGTTATAATTTGAGTACAAACTTTTACAAAAATAGATAAGTTAAAATCCAAAAGAAAGGTAAAAGGAAAGATGAAATAAGTGAATAAGAACAGCCATTTGCTAAAAACAACAACCAATTTATTCCATAATAAAAAAAGTAACTAAGTATAATAATAAAACCATATAAACACATAGATATTTTAAATCAAAATAAATCATAAAATCACTTTAGGAAAGGACATAAAAAATATTTAAAAAGTTAGAAAATTTTCCTAAGTCTAAGCTATATTTTTCCCAAAAGGGAAAATTTCACAAATCTCAAAACATGCCTTAGAAAATCTAAGATTTTTCAAACTTAAGCAAACTCAGATAATAAAATCAATGGAGCCCCAAATCTAATTTTATATAAAGCACATAAAATGAAAATTTATGTTTCAAACTTAGTAGAAACAATAAAGCAAGTTTAAATTCTAAACTTCACATCTAGGGTATCTTTCCAATTAGACCAATAATCAAAACATGTCCTAGGCACAAAGTCCATTAAATCAAAAATATAATCAACTCAAGATCATAAAAGGGTTCCCTAATTTCATAATGAAATTAGGGTGTGTTATGCAAATAACAATGAATGGTGACTCTAGTAGAAAATACTCCTAAGTATTTTGGAACAAAGAAAAATATCAATGAATCTAGATTTTCCAACTAAAATAGTGCATGGAACATGAAAAAGACAAGATGGGAATATCCAAGTAAACAAATCTAGTATCTTTATTAACCTAGTGTGTTAAATATGATTTAATTTACTATTTCATAGGACCTACAGGGATTAATTAGTATGGTTCCAACCATCAGGCTAGTGAGTCCTACCTTGAAGATGTTTTCTTGGACATTACTTACATCCAAACATCCATCTCTCTGACTAATTTACCTATAATCCCACTCAAGGCCTTGCTCTACTATTAGTCAAGTGTCCATATCCCTAGTATAGATTGCTTGAATCACCTAAACTTGAGTTTTTAGAAAATTAATTTTCTATTCAGTTCTTTTCTCTTTTTTATATTATATTAGTTTAGGGTTGGGGACCACCATAAAAAACAAAAGGAATAACTATAGTTTTTTCTCCCTGGGTCTTTATCACAACAAATTCACCCAAATAAGTCCAAAAATTATTTAAGATATGAAATTTGTGTTTGGTTTTATGAGAATATTTTTAGTGGCAAACTATTTTTACCCAAACTTATCCAAACAAGACTGAATCTAGAACACATATAATAGCCTAAGCTTTCAAAACTAACTCAGAGACATGATTTAATATTATAAAATGCTTAAAAGGTATATTTACACCAAAATTTCAACTAATCCACCTAATTAAAAACTTTTCATTCATCATGTCTTCTTGACCAATATGGACCCACAAGGAAAAATACTTGGGATACACCTAATGATGGAAGCAAAAAATAAAGTAAGAAAGCAAACCTAAACTAACAATAAAAAACAAAGAAATAAAGAAGCACAACAAACAAAAAAGAAAGAAAATAAAGAATAAGCTTATTTATAGGAATGTTCCAAGCCACTTCAAGCCTATAAATAATGTTTGAGTATTTATTCATTGATAGGCAATGGGACATCCTCACCAGTTAGACACCTTAGGAAAAACACATTCTCGCTCAGGATTTTAATAATTTAGAAGGGTCCTAGCCAAAGGGCATCAAAATTTTCATTTTGACCCTTATTTTCATGATCCTTGTCCCAAAAGACTAAATCATAAATATGAAAGGATTTGTTTTTCTCTCATTTGTCAAACCAACATTGATAACTCTTTGATGCCTATTAAAGTGAAACAATGTTGTATTGCATTTTTATTCTAATTGCATCAAGTTTAGAAGGACAACTTATACTTTATTTTTAGAATTCAAGTAATCCCTCATGAATTTCAATGTTGGGATTCTTAGGTTTAATGGTAAAATGGGATCTTTTCCATAAACCACATGATATGTGGAAATACCTAAAGAAGACTTAATTTTGCTCATATCAAAATATAATGCAAATTTTAAAACATTATGTTAATCTATAGGATTCCTCTCTAAGACTTTTTTAATTACATAAAGCAAATTATTATTCATTGACTCAACTAACCCATTACCTTGAGAATAGTAATTGGATGAAAACTTAAGGCATACATGATTATCATATTCCCACTCAGTAAATTATATTGAGGAGAAGCAGGACCATTATCACATACTAGAATAAATGGCATACCAAACTTGGTAACAATGTGGTCCTCAAGGAAGTTGATCACCACTTCAACTATACAGTTATTAAAATCCTAAGATTCCATCCAATGGGTACAATAGTTATTTTTTGTGAGGATGAATCTATTTCTAGTTGAGGAATTAACATTGATGTCTCACACAAAGTTAAATCCCCATTTTGTGAATGGATGAATCTCTATTACTAGTTGTAATGGCATGGCTGGGGTGCATTCTCTATGTAGAGTGACATTGACTTCTCATGTGAGAATGTGAATCTTTGAAAAAATGCATCCAGTAATAGACTACTTTAAGTATTTGATGGGTTATGGCACTATTGGAACCGTGGCTAGTTCCATATTTCCCATGGAAATGTTTAAGCACTTTAGGTACTTCTTCTTTGTTTAGGAAACTTAGATATATGCATTCATGATTTATTTTGTATAGTATGCTTGATTTGATCATGAAATGGATAATATTCATGTGCAATTCTCTCCAGTTAGTGGAGTTCATATGATTAAGACATTCATTATTTATCAAAAAATAGGCTATATCCTTGTACCAATCATCACTTGTGATGTTTTGTACTATGTACTATTGGAAAAGAATTTATGGATCCACTTATGCTATCACTTTGTTGAGTCCTTAACCTATCAAAATATTCATTATTTGGAGTACTATGTTGAACTCATATATAATGGTCATCCACTTTCTACGTCATTCACCTAGTTCATTTTACATCAGCATTACTTTGACAATGGGGTTAGGCACAACAACAAAAAATTTATTTCATAGGATGTAATGTCTAAACTTCTTAACAAATTTGATTAGGGAAAAGGCTTATTTTTCAATTATTTAATATATTAATTTATAATTTTTGAGTAGAGAGCTCATAAATAACATAGGTATCTCATATCTAGCTTATTTTTTATGTGTTAGGTCTGCATCACTTGAATTATCTAAATCAAAGGAGTAAATGTAGAATGGTTGCATGTAATATAAGCTTATGAACATTGGTGTGTTGACAATTGACTTATGTATATTATCAAAAGTTACTTGTGCTTCATTTGTACAATCAATCTTGGCATATTTATTTAACATATTATTCAAGGGTTGAACAATCTTTATAAATCCTAAGATGAAATTGCTTACAATTTGATTTTGCTAAAAAAAACTTTAGTTCCTTTCTTCCAAGAAAAGGGATATTCAAAATTATTTCAACTTTATCTAGGTCTATGGAAATACCACATTCTTAGATGATATGGCCTAACAACTTCCCTTTAGTTACTCCAAATATGAATTTATTTAGTTTTAAGGAGATGCCATGCTCTCTACATCTTTTAAGAACCATCCTCAAGTCTTTCACATGGTCAACTCAATTCTTAGAAAATACAATTAGGTCAGCCATGTAGATGATAATGCATTTAATGATGATATTATTAAATGTAATTTACATGGCATGTTTTAAGGTAGCACTCTCATTGATCAATCCAAATGGCATCCTCTTGTATCTGAATATGCTCCACTTCATTGTAAATATTGTCATGATTCTATCTTCATAATTTACCATCGCCTAGTTATATCCTGAATAGCCATCTAGGATTGACATCATTTGGGAGACATTTACAATTTACATGACTTCATCTAGTGAAGGTAACAAATAGTTATCTTTCTTTGAATCTTTATTTAGGTTTTATAAATCTATGAAAATCTGGATCCCTTCACTCTTTTTTCTAATTGGCACTAGGTTATCCACCCAGGTGGAGTGCCTAACAGGAAAGATGATCTTTACTGATAGTATTTTATACACTTATTTAAATATCAAAAGTTATAATATGGATTAATTGATCTTTATCTTTGGTGAAATTGTTTGACATGAGGATTTAGAAGGGTGGTATAAGTAAGGATGGAAGTGTTGAACAACTTAAAGTCCCATTAGTTCAATTAAATAGTATCTCTGAAATCCTTCAAGGCTTGCATAAATTCTTATTTCTCTTTCTTGGTGCAAGTTGTGCCTAAAATCATATGTTTCAGTTCATTTTTATATCCCAAATTGTAATGTTCATATGTAATATATCTATTAGGTGTTGGTTTATCCCTTTCACCTTATCAATCCACATTTAATAGTCTTTTTATTGAAAACATACATTTTAGTATGTTATTATTTTTTAAATTGATCACACCTTTTTCATCTGACTCAAACTCCCTTCCATCATCTTCATCTATGATCTGATATTAAAATTCATCTATCTTGGTGATGAAATCAATGATATCTTGATCATCATTAAATCCTTGGGATTTATTAATGTTTTCCAAAATAAAATGACTAAATACTAACTCCATTGAAAATCTCCTCAACTTAGAATTAACAATTGGTTTTAGAGTGCATGCATCTATTTCCAATGCATATGTCATGTAACTTATTCTTTAGGGTAATGTTTGGATGTTGAATGCATTGAAATATTCAATTAGGTTCCTCACTCTATTGTGGTATCTAGAAAGATGCTTGTTATTACAATCATAGTGGATCCTTATTTTCTTAACCACCAGTTCTAAATATCCAAACACCTTTAGATTTTTAAATTTCTTCCTTAGTGTGAATTGGAGACCATGAACCAATGTTAAATATTCACCTACATTATTTTTGAATGCAAATTGTAGTCATAAGGTTTTCAAGTATGAATTTCATCACATATTGATGAGCTCAGTTCTAACACCATACCTGTTATTTGACTTAGAGTCATCAAACATGAGAGTCCATATGTGATCTTTAGTAGATAATTATCTTCTAGTTTGATCCTTAGTAGCAGAGGTATGCATTTAGATACTTATAATGGACATATTTTCTACCTCTGAACCTTCAGATTATTTATTCTTACATGGATAACCATGCTTCACATTTGCACATTCTAAGCCAATTACATGAACTAAAAACACTTTAGGTGCATAGAGGGTATCTTCTTCATCTATTTGATCAAGTTCTTCAACTTCAAATTGTTATTGTATAGTCAAAATGTTGATGGAGAATTGCCTATATGCTTCTAATTCTTTTTAAATTTTGTAAGCTCCAAATTCAAAGTCATTAAACAATATTTCACTTGTTTTATTGTACTTTTTGATCATATGAACCATATTTGGTTCTCTCTCAATTTTGATTTGGTTGGGAATAAATTTTCATGGAAGCCACATGTGAGAGAAATTCATTGTCATATATCCATTTACAGTTCTAGATCAATCTCTATTAAGAAGTAGTCCATATGCCTCAGGAATATCCACCATTTGGATTTCAATAAACTATTGCAGCTTTGGATTAGAAGTTAATTGTATATGAATGTGATTGAGTTCACCAACCACCTTAACCTTGAATTTTCCAACTGAATAACCTTTCTACTTGACTTTGTGGGAGTCAAACCTAGTTGTTGGTAAATTGCATAAGGCATCACATTTCCTAAAGCACCTGAATCCATAAAACAATAATGTAAGTTTTTGCCAAAAATTATAAATGTTAATAGAAAAGGAGGATTTTTAGTCTTTTATTTTTAATAACAACATGAGCATAAACTAATGTTATTAGATTCTTTCCCTTTAGGAGTAGATAACTCTTTTAATAACAAGTCCTTTTGGTTAGACATATCGAGCATTTCAAACATAATTATGTTGGCCTTATTTTTCTTTAGGTCTTAAATAATGTTGTATCCCAATTTTTTTGTTATAGGGTTTTATCAGCTTGTAGAGGTGTAGCATTGTTCTTTGGTTGATAGGATGTGGTATGCCATTTAGGTGGGAATAGGTTTTTGTTTGATTTTTCATTAGGTAGAACTTGAATGTTGTTTAAAGGAGTAGAAGTATTCAGGTGACTTTGTGACTTAATCCTTAGTTGATAATTATTTCCCCTTTCAAATTTTTTAAAGGCATGGACTTCTTCCAAGTTATAATCAGACTCATTTTCACTTTCAAATCATAACTCATAATTTTCCAAAACTAAAGTGGTACCTAGATTCTCTCCACTTTGACTTGGGTTACTATCATGTGTAGGTATTATCTCAATGTTATCCATCTCCTTTTGGAATATGTTTGATTCCAATATGAACTCAACATAATTTGTATTAGTGTGATCAGATGTGTTATGTATCCTACACCAAGTGGGCAAGACTAAATAATCCACGTTCACCAAGTTTGAGGCATTATTATTATTCTAATTTGTGATGTCAAGAGGACTAGGGGCATTTACATTGTTAGGCCCAGTGTTCCACTACCTATTAGTTATCTAAAAATTATAGTTCATGTTTTAGGGTGGGATATTTTTGGTTTGAATATTGTTTTGAGGTACTTATCTCCACAAGTTAACCATGTCATTGGTTAATCTTTGGACCATCTACTATAAATTAGCTACCTTTGGGCTCACAATAGTACTTTGGTTGTTCCCTAATTATGGTAGTGGATTAACCATTGGTATACTAAGGTTTAAAAATGTAGGGATGGTCTAGTGATTATTATTGGGATAATTATGACTAATTGTAGTAGGCATGGTGGTAGTATCATATGAAATAAAAAGAATTTTTTAATTTGTAAGATGTGATAACACATGATTTGGAGCCACATAGAGTTGATTTTTAGTCATGTGGTTAAAGGGTATTAGACTATAGAATGTATTAGGACTTGAATAGATATCCCCTAATATTGGATTGATTATAGGAGTGTTTTGCATAAGATAATGTTTTGTCATGAGAATTTGATTATAAGAACCTAGTTGTCCCAATGAGGGTAAAGAACATGCACCATTTGTTGTTCAATAATTAAAAATTCATTGTAAGCTAAAGGTAAATATGTGAGTGTTTCTATAGTTCTTCCAATAAACATAGAAGTCATTAGATGTAGAGCTCTCAGCTATGTCTAAATGGAACAAGTTTTGACTATGTATAGGTATCTTTCAATATTTTATATAACTTATGGAAATGAGTATTGAAAATAATCATGGGATCATTTGGTTCCCTATGGAAAGATACAAACTTATGGTATAATATTGAAAGGTTGATTGGTATTATAAAATATTTGTTAAAAATAATCTCAAGATTATCCCAAGAAGTGATGGACCCATCTAGGAGACCCAAGTACAAACCATATTTTGATACATCCAAAGTGTAAGGGAATAATCTATGAGAAACATCTTCATGTTAAACCTAAGTTTAGATTAAGGCATCCTTAAACATTTGGATGTGTTATTATGTTATTATTACCCCACCATGAACAAAACTAGGATATAATTTCTCAAGATTTTTAGGTAGGTCATGTGCGAGTCCTAGAATATGCATAGAATAACTACTTCCTCTAAGCCAGGTAGGATTAGCCATTAGTGGGTTATGAGGAAGAGAAATTGGGTTAAGGAAAGGTACTATAAAATTAGGGGAAATACTATTTAAATATATTTATCTAGTTTTGGCCTTTAATATATCAATTCAGGCTCTCCTATGTTTTATGAGGTGAAATAACTCAAAGCCACCCTCAACAAACTTTGATCTCATAGTTATTCTCTTATTGTTTTAGTTTTGTAAACCTAGAATATCTCAGTCTAAACAAAGTTTATAAAGCATTATAAATACCTCATTCTAGTGTCAATTATGTTGCCATTCCACTTGGCACACCAACTTGTTAGGTTAGGTGATGGCTCACCCTACCTCTCCTAAAAGGAAGTTTTGAGAACTTCCTCAAGATTTATATATGTTGGGTATTTTCATACTAGTTTCAATTAGTTGGCCATCATGGATTATTTTAGGTTAAGGGGCCTTTTATAGTTTGAATATAAACACTTATGAAATATAACTTAGAATATCAGAATTAACTATTAGTTGATTAACACTCACAAATTTACCAATTATATTTAATAGTGCATAAATGATGGAAATCAAGGATATGAAATCTAAATAAAAATTGAATAACTAATTAAAATTCAAACTAATCTCAACCCAATCTAATAGATTATAAAAAATAAAAAAATGAAGAGGGTAAGGAGAAATAAAAATGAGCCCACTCTGTTGAAAAATAAATATGCTTCTATTAATTAGACAAATCCTTTGTAGAAATCAATCTCTACTTGGCCAACATAACACAACCAAAAGACAAAGATGGTGCAGGGGTTTAAAGACAATGTTAATTATGTAGAAGATGGAAATAAAGTCATCATATACATGTGCATACCATGAATATCAATTCACATAGCTTTCAAATAGAAAATGGTTCATGAAACATGAATGGGATTCATCATATACTTGAATGAATACATAACTAAGTCCTAATAGTGTCAGCTCATACAAAGATAAAACCTAACTAGAAAGTATAAAATTAATAAGGGAAAGAGGAAAAACTATCTAATCTCTTTTTTTCTACTCATATTTTATCAGTTGATCAAAATAGTTAATCCTTATTCAATCAAAAAATTGGTATTTTATAGGCAATGCAAGTGCATGAAGTCATTAGTCAGTGCATTGACTGGTGGTTTCCAACATTCAATGGGATAGATCAATTTGAAATTTGAATTAATCCAAACCTTACCAATCCTAATGTCATTAATATCAAGGCCCTACTTGATTTAACTTGAATTCAATTTTGGGTGGTTAAATGTCCTTGAAATCTTCTTAGGATGATTAGTTAGCTACATTTTGCATAGAATCCATACCTATTTAAGGTGATATTTTGTCTTTTTTGGCTCTCTTCACTTGATTTTATCATGCACACCAAGTCTTAGTTTAATTACACTTCCAAATTATCTTTAAATTATATTTTTATGATCAATCTAGTCATTAAAATACCCTTACAATTCGATGTTGCATGTAAAATTGGAAAAGCAACTGGTTCTTGGTCCTTGACACTTTGACAGGTTGGGATGGGTGTTAATTTTGATTTCTTAACTACTTAGGATGATTTAGTAGACTAACTTAAATATCAATATTTATTATATAAACCTTTTCTACTTGGTAGTCTCTCATTGTTTAAGGGATGCTAGTGTGTGTCTCATTGATAAGGTTATACTATGTGGTGGCCCCTCACTATTTTAATGCTTGACTAAAGCCCTAAATTCCTCAACTATTTTTTGGCAAGGATGGATTGAGATCTTGACAAGTGGCTTGATATTGTTTATCTAGGAGCTCGTGGGTGCTAGATTAATGTTTAATATGTATTTACTACTTTGGGGTTTTGAGATCTCAATACATGGAAAAATCTAGGGCATATGGTAGGTCTGTCATCTATTTACTATGTATTAACTATATAAAGGCCATGGTGAATTGGTATTTTACCATTTGGCATCATCCCATTCACCTAGAGGATCTTAAGAAGGTTCATTATTTAAAGTTATAGAATAAAATAAGGGAGTTAGATATCGACATGTGGTAACATCTCAATCATTCATAGCCTATAAAGAAATAAAATATGCATGAATCAATCTAGGTAAGTGATGTAATAGGATCATGAAATGTGGTTACATCTCATATATTCAAATAAAATATGGATTCTAAAAAATTTATTACATCCAAAAAGTAACAAAGAAGTGAATAATCAATAAGTGGTAGTTCCTTTCTCACCTAGGGCCTATGAGAAAAGCAGATAACCATTATAATTCAAAAAAATAAAATAGATGTTTAAATTCAAACATAAAATTTCACAAAAATATCTAAGTTAAAATATAAATATATGTAAAATGTAACACAAAATAATCAATTAAGTGTTGACTACTTTCTATCCTTAGGTTTAGAAAGGTGTCAATTTGAGTATTAGGATCTTTGGTTTGTTATGAGAACCTCATAGTCGTCATGTATTTTGAGGAATCAGGGGAAATCAAAGGAATTTTCATTGGTTATCAATTGAATGGATTGGGTTTCAATGTCTTATCATGGTCATGTCTCAATTTCATCTTATTTTTCATGTCCTTATGGTGGGTGAGTATCTTTATATATCTTTGACAATGGATTAAGGTAGTCATGTGATTTAGACCCAATGATGTAAGTTGGTTAAAGATGGTAGTTGATGACTCACTATGAGATTATTTGATGATTAAATATATGCAATGTATATGGACTATGAACCTTGGGAGGGTGATGAAATATAGAGAGGCTTATTTCAAACCTTTAATAAAGCTATATGGTATTCTTTTGTGATATTCATTAGCATTTCTTCTTATGAGGCTATGTGTATATGGTTTAAAATAATTTTTTATCCTTTAAAAGACAAATTTTGACCCCATAATGTTTTAAATAATCACTAACATCTTGTAATCACCCCTTATGGTCCTTATATGGCTTGGTCAAGTGGTTCATGCCTTGAAAATGTCTTTCTTATGGGCTTAAAAGGCTATTTGTCCATCAAAAGAGCTCCCACATGTGAAAGGAGCCACCTTTTTTATCTCCTTGGAATTTTAATTACTTTGAGATGCCTTTTTTACCCTTATTTCTGTTCATGTTTCCCTAAAATGGTGGTTTGAAGCTAAAAGAAGAGGAAATGAAGGAGAATTTGCATGTTTCAATAGTGTTTTGAAGTAGTACAAATTTATACTATACGAATTTGCCCAAGAGAAGTCTTGGAGATTAAAGAAAGACTTTTTTTAGAATAATGGTGAAGATATTAGAGTATTTAAAGGCTTTATAAGACCAAAATTGATGTGTTTTCCATGTCATGTTCATTGATAGATAGTAAGAGCAACTCAGGTTTATGCTCAGTCTGTACAATAGAGAGATAAGTGAGATCTATGCTCTTGACCATAGAAACTAGAATTTATGACCTTCCATTCATGGGAGTTAGTTCTTGGTTTAGTCATTCCAAATTTATGAATAAAGGCTAAAAACTTAAGGGTTCTACTCACTATTCAAATCTGCACAAGGCAAGAAAAGTCATATGGTTTTGTGAAGTTCTTGACTATTTTTAATAAAATAGTGCTTGCTCCTAGTTATTTAGGTGTTGAAGATAAATTTCATGGCTTACGTAATAGTTTTATCCACATGTGTGAGTACATGGAGTTAAATAAGACATTAACTACCAAATCTATAGTCTATAGAAAAGTTTGAAGAAAGTGTAGAGTTTAATGGGTGATTCAAGTTGTCAAGCACAACTTTTTATATCTAAGATGTTATATTCATGATCATGTGTCTTTATTGAAGGTGTATATAAGTTTCCTCAAGGTATCATGAATTATAAATAAAAAATAATTCTTAAATAACTTCATAATTTTAGTTTAGTAGATGTTAAGGTAACTTAACATTTGTTAAGGTAGTTTGGAGATCCCTAGGTTTCTCTTTTAACAATGTATGCTAGTTCATGGATCTCCAAAATGATGTATCTAGTTAAGGCATATGCTTATTTTTCCCTAAGATCATTCATGATTGTATAGATTTTTGATTCATGTTTCATTTGAATTCATCATGTTTCATCCCATTTCACGGCCTTATCACTACATTCACTATTGTTGCAAGCTTATCATTCCATCTTCATTCTCCTATTTGGCCTATTCACATACCATCACTACTACCTACCCACATTCACCTCATGGACCCATTTTTTTAGATAAATCAAGTGTGTTAGGATACATTATGGTCATGAAGTAATTTATGCATCCCTAAACACTTCTTAAAGGGGTGAATTACCACCTACAACCAAGGCAAATATAATCAAGAATATGCTTCATGAAAGTGGTGTTTTGAGAAGACTAGAAGATATGGATATCTCAATGAAAGGATTTTAAACTATCTCCCTTAGTTTTTTTCAATTAATGGAAGAGGTTCATCAAAAATTCCATGACCTTCTCAAGCTCTCATATTGTCTCGGTATGTACAAGCAACATAGTGAACTATCACCTATAGTCATGCTAAGACACAGTCAGGCTACCTCTTTAATGTTTATTCCAAAGAGAGGAGATAGAGTTTGTATGAATAAAAGGTTATGATTCAAATTTTAGGATTAATATAAGATCAAGGATTTGATAATAAGGTCTTAGATCAAATGAGATAACCAATGTAAAGCTATAGCTAGCTTAGTAGAGTTATACAACTAGGTGAAGTAAACTCAATCTTGACAAAGGAGTGAAGGTTGAACTTGTGGTGTATGAAACATGATAGGTTTTTGGACCTGAGTAAAGGCTCATAATAGAGTTAAAACCATTGAAAGGAGTTGAATTGATTTAAGTTCAACACAATAGTCACCATTTCTTAAGATAACCTATAGGTACTAGTATTGTACTTTATACATGAGTAAGTATGTTGAAGTGTTGCAAAGAGATACAAGGGATGGTTTAACCCTTTCATAATATCAGTCATATTAAAATATTTTATAAATCCTAATACATATGTGAATTTTCTTAAAACACAAAAACATAGTCAAAATAAGGTATTGTATATACTTATCCTTGAGAGTTCTCATTTGTAACGAAGGAAGAAGAGGACTGTTGACATGTTAATGGGAATGAAGTTTAATAAAGATGATGTATTAAATTTTTTAACACCTATATATCATTCATACACATTGGTTTGAAGATGGAATAATTATAAAATGTCCTAAACCAGTTGAAACGTAAGAGAACTTAAACACAAATAGGGTATAAAGTCAATTTTGAGGAGTTTATGGTTTTAAAGCATCTATAGTTGGAGTTAATCTCTCAAATTTAGTAAAAATGTTCTTCATGACTATTTTTAAATTTACATGCTATCTTCAAGGTCTCACAACTAGTGTAAGTATCCACTATTTTATTTTAAATAGACCTTAGTCTGTTGATACTCAATAATGGATCCAAGAGGACTATTTGAAGATCTATGGATAAGATAGAGGGTTAAAACTTCTTGAAGAGGTTTTTGAGGTAAATAAATGTTATTTTTAGTCTTCATAAACCCTATGAGATTGATCACACTTAGTTTTTCATGTTAATATGCCCTTGAGGGCTAACATATGTAGACAAAATTTAAACCCCTAAGAGACCCTACCACCATATTGAAATTGATCCAATATTTATTTTCACACTAATGGTCATAAAAATGGTGTGGAGAATAATTTAAAGTCTTGAGGGGAATATTGGATTGAATTGAGTGTAACAAACTTATCATTTTAGCTCTTAAACCTTCTTTTGCTTACACATTCTAAACAACCAGTTAAAGCACCTTTTCACTATGAACATATCTTGATGTATAACATGCATGGGAACTTGAGTTGGTGAAAGGAGTTAAAGGGGTCATTATAATTTAAATCCATAATAATACATTTTTCTTTAAGGTTTCATATGCTATGAATCATTGTTAAGATTTTTACACCCCTAAAACCCTTGTAAAACCTTGAAAGACACCTGATGAAGTAAGGATGCCTCAAAGTACATCTAAATGAAGTGTTTGAGCCATGAAATGGTGTTTTTAGTATTCCTAATTCTCTTAAGCATCATAAAATCCTATTGGATAGTATGTGTAGCAGTCATGTTGTATGGACTAAACCTAAGAAGGCTAATTTGATCTTGTAAGCAAGGAAATTATGAATTTAGAATAGCCTTCTCAGGCCTAATTGGATTTTTCATATATAATGAATTATATAATGTAAATTATGTCCTAAACTCCCTAAATAAACTTGAAAGAACCATATATATGGGTCTTTATGATATTTTCTATAGACATATAGGTCTAGGTGTTCAAACAAGAGATGGTATGCATATAGATAGAGGGTGAATGGCTCATTAAATATAATTCCATAACTATAAAGGACATCATAGATGTTATTCATGTTCTATACAGTGGGCAAGATATTTTTAACTCATAATAAGGTTAGAAATCTAGGAACCTTGCATATACATATGCTTGTCTATTAGTATCATTGGACAGTGTTATGAAGAAGGGGTAGTAGAAGGCAAGATGAGGTCATGAAGGAACCTCCAATCTTCATGAATGAAATTTAAGGTTTTTAGAGGGGTTTATGTCAGTTTTGAGCTATAGGAAAGATGATATGAATATTCATTTATGCCTTAAGACATAAGACATTATTTAGAAAACATGTTTCTTCCCTAAGAGGTGACTTCACATGCTCACCACTATACAGAGCTTTTGTATAGGAAGATGGGAAATTTTAGAGAGGTAGAGGGATTATTATAATAGTTTTTTTTGGTATTGTTTTACAAATTCAAATCCCAAACTTTATGAATAATTATTAAGATTCTTGATCACTCTTAAACCTCTCTAAAACCCTAGTTAAGACCTAATTTGAAATAATTGAAGGAAAAGGAATCCAAATAGATTTAAATTTCCTAATGATCACCTATATCATCTAGTACACTAAGAGAGTCTCATGTCCATGGAAATTTTTTGAGGAAAAAGTGAAAAAAGAGAGGCACAAGGAAGTTTGAGAATATGTGAATCATTAAAAGAGGAATTTTGGGACTTTTTTAACTTACTCGAGTCATTATAAGATCATAAAATTTCATGGAAGTACCTATGTAATTCTCTTCAAATTGGTCAATCTATGAGACCTAGTCAATATGGCCTAATTGATCAAATAAGACTAAGTATCAGATGAAGGAGCTCTTTGGCATATAAATATTGTTTATGGAGTTAATGTGTTATATAAAGAAATATATTATTAACTTTGAAGCATTAAATTTCCATATTTATGAGCATTCATGAAGGTTTCTTAGTGGTTATATGGATATGGTCAACCCCAAGGAGAGGCAATGAGTTGATGCTTTATTAAAGGTGGTTGTTATGACCATTCAATGTATGTAATAGAAAAGGGAGAAGGAATTAAATTAATATGGTGTTTATATACCTTTCATGGGTCAAAGGTTACTTAAAATAGGCTTTGACCATCTTAAACACCCTTTGAAAGCACTATAATGAATATATGACTATTGTAACTGTCATGAAGGGTAGGTATTGTCTCTTGACTTCTTCAAGGATTGCTACACCACTCTCCCTATTTCTCTCTATATGAAATTATATTTATTGAGTTTTAAATTCCTAATTTTTGAATCCTTCATGTTGGTATACAAAAATCATGCTAAAATTATAACTTGCACCTTGAGTTAATGAGAAAAGATTGTTGTAGACTTCTCCATTGTTATTAGTGTGTATCTTAATTTTTGACTTGTAGATAATCATGATATTCATATTCATTTTTAGGTAATTTCCTTGACTTGATTATATTTTATCATCCAATATATATCATATGAAGTTTTAAGAGATATCATTTGTGTTGAATATTGAGTTAGTTTGTAGTGTCTTTCATAGACCTCCATTCCTTTACCTTCAAGTTATAGACCTTTTATCTAACCTTCATCAAAAATACTCATGTTTAGGATTGTATTAATAATTTATAGTTGATTATATATTCCATTTTGATTCACAAGTGTGCTAAATGACAAGGTTAAGAGAGGATCATTAAAGAATTGGTGCATTACCACTACTAGTTTAGGTTTTCATGTTAAGTTGTCTTTCTAACTCTTTTCACCCCCAAAATCAAAATAGGTTTTAAGAAAAGGATTAAAATTTGATAATTTATAGGATATATCCTCATAATCTAGATTTTTGTTCTAGTTATAGGTAACCCACAACCTATAGACAAATCTAATGTTAGTCCAAGTTTGAAGGAGAACTAAACAATCTACTTCACATGGTACAATTTGGGTTGCTAATAGTTCTAGCATGCTTGATGGGATTTATCATTCAAGGGATTTAGATCATAAATATATATATTTTAGTATATCAACAAGCTTCAAAGGTCTCTGAGTCATATTTTTAGACATTTCATGCCAAGAGCAATCATAATATCTTCCTTACAAGTTAAGGAGACTAAATTTTTGAGTTGTCTTTAGATACAGTTAAGAAAAATAAATTTTATAAATATTATCCAAATATTGTACCTCTTAATTCTCCTATATTTTCCCAAATAATTACCTTTGTCCAAACAAATATTGCTATAAATCCCACACTTCAAATGGATATTCCTAGGAGACAAGATTTTATGCCTTTTAATGGTGGTAGACCCTTAAACCTCAATAATTTTGATAACATACCTATTGTTACCTTAAATATTCTTCCTTATTTCATAAGAGATGACTTAACTACTCCTATTGATCATATTACAAACATAGCCAATCTATGTTTAGTACATAATGTAACCCATGAGAATGTGTCTATGAGATTGTTGACAACTTACTTTAAAGGTAAGGCACTCCAATGGTATAGGGGTTTAACACCTTCATCCATTAACACCTGGGATGAGTTTGGATAACTCTTGTGTAAAAATTTTGAAGAAAAGAGTGGCCATATTCATTTAGTGGAATAACTTAGTACAATCAAGAGAAAACCCTAAAATTTCATGGTAGAATTCAACTATAGGTTTCAAAAAACCTAGGATAATATCCCTATATTTATCAAACCCACCCCTAACTATGCATTCTTATATTAATTAAAATCTCTAAATTTAGATGTGGTAGTTATGATACAATCAATGGGGGAACTACCTTACTAGAAGCCTATGAAGTAGTCATAAGGGTTGATAATTTCCCTAATTTAGGTAGGTAAACTCACCCCTATACCATCCATGTCTTTATTTCTATAGATTCACCCCCCTATGCCTACTATTTATCTAATACCATCTTTAGATAATATGGATCAAATATATGGTAACTAGGTGGATAGATTAGGTAAGATAGAGAGTGTGCTTACGGCCCAAAATAATAAACTAGTGGCTTTGGAAAGGTAGTAAGTTCCACCTCATAGACCTTAACAAGCCCTGAACCAATCCTATCAATATAAAAATCCTCCATATCAACCCAATCAATAGGGTTAAGGGTAGTTTACACAAGACCATAACAATGATTATTATCCCAATTCTGCTAGTAATTCTCAAGCTTTAGTGCCAACTCAAAACAAATATGCTCAAGAGGGTGGTATAATCAATAGGAGTAATCAAACAATATGGAAATGGATCCAAGTGGTGAGGTTAGTTAACAATTTTAATCAAACAAGGTAAAACTCTTCCACCACATGATAATCAACCACCTTCACAACACAAGGAAGATTCTATATCACATGGAGACATTCCTTCTTTCACTCAAGTTGAGGTACCAAGTCATCAAGGAAAAGGTAGAATAAAATCACCTTCTGGAAAATACATTTGATAATTTCTAAGAAGGTGAAAATCTTTTTGATCAGGGGTAACTAATTAGGGTTAGAATATGGCTAATGTGAATAACTCAGTTGCATCTCACACAAGGTCAAAAATAAGGGTAGTTGGTGATGGTTTGTGTGTTGAAAGGGCATCCACTCTACATTCTCAACCACCTTAAATGACTACCACTCAAGATGAACCTCAAAATTAATCATCAAATGTAAGATGGTAAGGGGCAAAATCAAAAGGATCTTTTCATACCATAATTTACATAATCTTTAATCAACACTTTTGATCTTAAATTATATCCCAAGACAACCAATCATATTCATATAATTTTTTATTAAATGAATAAGTCCCATGTCTCTATGTCTATGTGGGACACATTAATTATTATCGGATAAAAGGAGATCCTACAAGAAGATCTCTTTAAGCTTCATGTTTCAAATAAACAAGTAGAAGAGGTAAGTGTTGTCCTTAAAAATTACAGTCAACCTCTTGAGCCTCAAGCACCAAAGGTAGTTAAGCCACCCCCATTATATATTTCATTTATCATAGGTGATTTCCTTGTACATAATTGTATGATTGATGGTGAGGATAGTACCTCTATCATGCCTAAATCCATAGCTAATAAGTTTGGACTTCAATATGAGCCTCACAATAAGGGATTTTTATAGTTGGATGGGTCTCCTACTAAGACCATAGGTGTTCTTAGGTACCTTAAGGTCATTTTAGTTGCTTTTCTTAATTTTACTATCTCTTAAGATGTGGTAGTAGTTGACCTTCCCCCTACTTTACTTTATGTTTATCTAGGGATTTTATTGCCAAAATAATGGGGTATCTTTCTTTTAATTGGTCCCACATGGGTTTTAGAACTAGGTATAGGGAAAAGGTCACCATAAGGTCATAACCTATATCTAAATTCCATTTATAACCTTATAGTCCCAAATTATCAAATTTTAATCACACTATCTCAGAGGAGGATGAACACTTCAATGATCCTGAACCTTTTGAACCACTTGAAGGTATACTAGACATGCTCTTTGATGAATGGGAAGGTGATAATCATGGTTATGATCCTTATTAAATCATTGAATAATCTTTTTTAGGTGTTTATTTCATGCATAAATAAGGTGCCATAATGACAAGTCTCACTAGAACAACACAAGATCATTAACGAGTTTGGAATTTGTTCTTTGATGGGTCTAAATCAAAGAATGGGGGTGGGACAAGTTTTATTATCATGTCTCCTCTAAATCAAAGGTATTATTATAATATAATATTTCAATTTAGATATACCTCTAATACTATAGAATATGAGGCCCTCATTCAATGTCTCTAGTGGATAAGGAAGAGAGGGATTAAGCTTCTATAAGTGAAGGGAGATAGTGAACTAGTAGTGCAGTAGGTAAGAGGTCTGAGTGCAGCTAAGAATCCACTCTTAAAGGCTTATAAACATAGGTTCTGGGACCTTATGTATTACTTCCAATATTTTGGCATTTTTTCCATTCCTAGAGGAGCCAATCAACATGTAGACCGATTAGTTACTATTGGAGCAGAATATGACATAGTTGATGGGCTCAAGGACACTAAGAAGTAGTACCAAATTAAATTAGTATGTAGGCCCTTAGTCCATAATAATGAGGTAATTTTTTAAGTATTTTATATTGATAAACACATTGCCTATTTCCTTCAACATGAGGTATAATTTTTCTCAAAGAACTAAGATAAGTTACAATTCCAATATGAGCACCAAATTATCCAATTGAAGTCAAATAAGTTACCTAAGGGATTGGTAACTTTGGAGATAATTTTTAATGAGGATGATCAACTAAGAAAATATAAGGTAATCATCTCCACCAAAAAAGATCATTATGAATAAATTAACATTTTCAAAGATAAACTACTCAAGTTAGGAAAAGTGAATACTAAGGATGAGAGATAAGCCTTCATAGCATTGTGTGAAAATTGTATGGATGTTTTTGCATGGGAATACCATGACTTAAATGGGTTTGATCCTAGGTTGGCACAACATACCATATATCTAGAAGAAAATTCCAAACCTTTGAGACAAAAACAAAGACCAATCAACCCCAAGGTTCAGATCCTTATGAGGAAAGAACTAATAAAGCTTATTGAATCCAACATAATATTTCCCATCAAACATTCTACATGGGTGGAAAATCTTTTATGTGTGAGGAAAAAGAATAGGGAGATAAGGTTGTGTGTAGATTTTATAGATCTAAATAGGGTGTCATTGAGAGATCACTACCATCTTCCATCTATGGATTATATTTTATAAAGATTTTTAGGTTCACAAATGTTTTTTCTTATTAATGGATACTCAGGGTTGTTGATGCAGGTTTTATGCATGCCACAATTGATGAGGTAACCTATAACATTTTAGGATCTCAATGGGGAAAGGCTCCACTCCATGGCATGAGTTGTAGATATGCAGTATATTTCATCCATTAATGGAATAACAACAAAGTATGTAGGTTGTTGACAAGGATTTTGGATGGAGGTGTGGTTCTTACAAGAAGGTGGTCTCCTAGGTGAGTTGGATGGGTGATTGGCTTCTAATCTAAGGTGGGTAAATAATTATAACAAACACAAAATGAGGGTAAGGTAGGGCATAAAATAAATATTAGTGATAGTTGAAATAATCACTTCTATGGATGGTTTCTGAATGGACCTATGTTTTCTCAAAACTAGTACCTATTGCTAGCTATGAGTGCACACATGAAAATATATATGAGTTTGGGATCTAAGGAACAAAGGCATAGGTATTATAATGACCTAAAAAAATGTTTCCCCTATCAGGGTAGCTTTTGCAAACCCTTGAACTAGAGATTATGACTTGGACCAATAGATTATCTAAGGTAGTTGTGGCACACACTAAGAAGACTACACCAAAAAATCATAAATACACATTCAAAAATATATTTCAATACAACTTAACTTTCTCAATCAATAATTTACTAATCACTAAAAGCTATTGCACATCTGAGATTCGTATGGTAATCAATAAAATCAAGAGTCTACTTACATCTTTTATCACACTAAAGATTAATTAAAACAACATCCATTTAAAATAATAATTAACAACACCACATGGGAAAGAAATACCCAAAATACTTCACTTGATGACCAATATTGGCTTCTCTGCTTTATATTTCAAAAACATTGACTCCTTCTAATGAGGTAATATAATGATATTTATATATATTGGGGAAGGGGTCACCTCATCCTTTAAGTCTTTGCATGATGTTTACATGGGGTGGTTGGAACATGTAGTTCCAACTATAGTCTAAAATTGAATGGGATCTATAAATAGGAAGAATTGACTTTACAATATAATGCAATACATGTATGTACAAAAGAATGAGTCAATTATTACAAGGATTATTAAAAAACTTAGGCATATGCCAAAATAAGGCTATATTTGCTAGAGTGTTTCATTTGTTTTAGTTAAATTAGAAGCTGAAGGTGTGGCTCACTTTTTTTTACCTCATTATCCCTATAAAATTTATTCACTACCTCATGTTGTTGTCAAATAATGTCCAAGTTAAGTAGTGAAGGTTAGTGAAGTCTCTTTTTTTGGCCAAGGAGTCTTTCATATTCATCCTTAGTAAGTTGAAACTTAATTCTAAATATCTCCACCTTAGTCACCTTCCTTCACACCCTACTCAACTCTGCTTCAATGCTTTCCATAGCCAATCCTTGAATGTTCCCCTTAAAATTATTCATTGATTCCTAGACAATGTTATAAAAATTGGTCCTACTAATTAACTTATCTATAGAATCCCTTAAATTAAATAATTTTAAATCATTCAAAATTTGTAGGAGTTGGGCTTCATGTGCTTGGTAATTCAGAATCATAATAGTAACTGTCTTCAACCAGTCCTTGACTTGCTCATGTATAATGACCACTAGGTTTAAGGCATTATATGCCTCAAATGTATTCATTATATCAAGGTCATTTTACAATGAGTTGCCCCTATAGGCAACTAACATTTTGAGCTTTATGTTGTCTTAGGATAGGGAGTTGCAAAGTTGATTTTATTGGCTCATATGGGGGGCCATCTCAGCTTTCATGAATTCTAGAGCCTCTAGAGAGTGGTAGCATTTTGAAGCAGCCTCCCTCACCTTAGCATCTATCATTTAAAGAACATGTATAATACTTGATTATTATTTTATCCACTCAATTTTTTCTCACAGTTATTTCACCTCTTCTTCTAGCTCCCATTGAGCTAATTCTATCCCTTCATGAATGGCTACCACTACATCCTTATATGCTTGAGCTAGGTCTGAGATATTTTCTTCATATATGAACTCTCTTGGATACCTATTCTACCTCTTATTGAGGGAGAACACTAGATATCATTCTTTAAGGATGACACTGGTTCCTTGGTCATGTTCAAGCTTTCTCTTCTTGACTGTTTGGATGGAGCTAATGGGAGGATCAATAGGGTAGTCACATAAGGCAATTTTGTTATTTTGTAACTAAGATTATTTTAAGCTTGTTACCTTAATTCCATGGCCCAAGATGGGATATTTATAGGTAAATCATAAGTTATGACAACAACTTCCTATTCTAACTCTTCCTTCTCTTCATTATTTTACCTCTTAACTGGCCTAGTTAGTACATCTAGTAGGGAAGGCCATATAATTTTAGACCAATCCACTCCTCAAATTTGAGGAAGTGGATGGACTACCACAATATGTGGCTTTATTTTATTTCCCTTGCTTGTGCTAGTAACCATGGTATCCTTAGTAGAAGTGGGAGTGGGGAGTGGAAGGGAAAGTTGTGTGAATTAGACATATAATTAGGGGGTGGAAAAAGTGGTTTGCACCTTTTTGGAATATTTTGTCCTTTTATGAAGTCCCATCATAAAAACACTAGTAGGCATTGAAGGGGTGGTTGTGGGATAAAATGTCATGGTGGTGATGGAGGGAATAATAGAGGTGAAGGAGGTGGAGGGAATACCCATAGAGGAGTTAGATGTATCAATAATAGAAATTGAAGCCAAAAGAGAGGCAAGGAGAGTTGAGGGACCTTGAATTTGCATTTTTATGGGGGCCTTCTTAAAATTAAGGGATTTCACTTCTTTCAATTGGGTCTCTACATCTAAGTCCTCAACCTAGTCTTGAACAGTTACTTCCTCTCTTTGTGTTTTCAAGCTGGGAGGTGAGATAGGCAACCCTATGGATACTTGTGTCATTAGACTGCCTATGGGGGTCCTTGGTTTTATCACATAAACTAAGGGAGCCATCCCTTGAGTAGGAGAATCATGAGAGGAAGGGACTATTGTAGACTAAATAGTGGCTACCCTAATTGATGAAACATTAGGCACATTGGGGGTAGCCATAGATGCCAGAGTGGTGTCAGCACCCTGCCTAACTTCTTCATCTCAGTCCAAAATAATGGGGTCACCTTTGGATCCTCCTCTTCTTGTAATTTATTCCAACATTCTGGGCTCCTTTTTGACTATTTTTAGCATTAAATTCAAAGGGGGTTCTTGAAAAGAAGAAGCTCCCTACTCATAATTTTCCCCACTCTAAAAGTTTGAATGTTTCCATCCTTTAAAAAGGGCTCTTTTCTTGTTCAATTCCCTGGTGGATATTTTAGGATCTACTTGGATCATCCTTAAATGATCCTCTTGTAAAATGGCTATTTTGGCCCATTCTAATACTTATCAATTACAAGATTTAGAAAAATAAAGTCATTAAAATATGATTGGTGTTAATAGCGGATGTTGAGTCCCCAAAGGTTTTTTTGGATATGCACATGAGGGTCCCAATATCTATGAGGCATCATGGGTAAATTATATCAGTTTTATTTTTCTATAACATCACCAAGATGCTTCCTCATTGTGTATGTTATTCTACCAATAGTGAAAAGACTCCTAAAGAAGAAGGATTTCTTATATCTTTCCAAGTCTTCCTCTATGTTGTTCCATAATTATAAAATAATCTCTTACGTTGCTAACTTATCAAGCATGTGCTTTGGAAGACATAGGGGTGTCACCTTGTTTCCCTAAACCCAAATGATGGTGATGTCTAGATATAAGAAGTAATCACCCTTCCTAGCTAAGTTATTCATAATGTTTCCCCCAATATGTGGCATTTGGGAGCCATAAATGGCCTACCATATATGAGGGTACATATTCTCACAAATTCTAACCATGTGTCTCTAATAGGCATAGATGTGCATGAATTGGTAATGGTCGCATATTTGATTCTTGATGTAGTCTATGGTTAGGGACCATAAATGACCTAGGTATTTATAACATGTACCCATGATAGCATTAAGAAGATATGACATTATATAAAATTCCCTTGAATGGGTAGGATGTCTATCCTTATGTAAAATTTACTCCCTTAGCCTGAAAATGATTGTCTCCCCTAGGGCATAAGGAGTTTCATGTGATATAATCATATATAAAAAAGGAAACCAATATAAATTTACAAGATGAATATTAGGCATACCATACAATCTATTTAGTATATCCATACCTATGTGGATGCCCATTCTAAATTTGTTTATTGGCAATGAGCCACTTGGATTCTTTCCTTTCCACACCATGGTCTCACTGGGCAGCAACCATGATTGTAGTGCTCCTTGAAGACTCATTTATTTATTGAATTATAGTAGGGTGTACTTGTCAAAGCAAGTATATATTATGGTGAGAGACAAATACCTTTTAAATTCATCTCCTAAGATATATGCAACCATTGTATCACCACTAAATTGAAACAAATATGCATCCTATTATATCTTACTAGCAAAAAATAAATCCTTGAGGAGGCTAATGCATGGCATGACTTTTGGTTTGGTAGTAGTGAAATGCAACCTTTGGCATTTACATACTAGTAGTTATTTGATGAACAACTTGTCTACCAACATTGTTTCATCATCTACTAAGAACACATTCACTGAGTCGATAACATCCCAGAGCTATGAGTAGTTTTGATACTTATTCTTGAATACCTCTATGTCAAACATAGTGTCCTTGAACTCTATGGAATATTTAATTGAGAATGTTGAGGGAATATTAGTTCCCCATGATGACCTTGATGAGGATGTCATGGCTAAAAAACACTAGGTAATGTTATTTGCTACATATTGTGTTCTTCCTTAGACTCTTAGCTTGATCATTGTTATATTTATATGATTATTGAAACAAAATCTATCTAATTTGTGAATGCTATTAAAACAAGATACTTCAATCACAAGTCAACTTGAATGCACAATGATGGCCCTAATGGTTTTGTATCACTTACATAAGATCCCAAATTAACTACCAATTCATGTGGCATAAATGTGCAATGTTTATTTGTCTCTTTCAATTCAATTTTTTTTGCTCAGGTTGGTCGGGGGTCTTTATTAAATATTGATGGGAGATATTTTTCCTTAGTTTGGATAAAGGTGAGGGATGGCTAAAAGTGAAGGTATTCAAACTAGTAAAGAAGGAAATATGTTTGGGTTAATGGTGATAGATAATCACTTTTAGGGGAATTATTTTGGACAAACTCAAAGAAACACATCTTCATGGTGAGGGATTCAAAACAATGATTCTAAAGGATAAATTTTCATAGTTAAAATACCTTTTCAATTTTCCTGAAGGGTAGTTATTTTTTGAAGGGTCTACTTCATAGGGTACTTTGGTCTTTGACACAAGTCCCAAAGGATCTACTTTATAATCCCTTAAGGGTAATTTTGATATCCTAAAGGGGTATTTTGTATAGTTAAAGGGGCATTTCAAAAGTTTTGAAGGGTAAGTGGTCATACTAAAGGGTACTTTTCATAAGTCTAAAGGGTAATTCTAGGGAGTGAGTGGAGGGTAGGTACCCTTTAAGAATCTTTTTGGGATTCATATATCAAAAAACAAGTTAGAAATAAAAGATCCAGAGAAATAAGGCAAGGTACAAAAAAAAGTTATGAAATAAGGATGAAGGGCATTCCCCAAACTTCCTAAAGGGTAATTTTGTATATCTAAGGGACCTCTAGAGAATCCTAAAGGGTAGGTTCAAAATAATCCAAGGGGTAGGTTTGGCACCTAAGAGGGAAGTGTCCTTCAAAAGGATTCCTTTTGATATTTTGCATCAAACAAAAACACCCAAAATAAAAATTCTAAAAAAGGGGTTCCAAAACTAATGTTTCAAAGGAAAAGTCTGAAGGGTAATTCTAAATGTTATAGAATGACAAAGGTACCTTTTAGGGATCTGAAGGGCATTTCCCAATAAGATAAGGCCAAATGGAAGTGGAAAGGTCAAATATGGAAAGGCTAAAGGGTAGGTAGGGGGTACTAGAGGGTCTATGGGAAAGGTTTTAAAGGAACAACTTCACGATAATAAGTGTTTGAAGGGTCTACTTCATAAAGGATAAAAAGGGACTAGTTGGTTTCCTGAAGGGTACTATCATATAATTAAGGGTCACTTTAAAAAATCCTAAAGGGTAGGCTACATAAAGCAGGAAGGATAGGTAACTTGGGTATGAAGGGTTAAAATTATTTTTAGATGAGATGTCTGGAGAAATTGGTTAAGAAGGGAAAAGAAGGAACAAAGAAAAATTTGAAGGGAAACATGCTGAAATCACTCCACTTTAGACCTTTATCCATGATAAATTTCTAAAGAGTTACATAGTTTCGATGCTACCATACCCAAAATCAAAAAAATATATTCAAAAAGGTGGGTCCCCATTTCTTATGTAAAAGGGGATGTTGGGTACAACAAGGGTATAATCAGATATTAGTGAAGGATAAAGATCAATACAAGATTGCCTTCATAACTAAGTGGGGTACCTATGCATATAATAAAATGCCTTTTGGACTCTCCAATGCTGAGGATACTTTCCAAAGGGCAATGGATGTGGATTTTCAAGGGATTATAAGTGAAATGGAGCTCATTTGTCTTGATGATATTACTCCATTTTATATACATCCTAAGGATCATTTGACACATTTGAGATTGGCATTTGATAGGTGTATATATTTTTGGGTTTATTTGAACCCCAAAAAGTGTATCTTTACAGTGCATGAAGAAAAGATTCTAGGACATGTATCTAAGGGTGGGATTTCTATTTATCCTATAAGAATAAAGGAAATCCTTGCCTTGTATTTTCCAAAACACAAGAAGGGATTTTAATGTTTATTTGGTAAAATTAATATATTAAGAGGTTCATATTTGGATTTGTAGAATTGGTAAGGCCACTAACTCACATGCTCAAGAAACATCAAGAGTTATCATCGAGTATAAAAGGTAAGATAAGTCTTAAGGACATTAAATAGGCCATTAGTTAAGATCCTACCTTACTTAAACCTGATTTTACCAAATATTTATTCATGTATGCCTTCTCCACATGTGATACAATTTATGCCATGCTCATGGAATAAAATAGTGAAGGATTAGAGCAACCTATTACTTTTTTTAGTAAAACATTAGAATGGTATGAGGAGAAATATACATTTGTTTAAAATCATGTCCTTTTAGGTCATAAGGGGTTTGAATAAGTTCAAAAATATGGTCTCTAACAATAAGATCTTTGTGATGGTGGTTTATCCTAGTGTAAAGGATTTTATCTTTAATAGAGACCTAAGTGAAAAGAGGGTTGGTTGGGTGACAAAATGCATAAAAAATGATATATAAGTGAAGGTTAAAAAAAAATTCAGAGGTAAGGGGATTTTTTTTTCACCTTGCATCAAATGGTAAAGAGGAAAAAAAAGTGGTTTCGATAGTCCAAGACAGTCAACATGCAACTGCAACTATCTCTCCTTCCAACTAGACACAAGACATAGAAAGATTCCTCCAGATGGGAAAGTGTCCTATAGGATTATATTGGAAAAATAGGAGAAATTTCAAGCTGAAATCTATCCCTTACATATTTATTTATGGATTACTATTCAATAAGGACATTGGAGGTATGTTTCTAAGATGTGTAGAAACTATCCAAGTAGATAAATTGTTAGAGCAATTCCATGATGGGCCTGTAAGAGGCCACTTTGCAGCAAGACTAAAATATTAAATATCATAATAACTAGATATTTTTGTCCTACTTTATTCAAATACTCACATTCTTGGGTTAGAAGATGTTCCAAGTGTGCAATGTTTACTGCCAAATGGAGACTAGTTACCATGCCTTTGAAACCTGTTGAGTAGCCCTTTATGCAATGGGAATTTAAATTCATTAGCATGGTTCATCCTCCATCAATTTTTGTACATAAGTGATTTTTTATAGACACATATCACTTTACCAAGTGGGTGGAGGTAGTTACACTCAAGGAATCAAATGTTAACTCAGTTTTAGAGTTTTATGACATCTTAGTGACTCGTTTTAGGGTCCCCTCAACCATCATATTAGACAATAATTTTTATTTTAATAGTAAAAAGGTGTGTGAGTGATCCCTTGATCATGTTATTTATCTCAAATATTCATCCAATTACTATCCTTAGGGAAATGGACTAACAAAGTCCACCAATAATAATTTGATTAGGATCATTAATAGGACAATAGAGGATAGTCAGAGAGAATGGCATAAAAATTTACATATTATCTTATGGGTAGATATAATTAATTAAAATAAGGCTATTATCAACTCTACTTACCTCTTTGTTTATGGTATAAAGGCAAATCTACCCATTTCATTAGAATTGACAGCCTTGGAACTTCCACATTAGTTGGAGCTCATGGAGAATGATTCAATGGAGGTAAGAATGAATGAGTTGAGAGAGTTGGAAGAAACAAGGGATAATGATATGCATACTATGTGGTCAAACCAAAAATAATTCAAAATATATTTTGACAAGAGATCTTCATCCAAGAGCTTTCAACAAGGTGATATTGTGCTCAAGTGGGATATACCAAACTAGATAAATAGTCTAAATTTGATAGTCTTTAGAGTGGTCCATATGTCATTACTAGTTGTAAGGAAAGTAATGATTTATATTTATCTAATTTTAGTGGTGATGATCTCCATATTCCTATAAATGGGATATTCCTCAAGTATTGCTATTAGGTAAACCAATCCTCTTGTACATAGTAGTAGATTCCTTCCTCTAAGTGTTGTTACACATGTTTGTTAGCTATTGTTTTGTTTTAGTTGTTATTTATTGTTTCTTATTTTGTGTCCTTTTTTTTTATTTGTGTTCAATTCTAAAAGGTTTGAAAATTTTAGAGAGCAATTATGTTTTATGTAGCTATGAGTGATAAGCAAGGAGATTTTGGATTCTTTTGACCAGTAGGCTGGACAAACCAGTTGAGTCACTATAAATGTTGACCACTTTCTATCCTTAGATATAGAAAGGTGAAAACTTGAGTATTGAGATATTTGGTCTATTATGAGAACCTCATAGTTGTCATGTATTTTGAGGAATCAGGAGAAACTCAAAAGAATGTTCATTGACTGTCAAATGAAGGGTTTGGGTTTCAATGTCTTATCATGGTCATGTCTTAGTTTAATATTGTGTTACATGTACTCATGGTGGGTTACTATCTTTAGATGTATTTAATAATGGATTAAGGTATTAATATGATCTAGACCTAATGAGTTAAGTTAGTTGAAGATGGCAGCTAATGACTCACTATGAGATTCCTTGATGACTCAATATATGCAAGGTATGTTGACTGTGAACCTTGGGAGGTTGATGAAATACATAGAGGCTTATTTTAAACCTTTAAGAAATCTATATGGTATTCTTATGAGGCTATGTGTATATGGTTTAAAATAAGGTTTTAGTTTTTAAAAAACAAATTTTTACCCCATAAGGTTTTAAAGCATCACTAACATATTGTAATCACCCCTTATGGTCCTTATATGGCTTGGTCAAGTGGTTCGTGCCTTGTAAATTTCTCCCCAATGAGATTAAAAGGTTCTTTGGCCATCAAAATAACTCCCACATCTGAAAGGAGCTACCTTTTTTCTATCCTTGGTGTATTCCTTACTTTGAGATGCATTTTTAACCCATATTTATCTTCATGTTGCCCTAAAATGGTGGTTTGAATTTGAAATAAGAGGAAATGAAGGAGAATTTATGAGTTTTAATAGTGTTTTAAAGTAGTACAGATCCAAACTGTACAAATTTTCTTAAGAGGATTCTTGAAGATACAAGAAGGACTTGTTTTAGACTCATGGTGAAGAGATTGAAGTGTTTAAAGGCTTGAGAAGACCAAAACTAATGTGTTTTACATGGCTTGTTCATTGATAGATAGTAATACCAACTCAGGGTTATGCTCAGTCCGTACATTAGAGAGAGAAGTGAGATATGATTTCTTGACCATATAAACTAGAATTTATGACCTTCCATTCATGGGTGTTGGTTATTGGTTTGTTCATTTCAACTTTACGAACAAAGTCTAAAAACTTAAGGGTTATATTCACTATTAAAATCTACACAAGGCAAGATAAGTGGTACAATTTTGTGAAGTTATTGACTATTTTGGCTAAACTAGTGCTTGTTCCTAGTTCTTTAGGTCTTGGAGATACCTTTCATGGATTCCCTAATAGTTTGATCCATATGTGTGAGTACATGGAGTTAAATAAGACATTAACTACCAAATTTATAGTCTGTAGATAGGTTTGAGGAAACTCTATAGTTTAATGGGTGATTCAAGTTGTCAAACACAACTTTTTTTATTCGAGATGCTATATTCATGATCATGTGTCTTCATTGAAGGTCTCTCAAATTTCCCTCAAGGTTTTATGGCTTAGAAATCATCAATATCTTTTCAACACCTTCACAGTTTTAGTTTAGCAGATGTTAAGGTAACTTAGAATTTGCTAAGGTAGTTTAAAGATTCCTAAGTTTCTCCTTTAATAATGTATGCTAGTTCATGGATCTTCAAAATGATGTATCTAGTTAAGGAATATGCATATGCTTCCCTAATATCCTTCATAATAGTCTAGATGTTATATTCATGTTTCATTTCAATCCATCATGTTTCATCCCATTTCATAGCCTAATCAGTGTCATTCACCATTGTTGCATGCTTATCATTCCATCTTCATTCTCCCATTTGTCCTATTCACATACCATCACTACTACCTACCCACATTCACCTCATGGACCCATTTTTTTAGATAAATAAAGTGTGTTAGGAAAAATTATGGTCATGAAGTAATTTATGCATCCCTAAACACTTATTAAATGGGTGAATCACCACCTATAGCCAAGGCAAATATAATCAAGAATATGCTTCATGAAGGTGGTGTTTTGAGAAGACTAGAAGATATGAATATCTCAATGAAAGGAGTTTGAAATATATCCCTTATTTTTTTAAATTAATGGAAGAGATTCATAAATAATTTCATTTAACTTTTCAAGGTCTCATCTTGTCTCAGTTTATACAAGTAACATAGTGAACTATCACTTATAGTCATGCTAAGACATAATTAGGATACCACTTCAAGGTTTATTCTAAAAAGAGGAGATATAATTTATATGACTAAAAGGTTATAATTCAAATGGAAGGATTAATAAAATATAAAGGATGTGTTAATAATTTCTTAAATCAAATGAGACAACTAATGTGAAGCTATAGCCAGCTCAATGGAGTTATATAGCTAGGTGAAGCAAAATCAATCTTGACAAAGGAGTGAATGTTTAACTTGTGGTGTATGAAACATGATGAGGTGTTTATACATAACTAAATTCTCACAATAAATTTCAAACCATTGATAGGATTTCAAGTGATTTAATTTCAACACAATAGTCACCATTTCCTAAGATAACCTATAGGTACTAGTACTATATTATGTACATGAGCAAGTAAGTATGTTGAAGTGTTGGCAAGAGATACAAGGGATGGTTGAAACCTTTACATAATATTAGTCATATTAAAATATTTTATAAATCCTAATAATCATGTGAATGTTCCTAAAACATGAAAACATAATCAAAAGAAGCTACTATATACACTTATCCTTATGAGCTCTCATTTGCAATGAAGGAAGAAGATGACTATTAACATGTTAATGGGAATGATTATAAATTAAGGTGATGTATTCAATGTTTTAACACACATATATATAATTCATACACTTTGGTTTGAAGATGGAATGATAAAAATATGGCCTAAACCTATTGAAACCTAAGAGAACTTGCACATAGTAAGCGTATAAATCCATTTTTTAGGAGTTTATAGTTTTGAAGCATCTATAGTTGGAGTTAAATTCTCAAATTTAGTAAAAATGGTATTCATGACTATTTATACTTTTCATTATATCCTCAAGATCTCAAAACTAGTGTAAATATCCACTATTTTGTCTCAGATAGATCACAGTCTGTTGACAGTCAGTAATGGAGTGAGGAAGACTATTTGAAGATTTATGGATAAGACAAGGGGTTAAAAATTCATGAAGAGGTTTTTGAGGAAAATAAAGGTGATCCTTAGTCTTTTTACACCCTATTATATTGATCACACATAATTTTTCATGTTAATATGCCCTTGAGGGCTAACATATGTAGATAGACCTTAAACCCCTAAGAGACCCTACCACCACATTGAAATTGATATAAGATTTATTTTCACACTGATGGTCATAGGAATTGTGTGTAAAATCATTTAAATTATTTAGGAAAATTTTGGAGTGAAGTTGATGTAACAAACTTGTCATTTTGGCTCTTAAACTTTCCTTTTGCTTGCATAGTCTAGACAGCTAGTTGAAGCACCTTTTCAGTACATGCATATCTTGATGAATATTGTGCATTGGAACTAAATATAATTAGAGGATTTGAAAGGGTAATTATAATTTAAATCCATGATAATATATTTTTATTTAAGGATCTTTATGCTATTAATCATTACTAAGAGTATTATACCCCTAAAACCCTTGCAAAACCATAAAAAACACCCAATGAAGGAAATATGCCTAAAAGTGAATCTAAATAAAGTTTTTAAGCCATGAAATGGTGTTTATGCTCTTCCTAATTATCCTAAGCATCACAAAAACCTATTGGTTGGCATGTGCAGAAGTCATGGTGTATAGATAGCAGGCTAATTTGAGCTTGTAAGCAAGGAAATGATTGGAGTTTGCATATATAATGAATTATAGAATAGAGATTAGGTCCTAAACTCCCTAAATAACCTAGAAATAACCATCTATAGGGGTATTTATGATAGTTTATATAGATAGATAGGTTTGGGTGTTTAAACAAGAGATGGTATGCATACAAATAGAGGGTGAATGGATCATTCAATCCAATGCCATAACTCTAAAGGACCTCAAAGAGGTTATTCATGTTTTATATAGTGGGTAAGAGATTTTCAACTCACAATAAGGTCAGAATTCTAGGAACCCTGCATATACATATGCTTGTCTATTAGCATCATTGGATATTCTCATCAATAAGGGGCAATAGACTTCAAAATGAGGTCATGAGGGCATATACAATATTCATGAACAACATTATTATGTTATTATAGGGGTTTATGTCAATTTTGAACTATAGGAAATATGATATGACTGATCATTTAGGCCTTAAGACATTAGACACTACTTAGAAAGGTTATTTCTTCCCTGAGAGGTGACTTCACATGCTCACCACTTTATGGATATTTTCCAAAGGAGTATGGTAACTTTGGGAGAGGTAGAGGGCTTAGTATACAAGTTTTTTATCAAATTATTTTAGAGATTCAACTCCCAAACTTTATGAATCATTGTTAAGAGTCTTGACTACTCATAAACCTCTCTAAAACCCTAGTTAAGACCTGATAGGAAAAAATTAAAGGAGATTGAAATCACCTTATTATCACATAGATCATCTAGTACACTCAGAGAGGCTCATGTCAATGGCACTTTTTTGTATGGATGGTGTATTGACCTATCAAAAAATAGAATATTTTGAGGAAAAAGTGTAGAAAGATAGGTACAAGTTAGTTTGAGAAGATTTAAATCATTGAAAGAGGAAGTTTGGTACTTGTTTCACTTCCTCAAGTCATTAAAATATTATAAACTTGCATGAAAGTATGGTTACAATTCTCTTCAAATTGGCTAGTCTATGAGACCTAGTCAAAAAGGCCTAATTGATCAAATGAAACTAAGTTTTAGATGAAGGAGCTATTGGGTGTATAAAGACTATTTGTGGAGTTAATGTTCTATCTAGAGACATCCATTATTACCCCTAAATTAATAAAGTTCCATAGTTATGAGCATTCATGAATGTTTCTTGGTGGTTATATGGATATGGTCAACCCCCAAAGAGAGGCAATTAGTTGATGCTTTATTAAAGATGGTTGTTATCACCATTCAATGTTTGTAACAAAAAATGGAGAAATAATTCAATGAATATGGTGTGCATATACCTTTCATGGGTCAAAGGTTACTAAAAATAGGCTTTGACCATCTTAAACACCCTTTGAAAGCAATTCAATGCATATAGATGGTTGTTATAACTATCATGAAGGGTAGTTATTATCTCTTAACTTCTTCAAGGATTGTTACACCACTCTCCCTCTTTATCTTTGTATGAAATTATATTTATTGAGTTTTAAATGCCTAATTTGGGCATCCCTCAGGCTAGTATACAAAAACTATGCTAAAATTGTGACTTGCACCTTGAGTTAATGAGAAAATATTGTTATAGACTTCTCCATTATTATTAGTGCGTATATTGATTATTGACTTGTAGATAAGCATGATATTCATCTTAATTTGTAGGTCCTTTCCTTTAGCTAATTTTATTTTTTCATCCTCTATAGGTTATATGAATTGTTAAGAGATAGAAGTTGTGTTGAAGAGTGAGTTAGTTTGTAGTGTCTTTCATAGACCTACATTCCTTTACCTTCAAGTTTTAGAACTTTTATCTAACCTTAATTTGAAATAATCATGATTAATATTGTATTAATAAAGTCTAGTTAATAATATATTCCCTTTTGATTCACAAGTGTGCTTAAGGACAAGGTTAAGAGAGGATCACTAAAGAATTGGTGCATCATCATCACTAGTATAGGTTTTCATGTTAAGTTATCTTTCTAACTCTTTTCACCCCCAAAGTAAAATAGTTTTTAGGAAAAGGATTCAAATTTGATACATCAGAGGAGCTATCCTCATAATCTATAGGTTTGGTCTAGTTATAGGTAACCCATAACCTATAGACCAATCCAATGTTAGTCCAAGTTTGAAGGAGAACTGAACAATCTACTTCACATGGTGTAACTTGGATTGTTAACAATAAGAATAGCCATTTTCTAAGCATAACAACCAATTTAGTCTAAAATATATAAATTGACTAAGTCTAAAAATAAAACCACATAAATATTTAACCATTTTAAATAAAAAATAATCGGTAATGGACCAAAGTAATTAAGGAAAGGATACAGAAACTCTAAAAATTTAGATAATTTGCCTAAGTACAAAAACTCTAAAATTTTTATATAATTTGCCTAAGTACAAAAACTCTAAAAAATTAGATAATTTGCCTAAGTGTAAGAGAAATTTGGCCCAAAATGGTAAATTTCACACATCTCAAAACATACTTCAGAAAGCTAAGATTTTTCAAGCTTAAAAAAACTCAAATAATAAGAGCAATGGAGTCCCAAATGCAATTTCATACCAAACACGTGTTCAGACTTGGTAGAAACAATAAAGCAAGTTTAAATGCCAAAACTCACACTTAGGGTCTCTTTTCAATTAGACCAATAACTACAACAGTTCCAAGGCACAAACTCCATTAAATTAAAAATATACTAGACTCCAAAGTAAAAAGAGGTTCCATAATTTAACAATGAAATTAGGGCATGTTGTACAAGCAACAACAATTCTAAGGGATGCATGGTCTAATAAATCTCTTATTTGATACCCCTAACTGTAACTACATCATATGGTATTAGAGTAAGGTTTTATTAATTTTTAATTATTCTTGATTTATGTATTTATGAGTGTGGTTAAAGATTTGTTGTATACATCTTTGAGCAAGTTTTTTGGTGAGAAGGTGTAAGTGAAGTTTTTGAAATAATATCATCATTTGGTATAAGGATCTATATTTATATGGAAATGAAACACAGAGGAGGCTTAGATGGAAGAATGGCCCAAGGACTTGGAGTGCCAAGACTATTAGATTTGGTGGGATTGATGATATAAATGCAAGACTGAATGGAACATATGGAAATTTTACATCATTAAGGTGTTGAAGTGGTAGATAATGAAGTCACAAAAAAGTGTCTGAGGATCAAGTTTCATGAGAATAGGTTTGTGAACCTAAAGCTAAATTCTTTAAAGTTGTTATGAGAAATAAAATTAAACCAATGTTAGACCTCAAAAGTTATTCTATAATTTTGAGTCTTAAGGAGTTCATTGACTAGTCCACTGAGTTAGATAAATACTTTGAGTATGAACGTATGTAAAATCCCATGTGGGTTAAGTTTATAGATGATATGTTGAAAGGTCACACATCCTTATGGTAAAACCATGTTAAAACCAAGATATTGTGTAAAGGCAAAGATAAAATTAAAGAATTGGAATATATTTATCATGAAGATAAAGGATAAATTCATTCATGTGGATTATAATATGAGTTTATTTAAGAAGATTCAAATTTTATGATAGTGAGAGATGAGTTTAAAAGTTTACATTGAGGATTATTATAGACTAACCATTAGAGTGGGTCATATTGAAGATCATGTTGAGAAGATCTCAAATTATGTGAATATATTGGGCATGTAAATTCAAGATGAGTTTGGTATGATAAAATTACTATCTACTAAGGAAGCCTATCAATGTGCATTTAAGGAAGATGAAAAGCTATAATGTAAATAAAAATGAGTGGTAAGGGGGAAAGTAATATTCACATGAGGACATGGACGTGTCAAAGGTTACACTACACAAGTGAAATAAGGAAAGATAATTAATTTGCAACACAATGATGTTGATAATAGAAGAAGTAAAGGTAATTTTAGAGGTAGAGGATCCTATATATGTTGAAAAGGTCATGGATTCAATATTACATGTTTCAAATGTGGTGGTATTGGCCATAGATTATATGAGTGTCTTCATATGAATACTAAATGAAATAAAAAAAATGATGTGATTGGACACTTTGAAAAAATAGATGAAGAAAGTGTTTTATCTATTCAAGATATACTAGAGATTGTAAAAACTCTCATGATGAAGAGGGGTATTTTTGAGGCCTACAAAAGAGGAAAATAGACTTGTGCAGAGAAATAAATTGTTCATAAACATTTTCAAATCTGGAAGTAAATGTGGTAAATATATTTTTGATGGTGATATCATAGATAATATTATGTCACAATAAATGATAGATAGACTTGGTTTAAAGATAATTATTCATATGAATTCATATAAGGTTGTATGGTTTTTGAAGTGACATCAAGTTATAGTGAATTAAAAAGGTTTGGTAAGTTTTTAGATTGCTATATATAAAGATGAAGTTTTATGTGACATAATACCTATGGTTTTTTGTCATATTTTTCTTGGAAGGCCTTGTAAATTTGATTATAATCCACAATATGATGTTTCTTCTAATACATATATATATTTTAAATATGGAGTAACAAACACATATAACCCTTTAAAGGATAAGTGTGAAGAAATGGACAAGAGTCCACAAGTGTTGATAATTTTTTAAAAAAATCATGAAGGAAGTGAAGGAGATCACATGTTATGCATTCATTTCTAAACCATCACAAGAGAACATAAGAGAAATAAAATCAAAAATAATTCCTTGAAAAGTAAAGGATATGCTAAGTGGGTTTAAAGAGATTGTGTCTACTAATTTTCCAAATAGATTACCATTGATGAGGATTATCAGTTATTGCATGGATTTGATATTTGGTTCAAGTTTACCAAATGATTTAATAGTTTTTGGAATATTGGAGTATTATTCCTAATTTAGTTAAGGGTTTGAGTTGACTATATCAATAAATAATATATTGTTATAAATAGAGTATTGATTTGTATAATTTATTTGACCTTTGTCACATTTTTAAAAATAGTAATAAAATAGGATAAATATAACTTAGCTTAAATAAGACTGAGATGGCTGAGATAGAAGTTGGTATCGATTATGCAAGACTAGAATATTATAGAAAATTAGGATCTCACTTTCATTTTGCAAAAGGATAGGAGCACCAAAAATAAGACACTTTGGGGTCTGGTGCTATAGTCTAGGTCCCACTGCTATTGTCTAAACTAGTGACAGAGATTTAAGTTTTTTGGTTTTTGTCTGTTGTCCCTATATTAGTCCTCAAATGAAATTTAAATTCTTAACTATCAATTAATATCCTTGTATATTTGATTTAATCTCCAACCCTAGATCTTCCTTGTGCTTGAACTTAAATGAAAACTTTGAGAAAGAGGGGGGGTTAGTGTGTGTAAGATGCACTGAACGTGTATCCACACCCCTTGTGTGGGCATGCTACCTACATACCAATAATTTGAAGATGGATCAAGCCATATATAGTTCTCCCATTTTATGTTCTATGTAAAATAGTGCTATGTGGATGCAAAAATATGAAATTAGGTGTGCTTGAGGTGACTAGGGACTAGTGTGAGGATTTGAATGAGCTTGTGGCTATATTGGCTAGTTATATGCAAAGAATAGGGAAAATTAGCGTAGTGGTTTTTATTGTATTCTTGATTTCTCTTGAAATAATTTCCAACCCCTTATAAATGAACTTTGAATGGGATTTAATAGAGATCTATTACTTGTGGGTTAAATGCATTCATGTTAGGCTGGCATAAGGAAGAAGAGGAATCAGGAGAAAATGGTCAGTTGAGATCAAAATGTGATTAGATAGGAGAATTTAAAATGGGATACCCTAGGGTCTATAACTATAGTCCAACCCCAACACTCCTATTCTATAGGCTTGAGACCTAGGGGGATGGAATAAGCATGGAAAATGGAGCCTAATTGAGCTAGAATGAGGTTCTAAAAGTCTACATATGATTTGGAATCAATGAAAAGGTAGATAAAAGGGTAATGAGAGCATGTAAGAGGGAACTATGGGTTGGGTATCACAAGCCACACTCAAGATACCAATTTTGACATTTTATATGACTATATTTGTCCCCCCTTTATTCTAGTGATGCAACAAAGTGAAATATTAGGATAAAGGAAAAGTAGAAAGTGTACCAAAGCTTACTTATAAGGGTGAATCCCATGAAGCTATGTTATTATAAGTGTATGTATAGAGAGCATATTTTTAAGTGTAAATATATAAGATAAAACAAAGAGTAAATTAGTTCTTACTAGATATGCTATATCTAAAATAAGAACATACAAAAGCTGGGTAAGTGAGAGAGGAAGAGATAGGAATGAATACACCTCACTAGGAGATCAGTTCTTACTAGATGAAATATATCTAAAATAAGAACATACAAAATCTAGGTAAGAGAGAGAGGAAGAGAAAGGAATGAATACACCTATTATGATGCTGAGTAATGCTAGATGATGTTGGATATGTGTTAAACCAAGAGTAATATTATGAATAGAGCTGAGTGCTCAATTCCTTGAGAGTGGCTCAAGAATACAAAGGTTGGCCCTTTGGCTCCATCATCACCCACTAAGTGAAGCTATGTGATCATGTGTGTACTAATATATGTTTGGACTATGTGTCCAATCTCTCTAAGTAGGTGTCTCAAGAATACAAAGTCTAACTAGTCCTTTGGCTCCATTTTTGCTCCATGAATTGAAGTCATAAACTGATACTGGTATGAATGTGTGTCATATGAGATGGTTCCTGAAGCCCCTAAATGCTTTGTAATCTAAAAATGTGGCATGGATAGTTGAATGTATGTTGGAAACTTGGCCACTCTTGGCCACTTAGAAAAAGGTGGAGATTAGGCTTGTATGAAAGCCACTTCAAAACTAAGCAATAGGCTTATGTAGAAGCCACTCAAAAATGTGGAGGTTAGGCTTGTATGAAATCCACGCTAAAAATAATACCAATCACCTACAGATAGAATAAGGCACATCACTACTGAGAATGCTTGGGTAATAAACTGAACTAAAAAAGAGAAGTCAAATGTGTTGTGCATATTACCCCCAATCACTGGTGTCTATAACATGGATTCTGATCTGTAAGTTATACCAACTACCCAATCTAAAAATAGAAATGAGATCCATCATGTTGTGCATGATTCCCCCTATATCTAGATTATTTGATAAAAATTGTACTAAAACTATTAAATATTAATTGGTCTATATGTGAAAAACTATAGCTAAGCTTACCTTTCTATCTATTTCTAAAAAATATGGGTTTTTTGTTATTTGGATAGAAGCATTGGAAATAAGAAACCATGTTATCTAGTGTTGTTTTCAATGTCTAGAGTTGTTGTCCTTTGCTAAAAGTAATGACTATTCTATAATCATCACTATTTTTCTAGTCTATTCTACCTAGTTTGACCTTTGATTATTGTTTTGAGTGTTTTGAAGACTGATATTTTGACTGGTAAGAGCTTTGATCTCTATGGTGAAACCCCTATTTATTGTCCCCTCTTTTAAGGATAGGAATGAAGACCCTATAATGATTTCCATTAGAAGAAAGAGCCTTGTAAGTGTGTTATGCTACAAAATATATGATATAGCAATGATAATTTAAACATGTCTCAAGATATAGCATAGTTTGTAAGAGAGATTGTTAGATCAATAAAGGTATGCCTAAATATATATAACAATGTAATAACATGTACAATGTACCAAATTAAAATTGGAAATGTTAGTTGTTAGTTGTCAAGGAGGGATGGAGCATGATGTCTATCATGGCATCTAAGAAAGCAAGATAATTCATGATGTGGATCATGGCATTGTAAATAGTTGAGAAGCAAACAAGCATGCAAGTAAAGAAGCAAGAAGCATAAAAGAGTGGCCAAGGGGTCAAGAAAACAAGGGACATGGGCACATGTCACTCAAAATGGGAAAGCAAGCAGACACGGCATGTTCAAATGCCACACACACATACAATTGAATACAAGTAAGGTTGGCATGAGGGCCACAATCACATAGAAGAATAAAAGTGAAGGACATTTTAAAATGTCCTAAGACACACACAAAAATAGAAGCAAAAGACATTAAAAAATTTCCTAGGGTACATATAGGAGATAAAATAGGAACTGAGAAATTCAATCACATCTAGCTACATAAATCAAGAAAGGAAGGCATGTAATATAATGAAAATATAATCACATATAACTAATAAAATCAAGAAGTGAAATTATGCAACACATGGAGTACAAGACTAGGTATATGCTAAGAAATACACAAGTGTTATATACTAGTGAGTGTCAATAGAGTAATATGTGTAAGCTAATAAGTAATGTACATCATCATGATAACTAGAGTGTGTGGTATAGGAATGACATAACTTGGATGGTGTATTCATGTATAAGATGCCCCCAATGGGTAAATATATTGATGTATGTCTCGAATGTAGAAGTAGGATGCCCCCTTAATGGGTAGAGTGAAGCAATCAAGGATCTAGAAGTCACTACACACACTCAAATAATATCAAGTAAAGCATGGTAATGTATATAAATTGACAAACAATAGCATAAAATAATAAATGTAAGTCTAGCATGGTAGTAATATGTAAATCATGGATAATGCATATAATTAAAATGTTTTTTTTTTTTTTTGAATTATTTGAGTGTTTTAGGATTTCTGAAATTTTGTATTATTTTTGGTATTTTGACATATTTGAATGTTTTTTTTTGGTATATAAGCTATGTATAATCAATCATAAGGAGACTATGTACAAATAATTTGAAAATAAGCTATGTACAAACAAGAAAATAAACACTATGTACAAGAAAGACTAAGAAGAGATGATACTAACCAATTAGTCTCATGGGAGACTCCCTATCATGGTATCCTATATCAAACAAATGAATCGTGTGTGATTGTGAAGTATGAGGGAATGGATGTGAATATGAATTTGAATATTCATGTTCATTGTCAGTATCTTGGAAATCATAATAGCTTGTATTGTTCCACTCATCATTATCATCTTGGTGTTGATCCAATGGAATGATAGTGTTGAATTTTGTTATATCTGGAACTTTTCCTTTGATAAATTATGTTTGTGATTGATTTGCCTTAGGATGTTCAATAAATCCCAAACCTTGGTGATAAACATTATCAACTGATAAAATAGGAGTAGTGATGCCTTGAGCATGCTTGCCCAACCCTTGACCTTGATAATCAATCTATTGTAGATATTTTTGACCAAACCCATACTGCTTTAAAATTTGAGGCTCATTATAGAGAGGTAGATTTGTATCTTTTTTGTGATTTACCTATGCTTGTGGTACTATTTTTTGGTCTAATTTTGCTTTTTATCCTTTTTTATGAGTTATGCTTTGGTAACCACTTTTTTACTATTTTTGAATTTGACCCTTTATGAATGTGTTCCTATGTCACTATGGATTGCTTGACTGATTTACCTTGTATAGGGTCATCATTAGCAATTATCTATTGTATATGTTTATTCAATGCCAAACATGAATCTATGTGATGCCCATGCATTCTATGATATGCATAATAATATTTGGATCTTCTTACTAGATGTAGAGGAGGTAGTTTGATCAACTTAGATTTAATCATTTCCCTTAGTATCTCACTTGAACTCTTATTTGATCTTTGAATGCTTTTTAAATCACTAGTTGTAGAGTTACTTTGTTGTTATTTCTTGTTTTGATATGTAACATTGCTTGCAACCAATTTACTAGGTGAAGGTGTATATACATGATTGGCACTAAGATGCCTTTGAGGCTTTTGTATTATAATATCATTTTCCAATATTATGATATTTTCATGTAATAGTTGATTTTAAGTTTGTAAATCTAAAATTAACTTGTTCATATTGGTGATTTTATCCCTTAGAGTCTCATAAGTGAAAACCCTAGTTGCTTCTGATTGAACATGTGAGCACATATGTTGAAGAGGGTTCGAAGAAGCTATAGGCTGAATGTATGCATTAGGAACAATAGTATAGGCTACCTCAGCTTTTGGAGGGGTGATAGTATGGACCTGATTAGAGGGAAAGTAGCTATCATCCTCTTGGGGGAGAGGAGCTGAAGGAAATTCTTTCTTGTGCATGAGATATGACATTGAAAATTGACAGGTGGTTGTTAGCTTATGCTATGGATCCTCAAAGTATGTAAGGATTTTATTCTTGATTAAATTACACATAATAGAGAGATAGAATGTTAAATAAGTCATTAGAGTTATAAATTGTATAGAAATATGATTATAAATAATATTCCACATGAGAGATAGCAAACAAGGGATAGAGAGCATGGAATTTTGTGTTAATGCATTAAAAAATTTGACTTGTAACATAACATTTCTAACATGTTTATCAAAATAGAGTTGGAAATTATTCTACATGAGAGAGAGAATATGCAAAATAAATATTGAAATCTTGTACATTTTTAGTAATAGATTTTGTAATATCATCCCTTATTATGAAAAGTAAGCATAAAAGGGAAATAATGAAGCTTTCCATTAACATATGGTAAACTTCATCATTAATATACATGATAGGACTGAGTATGGTCTCATTATTTGCATGAAATGCAAGAAATATATGTAGATAAGTGACATCCATTTTTATTTTTATGTGGAATTTGATTTTAGATGTAAGGTGATACCTCAAAAGTAATGGGACCTAGTATATGCAACTAGGGTTTTGAAAAATGATATTTTTTAAAGTTACTAAGGAATTTTAGAATTTAATGTGAATTTCTTGTTTAAATGTGTAGGTAAAAATTAGTAAAATATTGGAAAAAATCTTGATTTAAAGGACCTAGTATATGCAACTAGGGTTTTGAAGAAAATATATATTTTTAAATTACTATGGAATTTTAAAAATTAATTTGAATTTTTTATTTAAATATGTAGGTAAAAAATATTGGAAAAATTAAGAAAGAATTTTCCCTAGGGTTTTTAAGGTTTTTGTACAAAAAAGGACCTAGTAAATTCAACTAGGGTTTGAAATAAATAATTTTAAAAATTACTAAGGAATTTTAAAAAATAAATGTGAATTTATAATCTAATATATGCAAGAAAAATCAAAAAATTATTAGAAAAATTAGTAAGGAATTTACCCTAGGGTTTCTAGGGTTTTTATGTGCAAATAAAGTAAGTCGAGTTCACCAAATGATTTAACAGTTTTAGGAATATTGGAGTATTATTCCTAATTTAGTTAAGGGTCTAAGTTAACTAAATTATTAAATAATATATTACAATAAATAGAGTACTAATTTGTATAATTTATTTGACCTTAGTATTTTTTTAAAAATAGTAATAAAATAGGAAAAATATAACTTAGCTTAAATAGGGTTGAGATGATTGAGATAGAAGTTGTTACTAGTTGTGCAAGACTATTGTAAATCAGGATCTAGTTTTTATTTGATGAAAGGATAAGAGCACCAAAAATAGGACACATTGGGGTTCGATGCTATAATCTAAGTCCTACCATTGTTGTCTAAATTGGTCACAAATATTTGAATTTTTTGGGTTTTATCTATTCTCCCTGTATTAGTTCTCTTATGAAATTTCAAGTCTTGATTATTGATGAAGCTCCTTATAGAGCTGATTTAATATTCAACCTTAGATCTTCCTTGTGATTGAACTTGAATAAAAATTTTGAGAAAGAGGGGGGATTAGTGTGTGTAAGATACATTAAACATGTATTCACACCCCTTGTATGGGCACACTGCCTACATACCAATACTCTGAAGAGGGATCAAACTATATGTAGTTCTCTCATTAGATGTGCTTTGTAAAATAGTGTTATGTAGATGCAAAAATGCTAAACTAGGTGTGATTGAGGTGACTAGGGACTAGTGTGAGGGTTTGAATGAGCTTGTGGCTATATTGGCTAGTTGTATGCAAAAAATAAGGAAAATTACCTAGTAGTTTTGCTTGTATTCTTGCTTGCTCTTCAAATAATTTCCAACCCCTTCTAAATGAACTTTTAATGGGATTTTATAGAGATATATTAGTCATGTGTTAAATGCATTTGCACTAGGATAACACAATGAAGAAGATGAATTAGGATAAAATGGTCATTTGAGCTCAAAATGTGATTGGGCAATAGCACTAGAAATGGGGCACCCTAGGGTCCAGTGTTATAGTCCAACCCCAACACTCATATCCTATAGGCTCGGGACCTAGGGAGATGGAATAAGCATGGAAAATAGAGCCTAGCTAAGCTAGAAAGGGGTTCTGGAAGTCTATGGATGACTGGGAACTAGCCAAAATGTGGATAGAAGGGTCAGGAGAGCATGCAAGAGGGACCTATGGGTTGGGTGTCACAAGCCACACTCAAAATACCAATTTTAACATTTTATATGACTACACCAAACAAATTGACACATAGGTTGAATCTGAATGAGAATTCAAAGGTGCAAATACAAGTTTAAGAGTTTTTGGTTAAAGTTTTAATTAGATAAAATTTGAGCTCATTTGCAGTAATAATACTATTATCACCTAAGAAGAATGGATAATGGAGAACGTGCACTTGTTCTAGAGCCATTAACAATATTATGATTAAGTATAGATTTACATTTTCATGCATGGATGATTTAGTGGATTTATTGAGTGGAGTACAATATTTAAAAATATTAAATTAAAGAGAAGATATCACAATATTCTCATAAGAATGGGTGATGAATGGAAAATAGCATTCAAGACATAAAAATGATTATATGAGTGGTTGTGTATGCCATTTAGGATAACTAATACATCAAAAACATTAATGAGATTAATAAATGAAGTAATTAAACCATTTTGGGTAAGTATTTCATTATGTATCTTTATTATATATATATATATATATATATATATATTTTCAATAAAATAGATGAGGAACACTTGTGACATTTGAAAAACAAGAGAAGTTGTGCGATAAAAATTTGCTCATGAATTTAAATAAATTAATTTTAATGCAGAAATAATTGGTAAAATTTTGATTTATATTTTTTCAATGAGGTGTGAATATGGATCCAAATGAGGTGTGATCTATAATGGATTGGTTGTTACCTTAGAGTACATTTGGAGCACCTATTTTTCATGGACTATCAAGTTTCTATAAGAAGTTTCTTAGGAATTTTAATGGGATGTGCACAATAATTATGAATGTGATGTGAAAAGATATAAAATATTTTATGTGGATAGTGGAATAAAAACATAGTTTCCAATAGTTGAAGAAACAGATAATGGATAAACCAATTTTAGCATTTTCATGTTTTAGTAATATATTTCAAGTAGATTGTGATGTGAGTAGCATAGAAATAGGAGAAATTTTGAGTCAAGATGTAAGACCTATAGCTTATTGCAGTGAAACATTAAATGATGCAAATAAAAAATATTTAATCTATGATAAATATTTATACACAATTGTTTAATGACTAAAGAAATGGAGACACTATTTTTTATCAAAATAATTTATTTAATATATAGATCACCAAACACTGTAATTTATTAATAGTCAGAACAAGTTGAATCAAATACATATGAAATGGGTTGAATTGCTATAAATTTATTCATTTTTATTGAAGCATAAAAATTTAAATTCTAATATATTTATTTATACATTGAGTATAAGAATTATTTTGTTTAATGAGTTAAGATAGAAGTCATAGCATTTGATCTTATGAAGAAACAATATGAAAATGATGAAGATTTTCAAAAAGTAGGAAAGCCATGTGTAGAACTAGTAAGTGGTGATATAATAGCATGGTTAGAGTATTTTTTCCACATGTTTATTCAAAGGAGTGCAATAATGTATACTTAGAGGATCAATGCATTAGATATGATTAAGGAAAATAGTGGAGGTTTGGCAGGTTATTTTTATTATAACAAAATATTGGCACAAGTGTATTTTTTTTAATTTTGATCTTAAATGAGTGTATATGTGTACAAATTTGTTTATGAGTGTAAATTTTTTCAACTATAAAAAGGGAGAAGTCAAATGTAGGGTTGTATCAACCATTTCCTATTCTAGAAAAATTATGGGAGGATACAAGTATGGATTTTATTTTAAGTTTTACTAAAATGTAGAGAGGAAATGATTCCATATTTATGATTAAGTTGATATATTTTAAAATATGGCAGTTTTTTTGGAATTTATTAAACATAGCAAAGCAAAAAACATTTCTAAATTATTTTTTAGATAATTTTTACAATTGCATGGTTTGTCATGCAACAAAAATTCAAATAGAGATGTGAAATTTGTTTAAAAAATTTCAAGGACATTGTGGAATAAATTGAGAACTAAGTTGTAATTTAGTTCAACATATCATCCTTAGATAGATGGAAAAATAGAGGTAGTTAATAGGAGTTTTGATATTTTGTTGAGATGTTTAGTTAAAAGTAAGCCAAGAAAATGGGATAAATTTATGGCACAATTTGAGTTTTTATATAAAAATTTAGTGAATATAAGTAAAGGTAAAACACCATTTCAGATGATTTATGGGTTAAGTCCAAGAGGAGTTATTGAGTTACATGGCATGGAAATTAAAGAAAAGAGAAGTGTTTTAGTGGATTTTGTGGAGCATATGATATAAGTGCATAAGTATGTGAAATAACAGTTGGAAAATAATGCATCATAATAATAGAAGTGCTCATATGTGAAGAGAAAGGAACTAGAAAATCAAGTGGGAGACTTAGTTTTAGCACACTTGTGAAAATATAGATTTCTTAAGGGGATTTATGATAAGTTAAAATGGAATAGGATTTTTTTGTTCATAATTTTGTGAAGATTTATATATAATGCATATGAGATAGAATTTATTGAAGGGATACACATATCTCCTATTTTCAATGTGGCTAATTTATATCCATATTATGAAGCACAGTAGTGAAAGTGAAATTTTTAATTTTGAAGAAACAAATTGGATATTTTAGATGCCTAAGAATGAGTGTGAATAAATAAAAGAAGTGATTGACACATAAGTGTGAAAAACTAAAATCATAAAGTAATATACATAATATCCGATAAAGTGGAAATGTCCAGACATAGAAGATGAGACATGGATTAACACATTAGAATATTCAAGATAAGAAATATCATTAACAGAGTTCTTAGAAATAATATGAGTAGGAGTACATGTTTATTTTTTCACCCATGGTGTACGATGCAAGAACATCTGGGTTCACGTACAATCTTGCATTAACCAAAAATATGTTAGTTTCAAAAAATTGTCCATGTTTTATTGCACAAGTTTCTTAAAATGCCTATGTCATTTTTTAATTTTGCACAAATCTCCTATGTTGGTCAAATCTTTTTTTGTGCAATATTTGTGTGTGCATGTGTCTTCTATAGTTTTATGATCCCTATAAACATGCATATGTTTTAAATGATCAATGTATATTATTTTTCACATAATTGAGTTTTTTATTTGTCTAAATGATCTTTTGAAGCATTGACAAGAAGTTGTGTTAATATTTTGTGCAAGCACAATAAGGTGTATTTTTTTGGTACATGTCCATCAGTATGTGATATCTCTTGAGTCACTAAGTGTTCAATTAGAATTTCATTCTTAACCATATAAGTAGTTAAGTTTATGATGTTTCTTGGAAGAAATAGATCTTCATTGCACAATTTGTGTATTGTATTGTAAGTCATTTGGAGTGTGTATAGTATTATTCTTAAGACACAAGGTTCATGGCACAAGGATTTATTAATGTAATTTTTTATTATGAGTTCTTGAAAATTTATTTATGTGCACTTGGTTTGGGTGCATTTATCATAGAGATGTTTTTTGGAAGGATCCATTTCTGACCATTTAGAATTTAATCCCAAAAGTCATGGAAGATGATAAGGATTCATTTAATACTTCGGTAATGTATTATGTTGTGATGAGTTAAGCTATAATGTGTTATTATGCCTTGGAATTTTGAGATAAATTTAATATTAATAACACATTAAGGTTTATTAATGATGTTATTGGGGTAAAATAATTTAATGTAAGTATGTGGTTCTTGCATATTTATAAGCATGTCCCTACCAATATTATAGGGGGTTAGTTTTAATAAGGTTAGGTGTGGAAGATTAGATATTGAAGCTTTGTTATAAATAGATAAAATTGTAAATACCATGAGTTTTCAAGTAGAGATCTATGGATATAATGTTATAACACACATACTTGTGAGATTATAGTGTCATTGTTATCAATGTGCCTATTGTATTTCCTTGCTTTTGAATTTTAATAAAGACATGAGTGTGTTTTTATTCATTTTATTGCATATTTTATTATGTATTCTAAGGGTTACATGGTCTAAGGAATCTCTTGATTGATACCACTAATTGTGACTACATCACTTGCTCCCCTAAGAACTTCCATCATTTCTCCCTCTGTAATTCCATTTATAAGATTATATCTAAGGTGATTGCTAATAGGATCAAAACACTCCTCCATAAAATTATATCAAAGGAGAAATGAGGCTATGTGGAAGGTAGCAAAAAAAATTATGGAATTTTTATTGCCCACTATATCATTCATTATATAATGCTAGAAAAATAAAAAGGTATGATCATCAAACTTGATTTTTATAAAGCTTATGATAGATTTAATTGGAAATTTTCAAAGGTTGGGATTTGGAAATGGTAGGAGGACTTAGATTAGGAATCACTATAACACTCCCAAGTTATTTATTATAATAATGGTTCATTTGAAGTGTTTTTTAATTTTTCAAGAGGTCTAAGATAGAGGTATCATATTTCATTATGTATTCATCCTTAAGGTTGAGGCTCTAGGAAGATGCATTAAAGATCTCAAAACTATTAAAATTATCAAAATAATTTAGGCTACCTCTAAGGCTCATGCCCACACTCATTTTTAGTTTGTGGATGATAGGAAATGCCATTTGGATCTCCCACACTTATAACATTCAAAGATATATGAGACCTTCTTAGTAGTTATGAAATAGCCTCTAGATAGTCTATCAATAAAAGCAAATAAAAAATTATCTTCTTTAATGTCAATCCCAAGATCCATGACATCCTTTGTATAATCTTGGGAATTAAAAAATATACCCTTCTTGACTCCTATCTTAGGTTTTATATTTTTAAATATATATAAAAAAATATATGCATAATACCATTTTTGACAAGGTTTTCTATAATTTTAGTGGTTAGAAAGGTAAATTTCTCTCCTCAGTAGCAGGCTTACCCTAATTAAAGTTATTTTTTAAGCCACTCCCATATATTAGCTCTCTCTCATGGTCATTTCCAAATAGATTACTAATTAAATATTCAAAATCATGTGAATTTTTTTTGGTAAGGTAATGAAGATAATTTCAAAACTTTAGTCCTTGATTGGGAAACTATTTATAAACCCTATCTTCAAAGAGGAGTTGGAACACAAAATATTAGAAAGAATAGAATTAATTTTGTGGATAAACTAGTTTGGAGACTAAGTATTAGTGCCTTTGAACATTGGAGTAGCATGTTAAAATTAAATTACCTTGATAATAAAATCTCTGAAAGAATATTCACTACCAAATATCTACCAAAAGATTCAAGAATTTTGAAATAACATCAAGGAAACCAAAGGTCTTTTGCTAAAAAAGGATATTTTTTAAAGTTATGAATGGTTATAAAAAAAATTGGGAGGACAAGTGGATCAATAAATAACATCTATAAGTTGACACTAACTTCACCAAAATTAGCAAGGAAGCTAAGAATCAATGGGGCAATAAAATCAAATATTATTGGACTAAAAGTAAAAATCATGGTCACACTGTCATATTCTACAAAAAAATTGAGACAACTCAAAAAGTAAGACCCATAATAAAATTAATAAACTCTTTTAATGGTTTCATATTCCATGGAATGGGGAAGATGATAAGGGCCTTAAATATGTGGAAACAGGGGTATTTTATAACTCATTATGCCATATTTCATATTCCATGGAGTGGGGAAGATGATAAGGGCCCTAAGTCATCCAAAGGACATAATAATCATAGTGCCCTTATCCATATTTTCATATTATTAGAAATGGAAAAGGGCATGGGGTTGTATTCAATTATCATAATACTAATCTTTAAGTCTCGTATAATTTCAATTCATCTTCTAGGTTGATAGGTCATATGCAACTAAAAGTTAAAATTCTACATCTAGGATTAATATAATATTAAGTTAAATAATATCACATCCACCCTTTAATCTATAGAGGTTATATTTAGACCAATTATGTGTTTGAAATTTTCAAATTTATTTATTCCAAATGATTTTTTCAAGATATTAGCTAGTTTATCTATAATTAGACAATGTATAAATTTGACACTATATTTTTTCACAAACAAAACTTTGCACCAACATATTTTGTATATTTTACCCTATTTATAATTATTAATCCCATGTAAGGGTTTCATATTCCATGGAATGGGAAAGATGATACCTTAATATGGAATTAACAAGGCATGGGCATTTATATTTTTAGAGAGGGTTATAGCATACAGTTTGATATCCCTTATCTAAGATTTTGTAGATACTAAAATCTGATTATATATAGCATCTTGGTCTTATACAATTGAAAAATACCAATCATGGGTATACCCTTTAGTCCTAGACCTTTTGGATATCGAAAGGATCACATTCACTATCTCACTATGCCTAACTACTTATCTTATAGTTTGACCCTATCATTATGATGACCCAAATCACATGTACATTAAAAAAGATTAAATATGATTTATATCATTCATTATCAATTATAGATCTTCATTAGTTTTCTATCATGCCATGCACTTGAATTTACATAGGGACACTAGTGTCCAGTTTCCTTGTCAAGTGTCAGCACCTCAAAAGTCATCCAAATTAAAAAATATTTCAAAACGTATGGGTCAAAAAAATTATCTTATCTAACCCTTCTGTTAGATACTTTCAAAATATGTAGTATAAATATATATAAAATACCATTCATCATTATCAAGCACACATATCCTTTAGATGGTGTGTGTATGAATATTCAATCTAAAATACCTCTATTTAGTTGGTTATGATGAGTGGTCTTTATTTTATATTTATATTGCACCCTTTGAAATAATATCATATAAGGTTTAGATAAGAAAAATATTCCAACTAATACATTTTAAAATGTTTTCAATTTGGATGAATTTTGAAGTACCAACACTTGATAAGGAAATTAGACACTAGCGTCGATGCTAGTGTCCATATGTAAACCCAAACATCTAGCATGATAGAAAACTACTAAAGGTATGTAACTAATTTTGAAGGATATAGATCATATTTTAAGATTTCTATTGTGTACATGTGATTTAGGTCATCAAAATGATAGGTTATACTATAATATAAGCATTTAGGCACATTGAGATAGTGAATGTGAGCCTTTCAGTGCCAAAAGGTCTAAGACTGAAGGGTATATCCCTGATTAATATTTTTCATGTGTAAAACATTAAGATACCATATATAATCATATTTTGGTATCTACATAATCTTAGGTAAGGTGTAAGAGGTATCAAACTATGTGTAATAACCCTCTCTAATAGTATACATGCCCATGCCCTTTTAATTCCATATTAGGGTATCATCTTCCACATTTCATGGACTATGAAACCCTTATAGGAGTTTATTAATTTTATTATGGATATTACTCTTTGAATCATCCTCAATTTTATTTTTTTAAGAATTTGATAGGTGACCATGATTTTTACTTTTAGTCCAATAATATTTGACTTTGTTAGCTCATTGATTCTTATCTTCCTTGATAATTTTGGTGAAGTTAGTGTCAAATTATAGAGGTTGTTTAGTGATCCACTTGTCCTCCCAATTTTTTTTAGAAACATTCATAACTTTCCAAAATAGCCTTTTCAATAAAAGATCTGTGGCTTCCTTGATGTTATTTCAAAATTCTTGAACCTTTAGGTAGATGTTTGTTAGTTAATATTATTTCAAATATTTTATTGTTAAGGTACTTTCTCAAACCCATTAAAACTCTCACATCTCCTTTAGATGGTGTGTGTATGAATATTCAATCCAAAATACCTAGATTTTATGTTTATGAAACCCTTAAAAATCAAATCATCCTTATGATCAATTTAATATAAGGGTTGAAAAATAACTTCAATTCAAAGATCAAATTATTGGAAAATTAGACAACATACCTACAAAATCCAAAATATGCTAGTGTTAATCATGTGTTTGCATCTTCATCTAGCAATGTTATACCCAACAAGGTTTCATATCCAAATGAAAAGTTACAATTGAATACATATAAAACAAGTGATTTAAATATTATATCAAAGGTCACTAAGATTTCAAGTGAAATTCTATGATAAATGATTTGAAACAAAGTGATCAAACTCTTCCTCCACATCATATAAATAGATCAAAATATTATTGTGCTTATCATAGAATGCATGGACATCATAAAAATTATTGTTTGGATTTGAAGAAAAAAATACAAAGTATAATTGATAGTGGAGATCCTATAATAGATACATTAATCAAGAAACCCAATCACATTATGAGTACCTCTCCTAAAACACAAGTGCCAAAATAACAAATATGGTCACCAAAGGATAGTTTCGAAGAAAAGCAGTTGCAAATAAACAAATTAGAGAAAGAAAAGATTCAAAAGATAAAGTTAGACCAAACAATGTCACAAAAAGATTAAAATCAAAAATCAAAATTAAGAAATCCACAAGATGAAAAGGAATAATTACAAAATCAATGTATTGCAAAGGTAATGTTATAAAAAGATAAATTGATAAATTAGCTTCAAGGTAAGCAAACAAGCATGCTTAAAACGAGATTTCTAATAAAAGAGGTCAACAAGTAAGATACATTTGAAAAAATTAAATTTTTAAATGTGGATATAAATGGGGAAATTAAAATCCTTTCATCATAATATGACCCTTCCACAATCAATGCTCACATAGATGGAAAGCAATTTATAAATATCAAGGTTATGGACTACAAAGATACACATTTTTTTTCTATGTAATTTTTTAGATCTCTTGGAAATAGGTATTCACAAATAGATAAAACTAATGCAATCATAACCAGTGTGGGATCAATTCAACAAAGAGTTTCATTTGCTTCAAAATCATGTTTTCTTACTTTACATGTTATTAATAATCCAAGTGCATACAATGTTGTGCTTGGAAAAGTGTGGTTAAAATAAATAGGAGCAATGATTGATAAAAATAAAAGTTTTATATCATTTGATCATGAAGGTACAATTACATACTTTTCAAAAGAAGGAAGATCTTTAGAGAAAAGGCAAAAAATAAGAAGAATATATTCAGTTACTATACAAATAGATACACATTATGACATCAAAAATGCAAAGAACACAAAACATATTGCTAAAGAGAAATCAAATAAATCTTGGAATAAGATTTTTGTTAAAACTACCATCACTAGAAAACAAGAAGAATAATATATTAATCATTACACACCCTTGATACTGGAACATGATACATATCCTACACAATGGCATCTCCTTGATAAGGTCCTTGACATATTTTCTAATCAATATTAAAAATTAAAAATTAAATATTCAAAATCCAAAATTCTAAAAATAGAAAAAACCAAAAAAGTTAAATATTCCAAGAAAATACAAAAACATTCAAATAAATAAAAAATACAAGACTTACTCAACATACATATGTTTACTAGATCTTTTGCATCTTTGTTTTTTTATTTATATTTGTAGATATCATATCATTTAGTTTACAAACACACGTATGTTTCATGAGTGCTTGAGTGTGATACAGGCATACATGAGATCCTTGATATATGCAAATGCAAATGTTGGTCATTCATCTTTCCATGTGACACGCTATGTTGGGGGCATCTTGATTCTATTTGATCACAATCCATACAAGTTATATTGTTTTATAATCACTTTTTCATTATCATGTTGAGTTTATGTATTAATGCTTACACATGCCTATACTCATGTTTATATCTTATACATTGTACTTGATATGCTATATTACATGACATTTTCTGCTAACACATATATGTACGGAATAGTATGATATGATAATGTTGGTTTTTTACACTTAATTTATTCACATTATCACTTATTTGAGTATACTTCATGTTTTCTATTATATTTCTTTTGGAACATTTAAATATATTCCTTGCTTGTGGGCCCTTATGACACTCATTATTATTTTTGTTGACATTTGAATATGTCCTCCCTTTTAATGTTTATAATTTTAAGATGCCCCTTATTTGTGGTCTCCTTAGACACCTTTTTGTTTGACATTGAGTGTTCTTGTGTGTGCATTTGATTGTTTGATGAGCTTGTGTTATTACATTTTAAATATTTCCATGGTCGATATCATGAATCTTAGGTATTTTTGTGATCATATACTATGAGCTTCATTGATATATCTATGTAGACATATCACTCCTATATGTTACATGATTCATACATAGATAAAATAATTATATTATCCTTTGAAGGTAAGATGACTACCAGATAACATTCCCCTCACCTTAAAATTGGGGGCATGCCATACATAATTGAATCCACACATACATAGCTGGTAGAATTTTATATAGTTTACATGATTTAGATATACACTTGGGTCAAAATCCTATACATTTGGCACTAATTTTTGAGTTTTTCTAAATTTATATTGTACACAGTTATACAAAAAAGGTTAATTTTTTAAAGATACTTAAACTTGAGAAACATTATAGGTGCATAGTCCATGAAAGTGCACAAAAATTACAAATACATATTCAAAACTCTTTACCAAGAATCACCATTTTTTATCAAGAAGCATCATTTTGAGCCTTTCATATTTATAATAGTTGGATCCTTTGAGTAGTGTAGTTGAGATTCTATGCCCTCGATATCCTTAACACTACTTTCATTTTTAATATTGACTTGGTTATACTAATTAACTTTATTCTACATGTAATTGAGATTCGGTGATCTTAATGGTTGTGTCACAACTCACCATTTTATCATATTGGGGTCATAAATAACCTCCAAATTTTACTCATCAAATCTCCAAGGTTCAAATCTAAACCTCTTTTAGATCTAATTCTTTATAAGGAAGCATTTTTACCAAATCAAAGTACTAAAGGGAAACATGGTTGCATCAACACATGTGTACTCCTTCCTTGCTCTCTTTAATTTTCAAGAATTTCAATTATTCAATTTCAGATCAGATGCATTAATTTATATTATAACATGCTCTTGGTTACATGTCATACAATAGCAAAAAAGGCAAGGTGTGTTGTACACACCCATCTATGCATTTGTTTCCTTTAACCTAGTAATTTCATCCTTATGCATTACTAGATTAAAATATGATTTATATCTTTCACTATCAATTATAGACCTTCAAATTTTTCATGTCTTATCAAACACTTGCATTTACACAGGGACATTAGTGGTGATGCTAGTGTCTAGTTTCTTTGTCAAGTGTTTGTACCTCAAAATTCATTCAAATTGCATTTTTTTTGAAATGTATGGGTTGGCCTATTTGTCTTATCTAACCCTTATGTGAGATACTTTCAAAAGGTGAAGTATAAATACAAAACAAAGACCATTCATCATTATCAAACACATATATAACAAATACCAAGTACCTATTCAAGGTCATTAAATAAATTTCACAACTAAGTTATATTTCCCTATTTTTCCCTATTTCTATATTAGTCATAGGAGAAATCATACTATAGGTCTAAAGCATTCAAAGAATATACCATGAGTAGTATTTGTCAACTTACAAGCTAGATCATTGCATGCCCTTACATATAGCATATTGTACCTTTGTGCACACATAATCCCACACTTAGGGGAGAACTACATATATTTGAGGCCCTCCTTAAAGTATTGGCTATGTAGGCAGTGTTCATTGATAAAGAGTTCCTTAAGGTTAGTTAGACTTCATGAACCTACTAACCCATTTTTGGTAAGGTGACCTACCCTAAGGTGAAGAACTAGGTTTTAAGTTATATACAATCATTCAAATCATGTGCATGCAATCTAGATACATCAACATAAAGTTGATAAAAAACCTAATAGGCATAGATAATTTCTTTAAAATAAAGTGAATATTTTGTATAGGATATAACCCTCAAGAATTGGATAGAAGCATCAACACAAATATGTAGGCCTCCATAAATAATATTCATAGATTCTGATGTCTAGATACCAAGCATCAACTTATCTGATTCCACCTCTACACAACTCAATTTTGCCTTCACCTCTGTAAATAAGCTAAGTATTATCCCTTCCTTGTGTTTCAATTATTAAAAAATCAATTGGCATTATACTTTCCATATTTATTAATTTTTTAGATTTAATATATTGTGTTATCTAAATAAGTTTAATTGGTCTACTTTAGAATAGTTTTATTCATCCATTTGATTAGGTTATTCTACCCCTTTAACCCTCACCAAAATAAGGAAAGGGTTAAAAAGATTCAACCATGGGATAACATTTGGCATTCTAAATCCTCACCAAAATCTAAAGCCTTTCTTTGTATTTTTGTTCATGGTAAACTAGAGAATGCCTAAAAAATAAAATCTTCATGGGTCCTTCAATGTGCATCATGTGTCTCAAAATTACTAAGGATAGTTCTTTTGTTATAGTTTCACCTTTGAGCTTTGGAATACGTTCCTTAACCAAGATAACTCCAATTGGGTTTTCAATTACTTCATATCTACACACCTTTAGGCTTGGGATTATAATGTGTAGTTAAGCCTACTCATAAGTATATGGGATATGGATCTAGGCTTAATTACTTGAAAAATATGGAAAGAAATGCCAAAATATTTGAGTAGCAAATAAATTACTAGAATTAAAATTAGATATGGGAGTAAATTTAGGGTTGTATGATAAGCTATCAATTACTAAAAAAAAATTAAAAAAAGGAAGCAAATCCTAGTGAATTAGACATCCTTCATAACTAGCCAACTCTTAGAAGAACTTTTGATATGCTTATGCCTAAAAAAATAAAAATAATAAAGATAACATCAAGTGGATTTATCCATATTTAAGGTGGTACAAGCTTAATTTTTATGGAGCCTCTAAGCACAATCAAAGGGAAATTGGGGCTGCGATGGTTATTAAATATCATAAAGACAAAATGGTGGATTTCAAATCTATGTGCATTGGTGTTAATTCCATTAATATTGTAGAAGTTTAAGGCCTTATCTTGGGTCTTAATATTTCCCTTGAAAATGACATTAATAATAAAATAAGTTAAGGTGATTTTCTAGTTGTCATCAATGTCATCAACTACATTGGAAGCCAAGCCTATGGGATCGAACCCCTACCTATAAAAAGTAAGGATTTTATCAAAAACATTTGAAACTCCATGGTAACATGTCTATGAGGAAGGTAATAGGGTGGTGGACTAGGTTTCTAAGTTCATCTTGGGCCTACATACTTTTTATCTTTTGGATAATATGAATAATAATATCAAAACACTGTGAGTTATAAAGGCTAATCTCTTGTGGGTGGTCTTTGCATTGGATTTTTTTGTTTACTAATTTTCATCTCTCTCCTCCTTTATAATGTTTCTTATTTGATCTCCTTCCTTGTGGTTCATGCTCTTTATGTTATAAATTTTAATTTATTTCAACCTTTATTAAATGCCTGTAAGGCATGATTTAATTTTTGATGTAGTTTGTATTTAATTTTGTTACTAGATTATAACTAGTGGTTTCTAAAAAATGTTTTTAAGACCTCTTTATAGTGAGGCATTTGTAGATAGTTTTAAACATCAAGAAATCAATCAAATTTAAGTGCAACAAGAGAGAAACATCTTTATTTTTTTTGAATGTTGTAGCATCCCATTTGCATGTTGTGTTTTTTTTTTGTTTTCTTTAGTTTGGTATCAGATCTATGTGTGTTTCATACCAGCATGGAGAAAGTGATTCCCATAAAGAAACTCCTGAGGAAGATCATTGTTTTTAGAGGTAGTATAGTCATCAGTAGATAAAACAAAAGAAGACTAGCCATCATGAAATAACTTAGTCACAACCATCGCTAAAGGGTCTATAAAAAGAGACAAAAAATAGTTTCATCACACAAGATAGTCACCCAATATTAGTCATTGCATGAAAATTCTTATTCACTGCATGAAGATAGCCATCAGATAGATAGAATGTGACAAATACCATTTCAGTTGGATCATCCAACCAAGTAAGACTAACATCAAGCTAAAGAGGCACAATCCACTAGTCCATAAAGAAACTCCATATATACCTGACTGAAGTTGGAAGGGTATAGATTAAAAAAAGAGAAAAGGTTGTATCCTTCACCAAAGTTGAATCACAAGGTAGAATCATGTAGATTTATGTTGATATAATTAAATTTGAATCTTTTAAACTCTATCCATGTTAGATTTGACTCAACTAAGGGAACAATGTTTGATTCAATTTGTCACAAGATGAGATGAAAGTATAAGTGTAAAAATATATCATTATTGTAAGGATAAAGTGTGTAGATAATTGGAAAAAAGTTATTTTTTGAATAGGATAATGAAAGAATGGATCATTGAAATGGCTAGCATGGATGGAAAGAGTTGGCATCATCCACCTACATTTAACAAATAAAACTATGACATCTGGGAAAAAAATTTAAAGATGATAATGATCATGAATGATTTGTGAGAATGTTTGGTCATTGGATTTATAGATGTGACCAATCAAGCAACATATAGTGCATTGTCAAATACCTAGAAGACCTAGCTAAAGGAGAGTAAGAGAAAGGATGTAAAAGCCTTAAATTTGATTGAGATAGTAATGGAAAAATCCATATCTTTGAGAATTATAGTAGCCAATTACTCAAAGGAAGCATAGGAGATCCTTCAAAACTCCTACAAAGGTATTGATAAGGTATGGTTATTCAATCTCCAATTGTTTAGGAGAGATTTTGAAACATTACAAATGAATGATAGTGAATTTATTTTTGAGTTTCATATTAGAGTCTCTAATTTAACTAATTAGTTAATAATTAATAATGAAACTATAGAAGACCAAAGGATTGTTGAAAACATCCTTAGGAGTTTTCCCATGAGATATGATCCAATTGTTATAGTTATTGAGGAGGCCAAATACCTCTCAAGGATGATAGTAGCTGAGTTGATGGGTTTTCTACAAACCCACAAGCACTGGTTAAATAGATCTAGACCTTCTTCCCTAGAGAAATCCTTTCAGGCTCAAGCTAGTTTTAGAGACAGGGGAAGAAGAAGAGAAAATAGAGGTATAAGCTTCAGAGTTAGATGAAGAGGAAGAAGCTACTATGTTAGATAAATTTCAAATAATAAAGAAGGCACAAGTAGCTCCTAATTATATTTCCAAGACAAGAAGAGGAGTAGTACTTCAAATCAAAGCTATGATAAAATTAATATTCAATGCTATTATTGTCATAAGTATGGTCATTTTGTTAGTGAATGCAAAAAGAGGCATCATAACCAATCAAGGCAAAGTGAAAATGTAGCCACTAATAATGTAAGTGAAATTGAACATTTACCAAATGTGTTCGTTGTATGCAATGTTGTTGAGCAGAGCAATGTTGAGGTATGGTATTTAGACAGTGCATGTAGTAACCACATGAGTGATAATGAGAACTTGTTTTCCTCCATTGATAAGAATAATCAATTAGAGATTAAGATGGGGAAAAATGAAAAAGTTCTTGTTATTAGTAGAGGGACTATCATTATCTATACCAAGCAAGGTGAAAGGAGAGTAATCCAAGACATCTATAATGTTCCAAATATAAAACACAGTCTATTGAGTATTAGATAGTTGGTGCAAAAAGGATAGAGAGTCCTGATGGAGAATGGAGAGTGAACAACCTTTGATAAGGAAGGAAGGAATAACATTATAGATACAGTTCAAATGGCAAGGAACTGCATGCTTCCTCCCAAGATGTAAATCTATCCTCTCAAGAGTACAATAGTACTACAACAAGCAACCTTCAATACAGTCATCAAAGATACATATAGACTTTAGAATTTGAGGCATGGGCATTTAAGTTTTTTTGGATTATATATTTTATATAAGAAAGATATGGTTAGAGGTTTATCAAGAATAGTAGAACCTAAAATAAAATATGAGGAATGCATTCTAATAAAATAAAATAGACAATGCTTTTAATCATGGATGTTTAGGAGGGTAAAAGCACCTTTAGAGTTGGTGCATTCATATTTGTGTGGCCCAATGAAGACTCTCACCCACTCTAAGAATGCATATTTTGTAACCTTCATAGATGATTATAGTAGGAAGACTCAGATTTATTTCTTAAAGAATAAATATAAAACTTTGAGAAATTCAAGTAGTTTAAGGCATTGGTTGAGCAATAGAGTGGACATTTAATCAAGTCCCTAATATCAGATAGAGGAGGAGAGTATGTCTCTAAGGAATTTATAATTTTTTTCAAGAGTGAAGGAATTGAAAATAAATTCATAGATAGATACACCCTATAACAAAATGGAGTGGTCGAAAGAAATAACATGACCATCCAGGAGATGGCTACAAGCATGTTGAAAGCCAAGGGACCTTCAAAATAATATTGGGGTGAAGTTGTAGCAACAATAATATATTTGTTAAATAGGTGTTCCATAAATGTTGTTCAAAATAATAATGCACAAGAAGCATGGACAAATAAAAAGTATAGTACTGAACACCTAAGAATATTTGGGTGTGTAGCATATGCACATATGACAAAGGAAAAAAGGCAAAATTTTCATGAGAAAGGAGAAAAGTGTATCTTCATTAGATATTGTGAAGACACTAAAGCATATATATTATTTAACCTTGTTACAAAGAAGGTTTTAATTACCAAGGACATCAAATTCATTGAGAATAAATCATGGGATGGCACTATTGGCACTACCTCAAGTATTTCAGAAATGATACTCATGGATGATGTAAATGTAGAAGCTCAAATTGAACCAGTCATAGATAAGCAAGGCAACCCATTGGCAACACTTCCATCACCTTCACAACATACTCCTCAATAAAGTAACTCCAGTAGTAGTTCAGATCCAAATCTTGCTTCCCTTATGCCTAAAAAAAAGGAGCTTGAGGGAAATATATGATGATTCAAGGTATGATGATCTTAATGAAAATTTGAATTTTGATTTATTTTCTCAAGATTAACCTACATGTTTTGAAGAAGCAATGAAATAAGAGAAATGGTTTAAATCCATGGATGATAAGATATATGCAATAAAAAGAAACAAAACATGGGAGTTAGCTAATTTACCCAAGGGTAAACAAGTGATTGGAGTGAAGTGGGTCAATAAGGTCAAGATCACAATAGAAGGAAAAATTGATAGGTAAAAATCAAGATTGGTTGTCAAGGGATACAAACAATAATCTAGTAGAGATTATGATGAGACTTATGCTCCTATTTCAAGAATGGAAACCGTGTGGGTTATCTTAGCAATAGTTTCCTAACACAAGTGGAAGGTATATCAAATGGATGTGAAATTTTCCTTCCTAAATGAAGTACTCAAAGAAGAAGTTTGTGTTGATCAACCACTAGTATATGAAGTAATAGGAAAATAAAACAAGGTGTATAGGCTCAATAAATCACTCTATGGGGTTAAAAAAGCACCAAGGACTTGGTATAGTAGAATTGATTCATGTGTTACTACCAATAGTTTCAGAAAAATTAGTAGTGATCCCACACTTTACATCAAGGAGAGCCATGGTAAGATTTTGATAATTGTGTTATATGTAGGTGATCTAATCTTCACAAAAAATGATGATGATTTTATTGTTGAGATTAAATAAGTAATGAAAAGGTTAATTTAAATGATAGACTTGGGGTTTTTAAGGTATTTTCTTGGTATATAAGTACAACTTATTGATCATGGCATATTCATCTCTCAGTCTAAATATGCTTCACAAATCTTGAAGAGGTTCAAAATTTTGAACTGCAATCCTGTGCCAACACCAATTACTATAGGTCTCAAATTGAGTAAGGAAGATTTCAAAAATGAGGTGAATTCAACTTTATATATGAGCATGGGTAGCCCCATGTATTTTACAACATCTAGGCCTAATATAGTGTATGTAATAAATTTGATTTCTATATTTATGGAAATAGATAAGAATACACATTGGTAAACATGTAAGAGAATTCTAAGATATGTCAATGGGACCAAGAACTATGGCATCCTCTATACTACATCAATTGATTTTGATTTAGTTGGCTATACAGATAGTGATTGGGCAGGTAGTGTAGATGACAGGAAAAGCACATTAGGTTATGTGTTTCACATAGGTTTAGGAGCCATTTATTGGGCATCCAATAAGCAACCCATAGTTTTTATTTCCATAGCAAAAGCTAAATACATTGTAACAAATGTAGTAACATGTTAGGCTATTTGGCTGAAGAGAGTTTAAGCTAATTTGAAAAAGGAACAAATAGATGGCACATTCATATTTTGTGATAATATGTCTTCAATATCCTTGATGAATAATCTAGTGTTTCATGGGTGAAGCAAGCATAAACATATTCATTAACACTTCATACACAAGTTTATTGAAGATGGTGAAATAAAATTAGCATTCTGTAGACCCGAAGATTAGCTAGCATATATCTTCATGAAGGTACTAGCAAAGGATAACTTTAAGCATTTGAGGTAGAATTTAGGAGTAATAGACATTGTAATAGCTAACTAAATAAATTAAGGGGGAGTGTTGGAATTTGTAATTTATTTCACCCTTTATTAAATACTTGTAAGACATTTTTTTAATTTTTGATGTGGTTTGTATTTAATTTTGTTACTAGATCACAATGAGTGGTTTCTAAAAATAGTTGTTAAGTCCTCTTTATAATGAGGCATTTATAAACATCTTTATACATCAATCAATCAATCAAAGTCAAGTTCAATAAGAGAGAAGTGTCTTTATTTATTTTTTTGTAGCATCCCATTTTCATGTTGTGTGTTTTTTGTTTTCTTCACTTTGCCTTGGTGAATTTGATAATGAAAGAGATGGCCATTGATTACCACTTTGTTCCTATTTTCTGATCTCATACTCTGCCCAAATCACTGATAACTTTGGACTAATTTCATCTATGTTTTTTGGCTCTTCTACACTTTTCACCCTTTATAGCATAAATTAGATTTGGAATACAAATTTTATTTATAAAAAAATGCTTATGAAAGCCTTCCAACTACCTAATGTAAATAAATGTTTAATAGTCATTATCAACCCTTCTCTCATCCTCCACCAAGAGAAATAAAATTTATTATAAAGCATATTGCCACAATAAAGTTAAGATTGTAGAAATGGTTTTTAAGGAGATGTGTGTGCAAATTTAAGATTATTATTTTTTTGCCAAAGATTTCATACTGATATTCAATTTCATATATGAAAAGATAGAAATCATGTTATTTATAATAATTAAATTATGAAAAGATATTTTTTAGTGATTAATAAATTTATTGTTATTTTTAATGTTTTGTTTCAGATCTATGTTGAGGGAGAGAATGTCTGATTGGAGGTGGAGTACCTCCAAATTATTTTGAATTATTGGGGGAATGTTTTGTGTGCTATTAGCAAGTAAAGTTTATCTCCCTGTTCCTATCGGCTTTCGTCTCATCGTGGTGGTGGCATGTTAAATCATCTTGGAAATATGGTGGTAGATATTGGGGTGCTCCTTCCTAATATAAGTTTCTATGCTTGGCTTGCCAAAAAACTAATGAATGGTAGAAAAATGATGGGTGGGACCCTATAATTGACATAATAGATCCTCTAATCACTAGTGGTTAGTGTAAAACCTAATTGCCCCTTGCCCTTGAGACTTCCCTGTAACTTTTATTGAAGGCTTAGAAGGAGCAATGATAGGAAAAACTGTAAGATGATCCTCACTATCATCTTTTCACCATGGAGAATCCATTTTAAATTTAGTGCTAAGGTGATAAGTAGCCAAATGACCTATTTTGAAGCATCTCTAACATCTAAATGGTAGCCCCTCATAATCAAGGGTTTGAGTCCAACATCAACCTTTGACCTTAACTCAATTGTTGGGAGAGCTTGAGAGATATCCATGCAGATAAGAATATTTATGAAGGTGGCAAGTGAAAAGTTAGAAGTGGAAGTATCAATGTTCAATTGATCAACCAAGGTTCCTCCAATGGTTAAAAAATAAGAATCTATCCAAAAATAAAGGTGAAGATATGACAACCATGCCCAAATGGGCTTGATGGTAAGGTTTTTGATAAAGGGATTAAAGGTAAGGAACCAGAGTCTCAAAAAGAGGATATGTTGATCCTAGCTCCAAGAATAAGCCTGAATAACCTTATTATAGTTTTTAAGACTATCAAAAACCATGATGAAGAAGCCTATGGTACATGTATATGGTTTTAAGTTGTCCTTCATTAAAGGCCACCATGAATCAGAAATCCACTAATGAAAATTAGGGAGGCTAGGCCAAAAAATGTCAAATTTACACATTAGACCCCATTCCATGAACCATTCCTCATTTTAGATCAGATTTTTTAGAGCCTCATCCACAAAGGACACTGTCAAAGTGGAATTTATAGTGCTCAAATGTTTGACTATTAATTTCACTAGCTTCTTTACCTCAGAGACCAAATTGGAAAAATATTTATCCCTTATTTTAACATTGATATCTGAGTCCAAGCCTTCCATGCTTCTAACTTCTCTCATAGAGATGGAAAGAGGGTTTGGATTGATAACTAACCTACCATGTTGTCTCTCAGGCAAGGATTTATATGTACTTTAGAATGCCTTACAACTATTTTAGGGAACCCACTTGTCATGGCCTCCAAAACCTACCTAGTCTTGATTGAATCCTTGATCTTGGTTGTCAGATCACCATCATGCTACATCTGAGGGAATGCCAAGCTATTATCAACTAACTCCCTAGATGACCCTTCTGACTATAAAGGAATGTTGGAGATGAAGGGAAGAAATGCAGGCATCATGAAAGGGTAATTGTGACCAAATTTGATTTATTATTATTATTATTATTATTATTATTATTATTATTATTATTATTATTATTATTATTATTATTATTATTTTGGATAAATACCAAGGTTGATGGGTCCCTTGCCCATTATATTTAAATAAAAAATTTATACAAGATTACATGTCCATCATATTTTCAAAAATAAATAGAGGGCCATCAGGGAACTAAACCACCAAGATAGCTATAAATTTATAGAGAAAAACACCATAAAACTAACAGTATGATGAAACCAAACACCAATTATAAAATACTAGCTAATAGCCTACCACACTACCACTATTCTCAAACACCCTCCTCCACTTCTACCTTAACATCAGGATCCACTACCATTTTTGTGTTCACCATTGACCAATGAAGCCTTCCTTTCATCCCTCCATAGACTGCATTGCTCTATTACTCACAAGATGATCATGCATAGCCATAGTCACAACATGATGAGGGATGCAGATGAGATATGGAGGAACTACACGTTGGGGTTTATCCACTAATTCACATAAAAATGACACCACATCCACTCTTTCTTGATACTAATGAGCTTCTTTCCATAGTTTCAGACCTATAATGGAACACTAAATCTTCTCCCATGGAGGAAAGGAAATGGTTTTCTCTCCAACCAAGGGAGGAATGTGAAGCTTGTTCTCTAGATTCTTGACAAACCCCATTAGAGAAACAACCTAATTTAAAGGTCCCTAAAAATATAAATTAGAAGATACCCAAATCTATTATTACTTGAAAAAGGAAGCTCTTGGAATATACCTACATGTAAATTTACCAAATTTTTACCCAAACCCTTTTTATGCATCGAAGCCATGAAAAAATGTTCTTCCAAAACCCTAGCAACCAAATTCTTGTCCTTCTCCATGACTAAGATGTTTGAGACAAATATAGATGTTACATCAAATTTTAATCTACTAAGCACACTTTCCACAAGAAATTCTTCACCCAAAATAAATATGATCACCTGTAGGATTTCTTCAGTGGGGGCCCAAAATATTTTCTTTAGATGAGCTCTAGATGCTCCTCTAAAAAATATTATTTCCTTGAAAGATCTACCCCCTTGAACTGCTATTAACCCAAGGGTAGAGTTTAGATTATGGTCCATACCTACCTACTTCACAATAGAAAAACTCAAAACTTGAATGTAGCTTATAAATGGAGAACAGGGCTTTGAAAGAATGCAAGAAAAGCCTCTCAAACATATGACATTATTAATGCCCATCATTCCTCCATCCTCTTGCTTCACCACCACCTTAATTTCACACATGGGAGATCCAAATACAAGGAGATAATTGTGACCATTTAAGAGCCAAGGATTACATTAGATAAGACTTCAAAATCCTCCCAAGTACCTCTTTGATTATTGACAATGAAAGGGGTGTTTTGATCTACACCATAATTTGTAAGAAAATCTATTGTGATATTTGCTCCCTTGAAACAATGAAATCCTTCCCAAGCATAAAACTCTTGAAGACTTTCCAAAGATTTAGAAATAATGTTTTCCAGGTTCGATGAAGATCTTGAAGACTTCTTGAGAGCTGAAATGATGATTTGTGTAACCCCCTCCACTTGGAGTTTCCTAATGCTACACTAAGAAGCTAGTTCTAATCCAAGTACCAAGGCTTAAGATTCAACTTCATTGTTTTTATTGTCTTTCAATTTCTTAGAGACAACCCTGATAAGGGAACTGCTACAATATCTGATGATGTAACCAGCCCTAGAAGCCCTAAGGTTATTTCTAGAGGCACCATCAAAATTCATTTTAAACCACATAGGGGGCACCAATATACCTTCTTCTTACATTTTTATTTTTTTGTTACTATAATAGACCCATTAACAAGAGGGGAAGTGATTAAATTCCATTTGGCACACATCCTCATATCCTAGGAAGAAAGATTGCCTTTTTGTGTTTACAAAGAGCTGAAACAACCTCTAAGATGGCTCTTTCAATTTCACTTAATATAATTGGGAGTTGTTTTACTTTCCCTTCAAAAATTCTTAGGTTTCACTCTTTCCAAATAAACCAAATCAGAATCGTCAAGTTTTGACTCTCCAAAGACCATAGAGAGCATTTTTGATGTCCCTAATCAGCCAGGAAGAAAAGGTATTATACAATGATGAAGGCCAAGCTTAGGACCATTCTGACTTTCTACACAACCAAGTCCAACATGAAACAACAAAGGAACATTCAAACAAAATGTGTCTCATCGATTCTTCCATTAATTTACACAAGACACACCTGAAAGGACCTAAAAACCAATTTTTCAAAGCCAATCTTGAGTGAGAATGTGATTTTCACAACCAACCATACAAAAACACTAAATTTTTGTAGGCCCTCTTTACTCAAATAGAGAAATTTTGCCCAACTCATGATAGAATTGGTGGCATCTACCATCAAACAACCTAGCTTGATAGAATAAGAGCTTGATTTGGCCCCAATCTAATGCAATGAATCTTCTTTATTTTTGATGAAGACATTTCACTGCATCAAACACTCACTATGACGCTCCATCAGGACTTCTAAAACCCCAAGATTTATAAAACTTTTCCAAGACCACGTGGAAAAACCTGACTCTAGAGATTCTTCCAAATAGTTGATCACGCTTACTCCCCAAGCCTCAGTGAGATTAATCTAAGCTTCTACCAATTCTAGTTTTTCTACCAATGGTTTGTGACCATTCCAAGAATCTTCCCAAAACTTAGCTTGATGACCATTATTTATAATCCAAGAGACATGTTTCAAAATCAAAGGTCTACATTGGAGAAGAAAATTCCATATGTGGAAGCCTTTAGGGAGATTCACAATGGAAACCATACTCTAAGGATTGTCTGTTTCCAAATATTTAATTCTTAACAATCTACTCCACAAAAAAAGACGTTTGGTGAGCATGCCCCAAACCAATTTTTCACCAAGCGCTAGATTTTGAAAATTGAGGCTCCTGGCACCTCCCATCTTTTTCACTTGACACACCTTCTCCCATTTGAGAAATGGAATCTTCTTTTTCTCCTGAGTGCCTTACCAAAAAAATTCCTCCATGATTCTATCCAAAGAATTGATTACCTGACTTAGCATTTGAAGCACAAACATACAATAAATTGGCATATAACTTAGGATAGATTTGATCAGAGTTAAACGTCCTACCAAAGTGATCCATTTACCTTGCCAGAAAGCCAAACAAACTCTAAAGGAGGAAAATAGAATTTCCCAATGAACACTTCTATAAGAACTAGAGAAAAGTGAGACACCAAGATATTTTGAGGGAAACTTCCCAACCTTAAAGCCCAAAATTAGAGAAATAGATTACTAAATTTGCTCTGAGTAGTTGATAAAGTAAATGTTAGATTTTCTCAAATTTACCAATTGGCCTAAAGCTTCTTCATAACTTGATAGAATATCTCTGAAAAAATACACCTCAAAAACCTTGGCTTGACTGAAGATAAATGTATCATCAATGAATTTTTTATGAGTTAAACACTCCAAACCTTCATCCACCTTGATACCCTACAACAAGGAATTAACCTTCATCTTTTTTATGGCCCTCCTGATAACTTCAGCCAATAAAATGAAAAGGAAAGGAGATAATGGATCCCCTTGGTGAATACCCCTAGAGGATTCAAAGAAAACTTTAGGACTACCATTAATAAGGATAAAAAACCTAGATCTAGAGATGTAACTAAAAACCCACTCACACCAATCTTTGTTGAAACTAAACCTTTCAAGAACTTTGATCAAAAATGCCAATTTACCCGATCATAGGCTTTATTGATGTCAAGCTTCAACAACATGCCTTTACGATGATATTGATTTAATGAATGGACAATTTTGTGGGCTACAATTATGCCTTCTTAAAAGTTCCTACCTGGGACAAATCCTGGTTGTTCTTTCGAAATCAGGGAATCCAACACAGGTCTTAGCCTAGTAGGCATCACCTTTGTAATGATTTTATATGTCATATTAAAAAGTGAGATGGGGTGAAAGTCACCAAAGGAATCTTGATTTTCCCCTTTAGGAAAGAGATAAATTAAAGTGACATTAAAATCAGGAATTATTTTCCTCCTCTGCCTAGAATCTTCCACCATATTCAACACCTCTTCACCAACAATCTCCCAGAAGGCTTGAAAAAAAGTTATAGGGAACCCATAAGGTCCTGGAGCTTTATCTTTGGCCATATAAAATACCACTATCCAAACTTCCTCTAATGATAAAGGAGGAAGAAGTTTAGCATTTTGTTCTTCAGTGACAATACTAGGGATATACATTAAACTCAAAGTTTATGATCGAAAATTAGAGGAGGGGGCTTGATTCACTAGATTTTGGAAAAAAGAAACAACCTCACTTCTAATTTGTGATAGTGAATTTAGTAAATCTCCCTCCTTTGATTTTTTTTTTAAATGTGAGAAATGCTTCTTTTCATCTTTATTATTTTATGAAAGAAAGCAGAATTTTGATCCCCTTCTCTCAACCATTCTATTCTAGATTTTTGTTTTCAATGTATTTCTTCACAAAACATCAATTATTCATATTTTATTGTCAATCTTTTTTCTATCCAATAGGAATTTTGGTCCATACCTTCTTGTATTACAAAGTTTTTCAAGAGCTCTATTTCTATTTCTACCTAGACTTTCTCCTGAAAGATATTTTTAAAGACATTTATGTTCCATTGGTGAAGATAACCTTTTTTGTATTTTATCTTTTGAGAAATTTTGAACATTGGTGAACCCGAGATGATTGGACTATTATTCCACCATTAATGAATATTATTAATGAGATAGGGGTATTTGAGCCACATAGTCTTAAACTTAAAAGGACAAAAAACTAGTGGACAGTCCACATAAATCTTCAAATCAATTGAAAAGTGATCTGAGCCAAAATGGGGAAGACTAGAACTCTCTGAAATCCAACTCTAAGAGAACCAATTATAAGATACCAAAAAATGATCTAATAGTTCCATAATTTTTTGATCCCCAATTCTTTTATTATTCCAAGTTAAACTCCATATTTAGGTCTGACATCAACCAACTCATTCTACACCACAAACTTTTCAAAAGATGAAACAATACTGACCAAAGGAGCCCTGCCACTAAGCTTTTCCTCCAAAGAAAGAATCAGATTGAAATCAGCCCCCAACACTATCTTCAAGCCCTTGAGGAACTCAAGAATTATGGAGAGATCATTCCATAGCTGAAAATTTTTAGACTACTTAAAAGGACCATATACATTGCAAAGAAGAAAACTCAAATCTGTTGAAAATTTTGAAATTCTGTAAAGTTGTCAATTTGAGCCTTTATCAAGTACCTCCACTAAAACTTTAGATAGATACCATAATATGGATAGACCACCTAAATTTATTGATGCTTCTACAAAGGATTTGTTCCACCTATTCCAACTCATCTTCATCAAAGTAGAGGCTTCAAAAAGACTTAATTTGTATTCTTGAATCAACATTACATCTAGCTATTTAGCCAACATCAGATGCTTTAATAAGCATATTTTATTAGGAGCGTTCAAACCCCTAATTTTCCCTAAAAATATTTTCATTGAATGGAAGAGGGTGTTGGGTTAAATACAAAAAGTTTTAAGATTTTATTACATATAGTATTACCCAATTGCCTAGATCAGAATAATTGAGTTTACAAATTTGTATCAAAATCTACTTTGTAACTCATAGATTAAAAAAATCTAAACATGTACTTGCAAATTAAACAAATAAATATGGAATAATAAATACATGCAAAAAATAGAGAAATAAGAGGTGCTGAAAAATAACATACAAAAATACTGACACAGTATTTAATGTGGTTCACCCAAATGTTGGGCTACATCCACCAAGAAACTCATTAATTCTTCTATTCAAACTTCTAAAGGAATTTATACAAGTGCCTAGCACTTCTTACCCCTCAGTCTCTATATTAGAGCACTCTAGGAAAACCTTTATCTAAAGACAATTTTATCTTTATGTCAATTACTATGCAGCTACATTCTCACCCTTTTGTATCTACAATTCACAACTACATCATTGTTTTGCCTCTTTTCCCACTTTTAAAGGGATGATCACTAAAAAATAAGGAAGTACAATTTTTTTTCTAACTTCTTGTAGTTACAATCTGTTACAACTTCCTTGCAAAATGAGAAAGTAAAAATTTGTTCTAACTTCCTACAGTTACAATCTATTACAACTTCCTCGCAAAATAAGGAAGTACAAATTTGTTCTAACTTCCTGCTATTACAATCTATTATAACCTCCTTGAAAAATAAGGAAGTTTTGATCTGAAATGATATATAAATATGAAATATCCAATGCTTATCTAAAATAATAATTCTACAGTAGGATCTAATTACATATAGACCAAAAATAAACCTTTATACAAATCAAAACTTTCAAACTTATATAGACCATTAATTCTTTTATCAATTGATAAAAACACTTATATATAGAATCTCATAGCATCGGTCACACTGTAGACTTTCTACTTATAGGTTACTCATAACAACTACAGTCTTCACCTATAGGTTGCCTATAGTAACTATAGGTTTTCACCTACAGGTTGCCCATAGACACTACAAGTTTCATCTATAGGCTACCCACAACAACTGCAGTCTTTACCTACAGGTTGTCCTTAGAAACTGCAAGTTTTCACCTACAGGTTATATGTAGCCACTGCAGGTTTCTTCTACAGGCTGCCCATAGCAACTACAAGTTTTAATATTTTTCATTAAAATAAAATGAGGCCTTATGTTTCCACATATCCAACAATCTTCCACTTGGAGACATAAGGCCACAACACCAGCTGCTATAACCTCCCACTTAAACTCAAAACTACTAATTTCTACTTCTTCACGTTCATGCTTGAAGTCCCATAGAAGTTGAGTGTGCCCTCAACTTCACTACTTCAATTTCTTTAGTAAGCATATCTGTAGGATTCTCCTCTGATTAAATCTTCTTGATCTTGAACTGCCCACTTTCCAAAATTGTATGTATGAAGTGGTAACGAAGCTTTATATGCTTTATCTTTATATGAAAAGCAAAGTTTTTAGCTAGGTGAATAGCACTTTGGCTATCCGAATATAGAGAGTACCCATCTTTCTTCACTCCTAATTCCTCTAGAAATTTTCTTGACCATAACAACTCTTTAATTGCTGCAATGAAAGCAATGTATTTAGCCTCAATGGTGGAAAGTGCAACAACTTTTTATAGCTTAGAAACCCATGAGACTGCAGTTCCTCCAACTATGAAAATATAGCTAGTGGTAGACCTTCTTGTATCCAAATCACATGACATGTCACTATTCACAAAAACTTGCAACCCACTATTAGAACCTTCAAAACATAAACACATACTAGAGGCTCCACACAAATATTTTAAAATCCATTAAACTGCTAACCAATATTGCTTACCAAGGTTACTCATGAACCTACTCACTACTCCCACTACTATGGATATGTTTAGATGAGTGTAAATCATAGCATACATTAAACTACCCACATCTAAAGCATATGGCACCTTTGCCATATAATCTTTCTCCTCTTGTCACTTAGGAGACTATGTATTACTCAACTTGAAGTGGTCAGCTAAAGGTGTAGAAATAGATTTATAGTTCTACATACCAAATCTTAACAACACCTTTTCAATATATTCAAATTGAGTTAAAGTTAGTTTACTACCCAATATATCTCTATCAATTCTCATTCTGAGAATTTTCTTGGCTAGTCCAAGATCCTTCATGGCAAACTCTGAAGAAAGTAATTTCTTCAATTCACTTATTCTCTGCATGTTAGCTCCACACAACAACATATCATCAATATAAAGTAGAAGAATAATGAATTCACCATTTTCAAATTTATTACTATAAACACAATGATCACTATGAGTATGATCATATCCATGCTCCAACATGAAAGTATCAAACCTTAGGTACCATTGCCTAGGTGCATGTTTCAAACCATATAAACATTTCAGCAATTTACAAACCTTTCTTTCTTTCCCCTTTACCTCAAAACCTTATGGTTGATTCATGTAGATTTCCTCTTCTAAATCTCCATGTAAGAATGTTGTCTTCACATCCATATGTTCTAAGAGAAGATCATTAGAAGCAACAATACTTAACACAGTTCTTAGTGAGGTAATTTTAACAACAAGAAAAAATACCTTTGAGTAATCAATTCTAGACTTTTGTGCAAAGCCTTTAACAACAAGCCTTGCTTTGTATTTTTTCTGCCCACTCTCATCTTCTTTTAAATGGAAAACCCATTTATTTTGTAGTGTTTTCTTATCAAGTGGCAAATCCACCAATTCCCATGTTTTATTGTGTTTCAAGGCATCCAATTCTACTTTCATGCCCTTTTCCCATTGCACACAATCTTTGTCCTACTTAGCTTCTACAAATGATTTAGGTTCCCTGCTGTCAGTTAGTAAAAAATAAAATAAAGATGGGGAATATGTATCAGGAGGTTTACTTACTCTTGTTGACCTCTTTACCACAGGTGTGACTAGTTCACTTTGAGCTTCTCTTGGCCCAATATTCTTAGAAGACTCCATTGGGTCATTGATGAGCCTATTCCCATTCTTTGATTCTATAGAGGTAAATGGACTATTCTGTAAGTTCTCTTGTATTTCTCCAAATACACTTGGAGGTGTGACAAGATTTTCTTTACCAAGTGGACTTTCCACTTTCTTTTCTGCAAGTTGGTCCTTATACATCACACTTTCATTAAAGATCACATCACGTGGTCTCACAATCTTTCTATCATCTAAACACTAGAAATGATAACAAAATGAGCTATCACCATATCCAATGAAAGTGCATCTCATCGATTTAGCATCCAATTTATTTCTATTTTTTTTTTATCAATGTGCACAAATGCTTCACAACCAAAAAAATTTAAATGAGAGTAGGAAACACTTTTACCTGTCCAAGCTTCCTCGAGAATCTCACCATCTAAAGCACTAAACGGTCCTTTGTTAATCAATTAAACAATAGTATGAACCACATCTACCCAAAAAATAGGGAGCAAACCAGCATGGAGTCTCATGATTCTAGCTCTCTCCATAATTGTTTAGTTCATTCTCTCACTTACCCCATTCTGTTGAGGAGTCTAAGGCACTGTTACTTATTTTCAGATTCTTTCTCGTGCATAGTACTTCCAAAATTCTTTTGAAGTGTATTCACCTCCATTATAAAATATTAAGCATTTTAGCTTCATGCTTGACTCATTTTCTACAAGGGCTCTCCAAATTTTAAAGGTTCTAAATACATCAGACTTATTTTAAATATAATAAACCCATAACTTACGAGTTGTATCAAACACAAACGTAACATAATAATTTGCGCCTCCCAATGATTGTACAGGGGCTAGTCCCCAAACATCAAAATGTACTAATTCTAATTTATTTTTTTTTCTTTTAGGCCTAACCTTCAAAAAAGAAACTTTCTTTTGTTTACCAAAAATTCAATGTTCACATAAATCTAAATTAACAAACTTTAAGTCTGATAACTTCCATTTCTTATGTAAAATGCTCATACCTTTCTAACTCATATGACCCAATCTTGAATGCCATAAATTAGTTTCTAGATCATAAGTATAAACTAATGTAGTATTAGAATCAATAATGCAATTACTCAAATACATTTTGCCTTCCTTTTTCCCTCTAGCTACAACAAGATTGCCTTTTGTTACCTTCCAAGATTTTGCATTGAAAGTAACAATACATCCATCTTCTACCAATTGACCTAAAAAAATAATATTTTTGGTAAGACTTGGCACATGTCTTACTTCTTTGAGTATCCATTCATTTCCATTCTACAACTTGATCTTTACTGACCCTTTGCCAACAATATCCCAAGGTTCATTATCTCCCAAGAAAATTTGGCCAAACTTGCCACTTATATAGTTTGTAAAATACTTGGGATTTAAATTAGCATGAAAAGATGCCCCCGAGTCAATCACCCATGATTCAACCCTTGTATCACATGACAAAACTAAAGCATCTTGATATACAATAGTTGTATCACTTGAGGCAATATTTGACTTCTAGTTATTATCATTATTTAGTTGATCCTTGTGATTCTTTTTAGGAGCCCAACACTGCTTTCTCATATGGCCAGACTTTTCATAGTTCTAGCATACAAAACTTCTTCCTTTTGACTTGGATCTATGTTTGGAAGATAAAGATCTTCCCTTTGATCCATAGCTCTTGCTCCTCTGTCTATTCTTTTGTCTCCCTCTGGATTCAACATTTAGTGCATTTCTTGTTGAAGTCTCACCAGATGTCTTTCTTATTATTTCTTTAGATATTATGACACTAACAACATCCTCCATTTTAAGAGTATTGCTCCCAAACACGTTGTTACTCACAACCACCACAAGATTATTCTAGGATTTAGGGAGGGAACATAGTAACAATAAGACCTTGACTTCATATAGTTTCACTTTCAAAGAATTAAACTGATTTGTAATAGTATTGTAATCATTCAAATGTTCAGCTACACTTGAATTCTCATTCATTTTCAGGTTGAATAACCTCTTCATCAGATACACCTTGTTTGCTACTAAAGGCATCTCATACAACTTGCATAAGGTAGTCATAAGTTATTTTGTAGTCTTTTCTTCAGATATATTAGAGGCAACACTTCCTCCCAAGTAGAGCCTTATGGATCTCAAAGATTTTCTATCCAAGACATTCCATTCCTCATATGTTCTCTTTCCTTGTCCTTTTGCCTTTCCATCAAGCAGTAGATAGAGGTCCTTTTGATACAAATAGTTAATCATCTACATCTTCCAAAGAATAAAATTCTATCCATTAAACTTATCAACCACTCTTCTTCCATCATCTATCATTGTTCAAGATCTCACACTTGAGAAGATATTACTCTGAGTCTGAGATCATGTAGAGATTTACAACTTGTAAACCAATACACAAAACCACACAAAGATGGCTCTAATACCACTTGTTGGTTTAAATACAAAAAGTTTCAAGATTTTATTACATGTAGTATTACTCAATTGCCTGGATCAAAATAATTGAGTTTACAAAGCTATATCAAAATCTACTTTGTAACCCACAGATTAAAAATAATCTAAACATGTACTTGTAAGTTAAACAAATAAATATGAAATAATAAATACCTACAAAAAATAGAGAAATAAGAGATGTTGAAAAATAACATACAAAAATATTGACACAGTATTTAACGTGGTTCACCCAAATGTTGGGCTATGTCCACCAAGAAACTTAGTAATTCTTCTATTCAAACTTCCAAAGGAATTTATAAAAGTGCTTAGCACTTCTACCCCTCAGTCTCTATATCAGAGCACTCTGGCAATACCTTTGTCTGAAGATAATTTTCTCTTTCTCTCAATTACTACGTAGCTACATTCTCACCCTTTTTTTTATCTACAATTCACAACTACATCATTGTTTTGCTTCTTTCCCCACTTTTAAAGGGATGATCACTAAAAAATAAGGAAGTACAAAATTTGTTCTAACTTCCTACAATTACAATTTGTTGCAACTTCCTTACAAAATAAGGAAGTATAAATTTGTTCTAACTTCCCGCAATTACAATCTGTTACAACTTCCTTACAAAATAAGGATGTACAAATTTATTCTAACTTCTTGCAGTTACAATCTGTTACAACTTCCTTGTAAAATAAGGAAGTTCAAATCTAAAATGATATGCAAATATGGAATATCCAATGTTTATCTGAAACAATAATTCTATAGAAGGATCTAATTACGTATAGACCAAAAATAAACCTTTTTACAAATCAGAACTTTCAAACTTCTATAAACCATTAATTCTTCTATCAATTGATAACAACACTTGTATATAGAAGCTTGTAGCATCGATCACACTACAAACTTTCTACTTACAAGTTGCCTGTAGCAACTACAATCTTCACCTACATGTTGTCCATAATAACTACAAGTTTTTACCTACAAATTTCTTTCAGCCACTATAGGTTTCATCTATAGGCTACCCACAACAACTATAGTTTTCACCTACAGGTTACCCGTATCAACTATAGGTTTTCACCTACAAGTTACCCACATCCACTGCAAGTTTCTTCTACATGCTGCCCATAGCAACTACAAGTTTCAGGATTTTTCATTAAAATAAAATGAGGCATTATGTTTCCACATCTCCAACAGAGGGGATTTCCACCCTTGCCTTCTAGTTTACAAAAAGATTTCCAAGGTTCCTTGTCTACCATTTAAGACTGCTTTCGCAACTTTCTCCTTGCCAGATTTCCTGTTGCACTTATGAGGATCTCCACAATTCACCTTTTTTAGAGAACTTTGAGATTGAGAAATAGAAAGAACTGTCCTAGAATTCAACTCCTCTGAATCTTCTTCTTCCTCTTCCCCTTCAGACTCCACTTCAGGGGAAGCTTGAATTAAGGGAAGAATCTTGAGAGATAAGCTCTTCACTTTAAGCACCTTTTCAGACAACTGGGGAGTGTTCTAATCAATTCTTTTAAAACCTGAGATTGTTCACTGATTAATTCATAGCCTTTCAACATTGAAGTTGGAGACATATCTTTTCCGTTATCCAATTTGTGCAACATTTATTTAGTTTTGTTGAATCTAATTGATGAAGCTTTTATTTCTAACCGGTTTGGTGTTGCTTTCTCCATTTCACCTTCTAACAATGCTTCTTAAGGGTTTTTAACTTTTAAATCTTCATTTTTTGGTAGTTGACATTCTGAATTGGAATTTTACATAAAAGCCTTCCATCTTTCTCATTGCAAGGACCAAAAGTTACCTATATTATGCTCCCTAAAGACTGTCGATGAAAGCTTCATTAGTTTCTAAACTCCTTTGACCTCACCTTTGGACACCATAGGGTCTTTTTTCACCAACTTGCATTGATTTTGATTGTGTCCAATCTGCCTGCACTTTTAACACCTAAAGGGGATATTCTCAATATCAACCATTTGGGTCCAAGTACAGACTTGAGATTTAATTGCGATAAATTCAATCTCTAATTCAAAATTGAGTAAAATTGTAATTCTTGCATATGTCATCAAGACTCTTTTTTTTAAATCATATCAATTTCCAAACAGGTTCCAAGCAAATTTCCAAGAGCCATTAAACAAGTCTTTTCCCAATAATCAGAAGGGAGACCATACAAACAAACCTAAACTAGGTAGCAACCTTGTTTAGCCGAAGCTGGATAAAAATTAGGTTGTCATTTTTGAAGCCAAAGACCTACTCCTCTCGGGGACCAGATGAGATGCTTTAACACCTTCTCCTTGGCTTCCAAGTTGGGGAATAATGCTATAAAAAAACCCTTGGGTAAAAAATTCACCTCAACTTCCTAGCCCCAAGATTCCTCAACCCAAATTTCAATTTCACCAATAGCTGGACATTTACCAGCAAATTTTCCAATTAAGGCATGTTTATCCAAACAAGCAATGCCTTGCAAAAATTCCTTCGAATCCCACAAAAACTCTTTTTCACCACCACATTTCAGGTCTTGCACTTTATTGTGGACTAGAAGCTCCAATACTGTTTCAGGGAAACCAAAAAACTCTTCTGTTTGCTCTTGTTGAAGATCCTCAAGGGGTTTCGCTGCACCTCCAGATGTTCCCAATCCTTCTTGGGCCAACAACTGCCGATTATCTTCTGCCTCCTCCCATTCCTCATCCTGACTTGTAACCAAATCCTCCTCAAAACTCTCACCCGACCAAAACGCTTGCACTTCCTTGGACTCACGAATCTCTTCTACTAGAGCGCGGCTAGCTACTTTCAAGGCCCTGCATCTGCCACCCTTCGCTTGTAGAACCTCTCCTTTATGATCATTGCTCTGCTCACGCCTCATCCTTTTTTCAGTCCTATATAATGTATCTTTCTCTCCGCAAATCAAATTTTGGTAACAATCTATTTCCATAATTTATTATTATTATTTTAATGATATTATTCTTCATATATTTTTTAATTATTAAAAATAATCTATTTAAAAAATAGTACTAAAAAATATTTAGTAATAAAGAATAAATGATACATATAATTTATTATTTTTAAAAATTTAATATAAATAAATTTTAATATTTAACAATGGTCTCTCATGTTTTTTCAAAGTTTTGAATTTGAATGAAATTTGAAATAACTAAACCACTTAATCAACTCGCCTACATTTTATTGACATTTCAAAATAATTGATAATAATAAAGAAACAATAAATTTCTTAAATAAATAAATTCACTACTTTAAAAAAATTTAAGTAAATAAATTTTAATATTTAATGGAACAAAATTAAATGTTGTGATTGTCTTTGTTATCATTATTATCGTAACTTAACTTAAAATTAATAAAAATTTTGTTATAAACTATCTTTATGAAATTTTAAAAAATATTTTTTTAATATTTTTAATTTTCATTTTAAATCATGTTTGAAAAACATGAAACATTTTTTTAATCTTGTTAAAGTAAATTTTAAGAAATATTTTTTCAATATTTTTAATTTTCATTTTAAATCATGTTTGAAAAACATAAAACTTTTTTTTAATGTTGTTAGGATAAATTTATTTTGTAATGAATTTTAAAGTATTTTATAATTTTTATATTTTTTATTATATTATTTTATAAGATTTATATTTCCTATGTTTAAATTATTTAGAATTAATTTTTATGAATAATTATTATTGTTATGATATTTATTTTCTTATATATTTTTGATAATAATAATGTGAAAAGACTCATTTAACAAGTAAGCATATTAAATATTTTTTCAAGATAAAATAATGTTAAAATCTAATCAATAACGATAAACTTCTAAACTTCTAATCTCTTTCCAATATTTTATAAATTATCCTTGTTTCACAATTCTTATCAATATAAAATAAACCCATTTACAATTCAATTATGTCTCAACAATTTCTATTTTAAATTTTAATCCAAATTTTTGGAAAAGAAAAAAAAGAGAAAACTAGATTCATTGAACGTGGTCATTTCTATCCACATTCAACTCAGAAATAAGACGGTCCAGTGCATGGGTACAATGTTTATTAAGGGGCCAAAAAACTCTATCTCGGGCTCCCACGGAACTCTCTAGAGTTCTGTGGAAGGAAAATATTAATGGCGCTTACCTCGGAACTAAATATTTTTCAAATGTTTTGTTATACCTCATATCACAGCTACAACGGCTATTTCCTACTTTCATGGTCCCATTGATTAGGTTATCTATATCTTTTTAAAAAAAGAAAGAAAACAGGCATTCAATATTCGTTTGAGGAAAATATAAGCTTCTTCCCTCCCTTGCTTGGGGGAGAGAGTTGCCGTAGGCTTTGGATTCTTCTGTTTCAAAGAGATAGGTTCAATTGAGAAGCCGAAATTCAATTGCAAGTTATGCAGAGTTGAGATTATTGGGCTTTTAATATTAACAATTGTTAAGTTTGTCTTATTATCGAAAAGGATCCTTGATTAACCAAGGCAAAACATAGATATATCTCCCTCTAGAAAAATTTCCTCAAGCTCAAACTCATGGATCTTATTAACTGAAGATTAGAATTGGATCCTTAAGCCCCACCAACTCAAAATCAAAATTCAAACTGCAAAGTGAGCAAATTTAATTGTGTTATAACATGTTCTCCAATAAGGTAATTAGCCTGTAGACGAAAGTGTTTAGCACTTTTGAAAATGGAAATTTCGCTTTCAATACTAGCATTTTTCCTGATATTTTGCAGCAAAATCAAAGCATGATGGAGAACTACAAGATGGTTGCTAAGCCAGCCCAAACAAAAGGTACATGAACCTTTCTAATTGATCTCTTGGACCTTTCTAATTGCTCCCTAATCAATGCTCTTTTTACTTGAACATTAATTGCTTTTCTAAAACCTTGTGTACGCTTGTAATGGATCTTCAAAATGCTAAAACAAGTAACAGGTGCAGCTTCAGGATCCCCTAACCCGAATGTTTCACAAGCAAATAATAGAAGGGCTATGGGAGAAATTGGAAATATTGTAGGAGATTTCAATGGCAGATGTAATATCACCAAGCAAGGACTCAATGGGTATGTTTTTTGGTCTCTGACTTGCATCGAATCTTACCCAATTACTAATTATTACATTGCTTCATGGATCAATTGTGTGGATAAAATAAGATTTACATAAAGATGATGACTATTTATAATGTTCTTTAGACCAATATATGAATATGATGACGGTGGCTTATAATGTCTTATAAATCAAATCGACATGTTGGACCTAATAAAGTATTGAGAGTAATTTTTTTTGAAACTTTTTAATATGATTTTGTAATTATCTTTGTTGATATCAATCTTTACAATCATGAAAGTGCCTTCTAAATTTAAGACAAAAGTCAATGGGCATGTTTTTGTCTCTAAACCATAGCACTAAATCTTCCAAATTGATTATCTTGCTTCATGGATCAACCATGTGAATAGAATAAGAAATGTATGTACGTATATATGGACTGTGCTTTCTGAATTTTAGATTTGTTCTTCTCTCTCAACCTAACCATTAAATCTTACCAAATTGATAAACATATATATTGTTTCATCAATTAATTGTGTGGATAGAGTAATAATTATATGAAAAGTAAGAGTTGTTTTTAGAAAACTAGCAAAATTTTAATCTGACATTTTGGATCACACTCTTTGATCGTCGTCAAGATAAAAAGAATTGCATGTATATGTATACCTATATATATTGGAATGAACTGTGTTTTCATTGTGGTTTGTGAATTTAAGATAGGATAGGAGCTTGGCACTAAATATTACCAATAAGTACTCACTATATTATCCAATAAAAAATCTCTCTCTCGCACACGTATATATAGGAATGGACTGTGGTTTCTGAATTTAAGATGCAACTGTCTTTCTGTTTTACTGGAAACCGCCACCTATTCCTAATGTCACCTGCCCTATACCAAGGTTGGTTAATCTATGCTTCATAATTGTCTGGAACCTGTGTGTGGATTTTGAGACATTGAATATGGGGAAGATATGCCATTGTACACTCCCATCTTCTGATTCTTTCTGGGTATTTTCAGGAGTTTTGGAGCTCAATTGCTTCTCAATCCACAGCTTGATGAGAAGAAGGGAATCTATGTCACCGATAAGGTTATCTACATTGACACCCTAATACAACATGTTGTAAGATTATACTCTGCTCTTCATTTTTCTCATGCCCTTTTCATTATTTTTCAGCATTGTCAAGCAGAGGTTGTGATCAGACAAAGGAAGATCAGCAAGATCCAGAATCCTCCTCCAACAAATGTAGGTGCCAAGGATGATGCACAAGACTTGGTAAATGTTGAACCAGCACACAAGGTAACGACAGCTTATAACAATAGTGTCCAAGCTGCACTAAGAAAAGTGAAAGCTACGATGCTAACTGCAACTTTCACAGCTCAAATTAAAGTGAGTACATATTTTCCTTTCATACATAATTGACTTGTCTTGTGTTTTCATTATATACTCACATTTGTTTTCTGGCGGACTGTGTATTCCTTAATTTTTCTTGCGTTCAATGTTCAGACAAACATTTTTCAAATAATTGGTAAGATTTTGGACCTTCATCAGTAGAATATTTTTACAGGCTTTATATGATGGATTTGACTCTAAATTGTTCAAGGCTAATGACCTCTTGCCAAACATTGATGATGGAGACCTTAATAATCAGTTGGCAGTGGCTGAATATGTGGAAGACATTTACAAGTCCTATAGGAAAAATGAGGTGCCTTTTTGTGATCTCTTCTTCTTTCTTATATTTCAAACCAAGATTTAGATGTTTGAATGCTTAACTATAAATAATTTCTAGTCTACCTGTTTACAGAGAATGAGCCGTGTGCAAAATTACATGACCTCTCAATTAGAGATTAATGAAAAGATGAGAGCAATACTGGTTGACTGGCTGATTGAGGTAAGTGATCCTCTAGCATCTTTCTTAACAAGCTCATTGAAAATAACTACATTGATTAAGACTGATAAAGGTTCTTATGGTTGGCAATGGAACTTGTAGGTGCATTTGCAGTTTCAGTTGATGCCAGAGACATTGTATCTTACCATAAACCTGTTTGATAGATATCTTTGCACTGCACCTGTTTCAAAGAGGAATTTCCAGTTAGTGGGCCTCACTGCAATGCTTTTAGCTTCCAAGTATGAGGAAGTTTGGCCTGCATTGGTGAGGTTTTAACTTTTGATTAATGGTTAAAGATAAAGCTTTTCGAATGAAAAGGAGTATATAATTTGTTGCAGGAGTTGTTGCTTACAATTTTAATTTTGATTGCAGGTAGATGATTTCGTCGGTCTCTCGGGCAATTCATGTACAAGAGAGGATATACTAGCTATGGAAAAGACCATGCTCAACAAAATCAAATTCCATCTCACTGTCCCAACTCCATATGTATTCATTGTTCGGTTTCTTAAAGCAGCTGATTCTGACAAAGAGGCAAGACCTCATATACGCTCTGAACCCTTTTTATCCATATTGGCCCTATTGTTGGCCTTATTAGGCTACTGTTTTTTCTCCCTCTAAAATTAATTTTAATTTAATTTCCAGATGGAAAATCTGGTGTTCTTCCTCACCGAACTGAGCTCGGTGCAATATGTCATGGTCAAGTTTGCTCCATCACTGCTTGCTGCTGCAGCAGTCTACACTGGTAGGTGCACTTTGAAGAAGGAACCCATTTGGAACGACCTACTTAAACACCAGACAGGTTACTCTGAAGCAGACCTCATGTAAGCTTCTTGGTCTTTCCTTTGGATCGCTTGTATTGTCAAGTTCAAAAGATGAGTATAAAAAATGTAAAACCCATATCTTACAATCTCCATCGGAAGATGGAAAAGTCGAAAAAAAACTGCAAATATGCCCTGTTAGTCAACTTAGGATGTGTTGAAATTGTCCTTAATGCAACATGGGAACTAGGAGGGTATTTCTGCATGAATTATTTCATAAATAACATTTTTCTTTGTGCAGGGAATGTGTTAGGTTAATGGTTTCATTTCACAGGAATTCAGCAGAAAAAAAACCCAAAGGTGTTCAAAACAAGTACTCTGCACCCGAGTTGAATTATGTGGCCTTTCTATGCCCCGCCAAGCTGCCAGCTTAGACTTAAAGTTAACTCTGTAGTTCTATGGTTGCAATATAGCATCAACCTAGGAGTTACTTGATTTGATTGTCCTTCAACAAAGGAATTCTTTCATTCAGTAGCCCTTAAGCATTTGATTATTATTATATTTTTTTAGTGGTTAGCATTTGAAGATGATAGGGCTTGTGCCCTGAGACTTTGAATGGTGTTTTGCTATGTTATGACACTGGAGAAGACAAAGTAATAAGATGTAGTGTTGTTGTATTGAGCAAACAGGGCTTTTTCTCCAAGGATTAATGTTATTTTTCCTTGGACATTTCACAATGCCTATTTCTCTCCTTTTCCTTTTTTTTTTTCAACTATTTACTAAAATGACTATAGGAAACTTGTTTTTTTTCAATATTCTGCTACTTTTTTGTCACCATTGCTTTATATTTGGAACTTCCTTTCATGTATTAACATGCTGGAATTATCACTTCTTAAATTGCATAAAATTGTGTGTTTAGTATGATGGTAATTTTAACTACATAAACTGTGTGTCGGCTTGGTATCTTTGTATTTATCCTTCAACATGAATGAGAGGTAAAAATTCTTCACACAATTATTCCTAAAAACAAATTTTAATTATATAAACTGTGAAAGCATAAAATCTATTAAATTTTTATCTGTTTTTTTAATGTTGAACTGTTCTAAAATTAAATCAACCTTTGAACTATGTTTGAATCAATTTTTTTAAATTTAGAACTTTGTAAGTCTTAACATATGTGTTTATTTCTACTGGATAGTTATCTTAGATTTCTGTGGAATCTCCTACTTATTAAAAAAATATGGTAGAATTTTTGGGAGAGGTTTTTAATCAGAGTTTCCCTCAAGCTTTTTAAAGATGTGTGAACTTAAATTTTGTCATGTCATTCATTTTTCCATTTATGAATTATTATATATTTTTATTTTAAATTAATAAATATTACCTCATATGGACTGCCAATACACCATGTTAATTGTATAGGTAAAAATCAATCGATTCGCATGAGCTATACATGAGCTTAATAGATTGAATGACCCAAAGACAAGATCAAAAATATTACTTAACATGGAGTACCCAGTGTTTTAGAAGCTTTGGAGGTTTCAAATATCATGTCATTAAAATTTGTTAATTGCATAACTAAAAACGATCGACACACATGAACTACACATGAATTTGATAAATTGAATGACCCAAAGATGAACAAAAAATTGTAAAGTATATAATTTAAATGAAAAAGAGGGCAAAACACATTTTCTATTATCTTCTTTATATTGGGTAAATTAGTACATGAAACCTTTTAAAAAAAAATAAAAATTATAGAATCTTTTACCAAGCTCAACAACGATAGAAACAATATTTAATCTAATAAATATACTTTGATAGGTCTTGTAATTCATCATGTTAATATTCATTGTTATCAGTGTGTAGCGAACTTTGTTATATTGTTAATTCATACATATTATTGGCTTTGGTAGTGTGTTACTAAAAGTAATGAATGGTAATAACTTATGGTTGTGTTTTTTTTTGGAAACATCTTAAGAGAGATGTTATAATCAGGTGAGACTCAAAGAGGTAGGGGTATCTTTTCCACCAAAATTATTTGGGGCTTGCATTTGACCTATCTCTTTTGGCATGTTCAAAGAACACCAACAAAATTGAGCATGCTTAACCATAAAAGTATATGCACGGAGTTGGGAAACCATTTTATGAACATTTTAGGTAACGTGATCGCGTTATTAAATAACACGATCACATTATTTGATTAACATGATCACATTATTTAAATTATGGCTCAGTAATTATCAAACCATAATGCGATCATGTTATTGAGAAAACAATAACACATACACGTTAGTGTAAATTCAAATAATGAGTACACATTATTTAATGTATTATACAATGCGTACATGTTATATAATGTGTACAAACTATTTTGTAATAAGACCAAAACCATCTCCACAAGCGTATGGAAGTTGCATGTGAAGGCAAATTTGGCCAGAAGCTTATATTTACTACTCTAAATGTTAAGAATAAGTTTACATTTATATTGTTACATTTATTTATTTTTTAATTTATTTTAGTAAATATACTAAATTAGGGTCACTCAGTATCTGATAGAGTTGGTCTCACAGTTGCACACCTTACAATGTGAAAAATATATATTTTAAATTCAATCTAGTTAGTACTTAGGCATTTTTAGGGTCTAAGTATTAAACCTAGGGATTTCATAACTTTTGCAATTGATATCCATTTTTGGTAAACATATAGTCATTTTTGAGGTTTTTATGCCTTCCGAATTGATTCTTGGCATTTATAGGAGTCTTAGATTTGTCAAAATTTAAGTTTTCAAACCACTCACTTTGAAATTGATGCAAAGTGGTGCGATTGGGGTAGCATAAGTCACATTGATGACCTGCACACATCAAACAACTACTTTGTGTTAATTTCACTTGTTCATTGTCCCTCCCTCATCCTCGATCACTTTCTACTCATGCCTCATCACCCCTAGTCACTCTCTCATCATAATTAATTATCCCTAATCACTCCCTTATTGAACCTCACTATCCTTAGTCATCTCTAATCACTCCTTCATGATCCCTGATTACTTCCTCATTAACCCTTACTATACCTCATCATCCCTAATCACTCACTCCTCATCCCTCCTCATCTCTCATCACTCCCTCATTGACCCTTACCATCCCTCATCATCTCTAATCACTCCCTCATCATTCCTAATCACTCCCTCATTAGTTCTCACCTTCCCTCATTGGCCTTTACCATCCCTAATCATCGCTTCATCATCCCTAATCACTCCCTCCTCATCCCTCATCATATCTAATCACTCCCTTATTGACCCTCACCATTCCTCATCATTTATAATCACTCCCTCATTTCCCCTCACCATCCCTCATGATGCAGAGCCCTATTTCATACTCTACTTGTCCAAGCTCTTTGCCAATATCCACCTAGCTTTCACTTTGTCTTTTCTTGCTTGATCTTTATTTTTGGACCCTGCATACATTTCAAATTCACATCTTCATTTTATTCATTTCATCTATTCTCCACCATTCTTTGGATGGTCTCACTAAGTTCTTCATTCTATTCTCCTTACTCAATGCATTCAATCTCTCTTACTTTGAGACTACCCCCTTACTAGTCTTTATGATTTATAACAACTTAGATCAAATCTTGTCTCTAGTTCCTTAGGCTTTAATAGGGATCTAAAAAACTTCCTTCCACTCATTTGAGTTCTCTCTAACTTCTTCTCAATCCTACTTAACTTCTCAACACAATCCTCATATCATACACTACCTCTTACTTTGTCATAGACTCTTCTTGTACAGACTCAAATCATCAAATCAACCTCATTTATGGATACCCTGTAACATACCCATCTCTTCACAAAGTTTTAGTCTTTGGTTCAACTATTTGATAAATTCTTTTGGCTCTTTCTGCTCTTAGATTAGGTCTTTAGGTTTCCTTCTACCCTGTCTACCACACAGTCCTCCCCCATCTATACTTATCCGTACTTACACAACTTAAAAACACTGTATTATATTTTTTCATGTTGAACTCAAACTTTTCACCAAATTTCATGAATTATTGACAGTTACAACTTCTAAAAACTCACTTTGAAAGTAGAAACCCTAATACAGGGTTTGGATTGGTTTTACAGGCCTAAGAAGGGTCAAAATGAGATTTCAATATTCCAAAGGCATTTACAATGACTTGGACTATTGAATTAGGTCTAATTTGAACCTATGCATGTTTTTCAAGTGTTATATTTCCCTTTTTAAGCTACAATAGATTTACTTAACCAAATTTGAATAGATTGTGTACTCAGTCATAGGTCTATAGTAATCTGAGAAGAGGTTATTTGTTCTAATTCATTCCAAAAAGGGTTATAAATCAACAAGAAGGTTTAAAATCCTTTCCAAAAAATTTACACACTTTAAAAAATCAATGCCTTCCATTTATAACACTCAATTTGCCAATTTCCATGATATACCACTTTGATTGTGTTAAGTTTCTTGATGACTACAGGACTGTGTTAGTTTTATTTTTGCTAATCTAAATATATGAAAGCTACTTGAAATAATATAATACTTCATGATCATATGAGAATAAAATCACCAACATATACATTTAAATGTTCAATCCAATACATGCATATACCTTCTTGCATAGATGAATATGTAGAACTTTTGCTCACAGAAGATAGGATTGTGTTGTTCAACATAGAATGTCCTTAGTAGAATAACAACATACAATGTTTAAAGGATATTAATGAATTTTTATTTCAAGTTACTAATTACTCATACATTCCAAAATCCCACCAAATATAATCTCATCTTCCACAAGACTCTAACCTTCACTTAGATTTCAAGGCACAGTTTGTAAAAGCACATGGTATACAGTGTGTAACTTGAACATTCAAAAATTTGAAACTCAAATGAAAAATGTTATAATCACCATAAAATAAAATGTATTTTCAATTTAACACTCACACTACGATCATAAATACCTTGTTACTAATCATGTTTCATGATCATGCACATTGTTAACTATCTTTTCACATATTCAAGAAGATGCACGGTTTGTTTGCTTTCTTGTCTGTAAATACTCAAAACCTGTCTTTATTCATTTGTTTGGGGTTATTTACATTCATTCTTTCAAATCCTACCCCCTCTAACTCTCTTGAATCTGACTTTGAATATAAAATAGGGCATGGACAAGGCTCTTATTACTAAATAACCATCAACTGAATTCTAACTTCTTTTATATGTTGAAAGTGTCCTCAACTAACTCAACTACTAACATATTTCTCAAATATGAGTTTAGGTATATGTGTTGTAACATCCTAAAATCCTTTCTAAAGTTTAACCACACCAAATTCAACATTTGACTTATTGAAACAAGATTTAAGTATATATGAAAGCTCAAAAATTCAAATGAAAGATTTGACAGGAAAGTATAATATAAATCTAATTCAAAATTGACACAAAACTATAAACTTAAAAAGAATCCTAAAAACTTCTTATGACCTTTACCACCTTCTAAAGGCTTAAAACATGTAAACTAGATCACTATTTATATTGGGTAGTGATGCTTCTACATCACCTCATCATCTCTAATCACTGCTTCATCATACCTCATCATCTCTAACCACTCATTCCTCACCCCTCATCTCCCCTAATCACTCACTCATTAATCCTCACCATAACTCATTATCCCTAATCACTCCCTCATCATCCCTATTGACTCCCTCATCATCTCTACTCAATTCCTCCTCATCCTTAATCACTCCATCCAATACCTTGATGGTGGTATTTTGTTGGGGTTTAACAATGTTAGGAGCTACAAGTGGAGAGTTGAGTACTAGCATGAAATATAAGACATAGTGATCAAAATGATGTGGATGAAAATTTGAAACATAAATATTTAACACCTATGAAAAATATGGGCCTATTAGAAATGATGTAATTCACAATTGAAAATCTGCTAGAAAGAGAGAAGCAAGTAAAACCACCATAGCACCAAAAATGGGTAGTAAATACATGAGGATCACCCAGTTATGTGATTTCCCAAAACTAATCAATTACTTTCCATATGAGGACATTTTATGATCCAAATAATTACATTGAAGGCCTTCTATTTTTATGTCTATTGATTAAGTCAACATACCAGAGAGTGGAAAATGATTAGAACAAGTAGTCCAAGATTGGAAAGTGGTGCTTAATTCATAACTTCAATATTCAATCCAATGAAGAGTGTCACACTATGATATCTCTACTTGCACATCTTAATAAATGGGTACAAGTTATCTATCACTATAAATAGTTAAGTAGACAATAGATTATGAACCCAATGATATGGTCGGTACTTAAAATACCTCTACTTCCCCCAATAAGAAATTATATGAATTAAAAATATTGTTTCATTAACAAATATAGATCAGTGGTGAGCCAATACACTTCATCATTTCTAATGGAAGTTAGAAGAGTTTAATTTCTCCTAAATCATATTTTCAAAAATTGAACTTGAAATTTATACATCATCCATAACCATACGATAGTGTATGGTCTAGTGTAGGCCTTGAGAAATGGATCACCTAGTAGTGTCACTTGGTGTACAAAATCAAACTTTTTAAAGATGCAATCCTTTGTGACATCTCACCATTATAGGTGTGTGATGTTTTACATGTGGTCAACCATGTATTTCCATTAACATGTAGTCTATGAAGTAAATCCTTAAAATGTTGTGATAGATTGTCATGATCTAAAATACCATATATCATAGTTAGTTCATAAGCTTTCAGTCATTAATGCCAAGAAGTGCAATAATATTATCAATTCTAGTAATAAGTATACTCTTAATGGTAAGAATTAAATGTAATGACATCCTTATGTCACCATATCATAGTGTGGTTTATCCAACAATAACAAGACAAAATAATTGAACCATAAACTAGATGAATACAAGGATATCTTTTAGTCACCTAAATAAGTTCTTGCATACTATACACTAAACAATAATATTGATTTGATCCCTTAACTACCCCTACCTCAAACCTATTTATACAACATATCATTTTTATATAATGAATAGATCAAGTGGTAGATCTATGAAATCATGGATAATGGACACATCATGCCCAAATCATTGCCTTGCAGAAGCCCAATTGTATTTGTGTCAAAGTTGTGAATCAATTTAAAAATAATAATAAGATTAAAGTGAATAGTTATTATCCTCATTTAAATATTAAGGCATTTTTATTCCCTATCCATGGCGTAGAAGTCTTTTCCAAAATTGATCTTAAGTTTGGGTATCATCATATTCATGTTAAACCTCTAGACATTTGGAATATAGTCTTAAAAATAAAGGAAGGATTGATTGACTAGTTGGTTATGCCTTTTAGGTTAACTCATATAACAACTTCATTCATTTCAAGATGTTGAACGACATCCTCAGGCCCTTTACCTATGTCATTTTTTAATCTACCTTGATGACATCTTAATCTTTAGAAAACATGGGATGAACATCTACACCATGTTGAACTAGTGTTTCACATTTTGCAGAAACATATTTTTGTGATAACATGAATAAATGTTCATTTTTCATGCAAGAGATAAAATATTTGGGACACATTACACACATAAGGAATGTATGTATGAACCTAACCAAGATTCAAGTCATACATGAATGGGAAACACTAAATAAATTTGTATCTGATTCAAATATTCTTAGAATTAGAAAATTATATAAGAGATTTGTGTTTAATTTTTATCCTTTGAACTAAACTACCAAAGGTGGAGCCAAATAAAGTTTCATTTAGTCAGATACACAACAAATATAATTTGATGAACTAAAATTTAGACTCTATTTTGTGATAATACTTATGTTGCTTGACTATAAATTTGGAAGATCATCCAATTCATTAAGTAATAAAATTGACTATCAAAAATGGGTATTGACAACACAAGTCCTAGAAAAGAGTTAATTTTTATTATAATGGATTAAACAACATATTATTGGAATAAAAGATATCTTTAGAGTATATACTTACAACAGATGATGAGGGAGCGATAAGGGATGGTGAGGGTTAATGATGGAGTGATGAAAGATGGTGAGGGTCAATGAGGGAGTGATTAGTGATGATGAGGGATGTATAAATATTGATTAGGAATTATGAGGGATGAGAAATGAGTGATTGAGGATGATGAGGGATGGTGATAATCAATGAAGGAGTGATTAGGGATGATAAGCCTGAGTGATTAGAGATGATGAGAGATAATTAAGGTCAATGAAGAAGTGATTAGGGATGAGGAGGGAGTGAATAGAGATGAATAAGTGATTAGGGATGATGAAGGATGGGGAGGGAGTGATTGGGGATGGTGAGGGATAGTGAGGATCAATGGAGGAGTGATTATGGATGATAAGGGAGTGATTAGAGATGACTAAGGATAGTGAGGCTCAATAAGGGAGTGATTAGGGATAATAAAAAATGATGAGAGAGTGATTATGGGTAATGAGGGATGAGTAGGAAGTGATCAAAGATGAGGGAGGGATGATGATCAAGTGAAATTAACATGTAAAGTGGTTGTTTGATGTGTGCAGGTCATCAATGTGACCTATACTACCCCAATAACACCACATTGCATCAATTTCAAAGTGAGTGGTTTTAAAAATTTAATTTTTACAAACTTAAGACTACAATAAATTCTAGGAATCAATCCATAAGGCACAAAAACCTAAAAACTAACTATATGTTTACCAAAAATGGATATCAATTATAAAACTTATGTCCTAAAATCCATAGGTTTAATACTTAGACCATGAAAATGCCTAAGTACTGCCCTAATTGGATTTAAAAAAAACTATTTTCTACTTCATAAGACGTGAAAATGTGAGACCCACTCTATCAGATGCTGAGTGACCCTAATTTCTTATATTTACTAAAATAAATTTAAAGTATAAGAAAATAAATGTAATAATATAAATGTAAACTTATAATTACATTATATAATGCATATGCATTATACAACACGTACACATTATTTGAATTTGAATTGAAAATAGAGTCTTTAGGCTCAAAAATGGTTTGGATTTTTGAGCCAAAGGCTTATGACTGTGCATCTACAACTCAGACTGAGAGTTTTGAGAAACACCAACAAATTTCAACTTCAATCACCAAATACACTATGGATTTCAACATCAAAATTCAAAAAATTATTATCATCATAATGACCACGTTGTCCTCTTTCTAAATATATGATTTTTATAATTTTTGTGTTATTTTAAGGGTTCAAACTATATTTATTTATAACTACACCTTTTTTAGGCCAATACATGTTGCACCTATACATTCCTATTCATGTTTATCTATTTTTTTTTCATTGATACAATTGCAAAAAAAAAAAAAACATATGGTAATAAACTAGGCCTAATTATAGACACATTAAAAAGAATCAATTTTCATTTTTTTTTGAGGTAGTTATGGTGGGCCACACGACCAGCTATCCATTTTTTGTTAGTTTTCAAGATATACTTAATTGAAAAATTAATTAAAAAATATATATTCATTAAAAAAATATAAAAAAAATCATAACACACTATAATATCTTATCTAAATATTCACCAAAGAGTTTCAAACAATATTTAATGATGCTAAAAAAATGGTGGGCCACACAGCCATCTATCTACTATGTTTTCTTAAATAAAATAGGAGGTCCTATTTAAATTTTAGATGTTTGACCTACTTATACTTAACCATTTTTCAAAAAAAATATTTTTTTGGAAATTAGACTCAAAATTATACAATTCATATTTTTATACCATCTTCAAATTTTGAGTGTAGCCATCTCAAATTATCTATATAAGTTCAAATTTATGAAATTTTATAAAAATCATGTCCACAAGTAGGCCCTTTTTTATCCCTTAAAATTGTGCACTTGCCCATAATCAATCAGTTATTGGATCATGCATGTAGCGGCCAATAATACCAACAAGACTGATGACTTAATGCTAATGCATAAAACCATAGTCAAAATGGAAAACCAACAAGCTTCCTAACATGATCAGAAGAGGAAGCAAGCCCCATCACCACAAAGAGAGGAGAGAAATTATAAACCAGCTAAACAAACTGGAACAACTACAACATTCTCAAGAAGTTAGAGAAACAAAGACTAATGGAGACTTAAGTATCCAATATTGTGATTGTCTAGGGCAAGCATTTTTAAAACCTCATATCTCAACCTAGATGACTACCATAAAGGAGGGGGACCATATCCCTTCACATCAGATTGATCAAGTGCCCAATTAGTAAGCACATCAGTTGCTTTAATATTCTATTGAAGGGAATGCAAATAAATTACACTATCAAAATTTTGTTGAATTTTTTGAATTTTATGGAAGTTTATTTGAGTTGACCAATTCTTAGAAGTATTAAGGCTAGGTTATGAAAGCAATTGGGTCCAAAACTTAGAATCGAAAACCAACTGAAGGTTATTCCACCCCACTTTCCAAGCTATTGTAAGACCCTCGATAATAGCATGTCCCTTAGCTAAATTATTAGTATAAACACCAATTTTAATTGATAAAACGAAATCAATGGAATTATTAAAATTCTAACCAATACCTCCAATGCTAGCACAACCAATATTTCCTCTTGAAGCACAATTCATATGAATTTGATTGAGACAAAGAATGGGAGTGGAGGGACAATCCTAATGAGAGAGGTCAGCCTATAGTTGAGGAGGAGAAAAAATATCTTAAAGAATAAACATTTGTCACTTGGAGGGAACCCCAGGGTGTTTTAAAATGTGCATCACTGATTCTCTAATATTGTCAAAGGTTCATTGCCAAATCCATCCACTATCATTAATTTCCTATTTAAATATCCTAGAATTGTGTTCCTTCCAAGTGTTCCACAATAAGATACTAACTCTAGTCCATATAATCTAATTGGAAAAAACATCAAACTAAAAAATATGGCCCTAGTCCTGAAGTGGTTGAATTAAAGACAAAAAATATAAGGAATACCCAAGAGCTTAACCAAACATTGCCACCACTCAATAATGAAGGGTCATAAGAAGAATAAATGAACATAGTTTCCTCATGATTCTGGCACAACTCACATCTAAAGGGGTCATTTAAGCCCTCTTTCATAACTTGGTCTCCTAAAATAACTTTGCCATGAAGGAGTAACCAGAGAAAAAACCTAACTTTAGGCCAAATATTATGATTCCATAATTATTTAAAGATCATTTTAAGAGACTGGTCAGAAGGATGGAGTGAGTGATAATCATTAGCCATAGTATAATCTCCATTATGATTACCTTCCCAAGCCAATATGTCAACATCATCAAGGTAAGAAAGATCTCTCTCATTAAGAATATGAAACAATTGTTTTTTATGATTCATCAGGATCCAAATCGGCCAAGCTTCAATGGGAATCCATTCCCTTCCAATCACCCACTTTCTACTAGACCTTATAGAATACTTTGAAACCATAATCCAATCTGCATGATGAATTTATTATACAAGCCTATGGAAATGGGGATATTGTTCAACTAGAGGGGGATACCCATCACAAGAATCGATCCAAAAGTGGGATTTTGAGTCATTATTAACTATCCATAATAACTTTTTATTTATCATATACTCCTGCACTTTGAGAACAACTAAATAGGAGAGCCTCTAAAGGGGAGAGAAAATTGGACAACTTGATATGCAGTTTTATTACCTGCATATTTAGCCCTCAAGGTTTACACCTAGTGCTGAGAAGGATAATAAAAAAAGATGCCAATAAATCTTTGCCTCTAAATCTTGACCATCTAGATGCTCCGAGTGGAAAACCTAAACTACCATCATGCTTATGGAGGAAAATTTTAGTCTATTTCACTAAATACCATTTTTTGATACGCTAAGGCCCTATCTATAAAAAATTGTGGTAAATTTGATCAATTTGTTTGAATATGGCCTTAAGGACATGCAATATCAAAGAAAAATAAATGGGGATATCTTGTATAATTATTTTAATCAAGGTAATACGTGTTCCCATAGATAGCCATTTATGAGTCCACTTATAAATTTTGGCTCTCAACCTATCAACCAACTAGCTCTAGTCAAAAAACATGTTTTCCTTAAGTGGAATACCCAAGTAGGTCATAGGCAATGAAGCTCTTTAAAAATAAATCTTATCCAGAATCATAACTTCTTGTCTTAGAGACATATGAAATAAAAAAATCTTTGATTTATCTCAACTAATGAGTTGCCTAGTCACATCACTAAAGAGGTTCAACTTCTTATTAAAATTAGAAGCTTCTTGAATCGAAGCCCTTTCCATTAAAGAAGAATATCCATAAACTACAAATGTATCATCTGGTTAAGATCATGTGTAAGAGTAATACCTTCAACACTTCTCTCTTCTCTACCTCTATCAATTATTCTACCCAAACTCTTTGCCAAAATGATAAACAAATAAGGAAAAAGAGGGTCTCCTTGTTGAATACCTTTGGAAGCTCTAAATGACTTAGTAGGCATACCATTAACCAAGACTGAGAAATAGATTGAGGAAGTGCATCCTCTCACCTAACTAATCCACTCCTCTAAGAATCCAAAACACTTAAGAATTCTTAGGATAAAAACCCAATCAACCCTATCATAAGCTTTAGAAAGAACTAATCTAATAAACATAGCTTGTGATTTTTGGAGTTATATGGAATAAATAACTTTTTGAGCTAACACAATCTCATCAAGAATTTGTGTGCCCTCTACATATCCTTCATTCTTTGGGGAAATAATTTTATGGGGGAGGTGTTTTAATCTATTGGATATAATTTTTTTTTAAGATAACATGGTTACATCCCAAGAGAAAAAAAATAAATGAAAAAATATCTCAGGGAAAAACCTCACCAGCATTGGTCTATTCAGACTCCACCAATTGGATAGCAAGGTTTTATTCAGTGATAGGGGATCAAAACACCCCAAAACTCAAGAAAATAAAGAAATATAAATTAACAATATTTATAAAATTGATTATATATGACCTCCCATAGGGATAGATGTAGATAATAAAAAATAGGCTAGACATCCTTAACCTAAACATCAAAGCTTAAAACATGATTATTCATTCTTCACACATGTCAGTCAATCCACATTACCTCCACCCTTTCTTTATTATCATCTTCAACCCTAGACTTCCCATCTACATTCAATCCCATTTCACTTCCCTATTATAGTCTTGCCTTCCCTTCCTCCACATCCTCTAAAACACAACCTGGGGGCTCAAAAATGCAGTCCTATGGGAGACTAGTGCCCAACCTCTTTTCCACAAAATCTAGATTCTTTTTCATCTTTACCATCCCATCCATAATAACATGGTTGTGTTATACCAATCGTAGTCTCATTGTATGAAAAAGTTCCTCAATTTTTAATCTCTCTTTATGCAAGGAGAAGGGCCTTACTATGTTTGAGAACAAATTAACCATGTTAATACTCTGAGTAGCATCAAATACATTCATGTGCCTGAGTAATTGTTTTGGATACAGAAATAATGTTTTCATTAACTTCATTAAATCCTTGTCTTCCATCTCCTCCATTCCTTCTATCAACTCCCACATCATCTTGAGCCAAATTCTCATGTAAGGATTCTTGATTTCCTTATCCAAATTCTCAAAAAAGTTATTAACTATTGTATCCCCAGTTAGCCAAGATTCTAGAGCTACTATGTCCCCTTATTTATTTGTACTTTTACCACCTTCCTCCTATCTTGAACTTTTTCCTTTGTCATTCCTTCCATGCACAAAAGTCAACTTGACAATTAAATTCCTTAGAACAAATCCTCTACATAGAGCTAAGGCAAGGATTGAATTACATCATCAATCCTTAGCTTAATATATTTATCTCCAATCTCAAATAAACTCATCATTCCTCTCGTATGCTTCATCCATCCTCTCACACACTTTAATGATTGATCTTTAAAGCTTATTGTCACTAAGCTCTGATGAATTGGTATGCCCCAACTTATTTTGATTATTGTTAAGCCACCTAGGACTAACAATATTTTAATCAAAATGGAAATTAATCACACCAAGTTCCACATACACAATAAGACCTTTTCAAATTCTAAATATATTTCTAATATCCCACACAAGACTATCCTTCCTATTCTAAATTTCCACCAATTTTGACTCTATATAGCCTCTCAGATCTCCAATTATCAGGTTGTAGGCTTCTTTTAGAAAATTATTTGTTCACTCCTTATATCCTACTCTTTCCTTCTCCCTAAGATACACTACTTTATTTGTTTCCCAATCTTCTATTACATTACCTTATCACAAAACATGCTTAAAACTCACTGACCCCATATTTAGCGAGATTCTTTAAAAAATCTTCAATGATTGTCATAATTTTACAAGCCTTTGCTTTCCTAAAATGAGTGCATTAATCAATAATTTTGAATCACTTTCTATATTGATCTTCTTCCATCCCTTATTTTTTGCTATTTTCATACCTAAATGAATAACTCTTACTTCTGTGACATTATTTGATTCAATACCTAGTGCTTGAGAAAATATATGTATAGGTTGTCTTTCATCATTTTGAAAAATACCCCCTATAGTAGATGGCACTAGATTACCTTTCGAAGCTCCATCAAAATTCATTTTTATTTCACCCTTGTTTGGTGGCCTCCATCTTTGCATCTTATCCTTATTCTTTCTTATTATCATCATCTCACACCCATTATCAGGCCTCCAATCTTCAACCCAATTCTTCATCTAATCTTCTTCCCTTTGATCCTTTAAAACAGATTTTTCACCCCAAGCTACTATAATTTCAATTGAGGTATTTTTAACTCTTTTCCACACCCAAAACTTTGAATGAAATGTCTCTCAAAATATTTTTCTATTTCTTTCAATCCACAAATTCCAACAAATCACTGTTGAGGCTACTTCCTAAATTAAGACTAAGAGGGGATTTGAATTTCATATTACATTGCTACAAAAATAGTTTGAGGGACTTGTGGAAGGACATTTATATGTTAAAAATCTCTTGAAACCATACCCAAATCCTACTATCAAAGGAAAAATTTAGAACTAGGTGATCACTAAACTCTTCTTTAGCGCAACATAGAGGGCACCTTGACGGACCCTTAAACCCTTTTATTTTAAGATTAAAAATTTAAAATATTATTAAGGGTAGCCTACCAAATAAATACATTAGACTTTTGGATCCCTTTATGTATCCATATCTTTTTTGTTAGGAACTTACATTTCACTACACCTTCTATCCTCAGAATTACCTCATAGGTTGCCTCCATAGACACACTCCTAGATGAACATCCTTCCCAAATCAGAACATCCTCCCCAACCTTAAAAGGGATAAATAATTTATTCAGTTCACTTATTAAATCCTCTGTAACTTGATATTGATCATTTATTGGCCACTTAAGGAGCCTTCATTTTCTTCCTTCCCTCTCATCCTTCAGATAATTTTATACCCATGAACCCCACTAATTTTTGGCAAAGTGTACCAATTGCATAAAACTCTCACATGAAATAAGAGTCTTTGAGCATATCCCTCTAAAAATAAATATTCTACCCATTCCCAAGTTTCTACCTAATTCCAAGGAGTATAAAACCTTGACATGAATTCAAAAAGTTCTATATTGTTGATCCTTAGGGAAATTGATCATAGGAAAATAATATTATAAATTCCTTCAAATCTAGACATTTATGTTGTAGGACTATAATCCAAAATTTATCACTATATTCATAAATTCTTCGTAACAACTTAGACCCCAAAGCTTTATTCATTCTATCCAACTTTTAAACCTAATGCTCCCCATGTTTTTGGAGTGTAAATTTTATCCTGGGATACCAATGCAAATTTTGTTTACCTTCCACTCCAATCCAAGGAAATCTCTTTTTAATTTAGTGATACCCTCTCTGATCTTCCTCTGAATTTTGAAGATTGAGATCATATAGATAGGCATTGATTAATTATGATTGGATCAACTAAACTTTACCTACCAAAGACAACCAATTGCCTTTACACCCCTTTAAGTTTTTATGGATTTTTAAAATCATTGGGTGCCATAAAGCTGAATTATTTCTCCTAAAAAATAGGGGCATTCTGATATATGACCCTAGCAACAAGCTTTCTCTAAATTCTAGGATCCTAGTTGTTTTATATTTAATATTCTTTTGAACATTAGTGAATTTTTTTTGGATTTGTCAATACTTACCTTTAGGCTTGTTGTTACCTCATAAAGATCCAAAATCTTCTTCAAATCTCAAGATTCTTAATCTAAAGGGTCATATAGTAAGAAGGTATCATCCAAAAATTGAAGGTGGGTAGTGCTATCTAGATTCACACTTAGAATTATACCTTTCAACCTTCCATCTTGTCTTGACTTTGAGAAAGTCTTCCCCACCACCTCTGCCAAAATTATGAAAAGGTAGGGGGAGATTGGGTCACCTTACCTAATCTCCCTTGAGGACTTAAAAAACTTAGTTTTAGTCCAATTGACCAAAATTGAGAAGGAGGTAGAAGATATACAATTATGAATCCAATGCCTCTTGTCCTCACTAAAGCCAAAGCTACCCAACATCTTGTCCAAAAACCTCCAATTAATTATATCATATGCTTTAACCATGTTGATTTTGATACACATCTTGGTATTTTTAGAATGATGGAGTGAATTAAAAGCTTTATGTGCCACAATAATACCATCCAGAATCTGATGCCCTACTATAAAACTGCCTTGCTCATCTAAAATTATCATCTCTAGGCACTCTTTTAACCTTCAAGCCATTACATTTGACACTACCTAATATTCCATATTACAAAGGGATATAGGTTGAAAAGAGTCAAAGTAAGGCTTTTCTTCTTTTTTTGGGATTATATCTAAGCAAATATAATTCCATTCCTTACACACATTTTTCCTTTTTCTACTTTCCTCCACAACTTCCCACACATCTTTACCAATCACTTCCCAAAAATGCAAGAAAAAAACTAATTGAAAACCATATGGACCTAGGGATCTGTTAGCTCCTAAGCTAAAGACTAAAATTCTAACTTCTTCCATAGAAATAAAATCCATCATCTTAAAATTCATATCTATTGTGATCAATTTTGGGACATTATAAGAAGCCTATCTTGAACTGGCTCCCTTTCTAGTTCTTCCTCACTCAAAAGATGTTGATAAAAGGATACTATTTCCTTCTTAATAGCCTCAAATTCCTCTAGAGTCCTCCCATATTGGTTCTTAATTTTATCTATGCTATTCCTAAGTATTCTAATTTTAGTGGAAAGATGAAATAATTTAGTATTTCGATCACCTTCTTTGAGACACACTGCTTTGGATTTTTGTTTCAAGAATATCTCTTCCATGGATATAATCTTCTAATGTTCTAACATCAAACTACCCTCAAGAGTTAACAAATCCTCTAACCATTCACCTTATTTTAGAGTTATTTGTAAGACACTCGACTTTGCTTCCACTTTCTCTTTTCTACCAAAAACATTACCAAATTTCTTCTTATTCTAGTTGATGGCTGCCCTTTTGATTTTTTATGTTTTTGACATAAAATATAACATTTTGAACCTAGGACCTTCTTCTTCTAGTAGTTATTATCAAATTAATAAAATCATGGATCCTATAACCACATAAATTCAAACTTGAATGGAATTCCTTTGGGTTTCAGGTCACTATCTTTCTTAATAATAATTGGCCAATGACCTAAACCAAAAAAATTGATCACTTCTACCACAAACTTGTAATTTTTACTCAATATTTGTGAATTTAAAAGAAAATTACCTAATTTATCCAAAATTAATTGATCCCCCTACCTCTTATTATTCCATGTGAATCTTGGACCATATGATTCCAAATCCACCAAACCAGCCTCTTGGAAGAAAATTTTAAAATCCATCATCATTTATGATAGTGTGATGATACCCCCTCTTTTTTTAGAGAGTCTCTAGATCACGTTGAAATCTCTTCCTAGAATCAAATTTATATTATAATCTCCCCCATTCAAAGTGCTCAACTTCTCCCACAAAATTTTTTCTCCTTCACCAACAAAGGCTCATACATATTAGACAACAAGAAGCAACTTCTTACACCTAATTCTTTAACCAAAACATTAAACATATGAGGGTATAACCAAATTAGGTTACACTTACACACTTTTGGTTGCCATATAATCACCATACTACCTATAGATCCTACAACATCAACAAAAAAACCTTTAGCACCTGCCCAACATTTCTTTAGGGTTACTACCCATTCCTCCTTCCCAATATTATTTTCCTGAAGTAAAATAACATATGGTTTCATACATTCCACTAGTTTTTTTACTAAATGAATTTTTTTAGATGTATGTAGACCTCTAATATTCCACCTTAACATTTTCATAATCAATTGGTTGTAGAATTACCTCAACCACCCATCTACATATCAATTAATAAACTTTGATTTCCTTGATCTAAGTCAGCTTGTATTTCTGACTGAATCTTATCACTATTATTTTTTCTTCCTTTGCCTTTTAACATCCCTAAGGAAGGATAACTCTTATTTACTACTAAACTCTAGAGGAATTTTGAATATCTCAAGACAACCTGCATTTCCTCTACCTTTGAATTAAGATCGTTAGAAGAAAGAGGACTTATTCTCACAATTTCTTCCTTATACTTTCTATTTTCCCACCCATATTCCTATAGGGGGGCTTATCATGCCCAATTCTATTCTCTTTCCTGTATTTACATTTTATTTCCTTTACTTGGGTAGAGGGGATGTTTTCCTTCACAATCTCAGTCCCTATATTAGCTATAAGCATTGCCTCTATTTCTTCCATGGTAGGTTCCTGTGAAGCTTTTCTAACTTTGGAATTTAGAGCTACCTGATCCTAACTAACCACCACAACACCATTATCATCCACTAAGACACTACTGATGTTTGGGAAAGATTCCAAAACAGACTACCTAGATCAAAGAATTGGAGATGATCTCTCCAATAGAACCACTTTTACCTCTCTTTTGTAATTACTCAAACTCTCCATTTCCTAATGGGACTTTAAGATTCTAATTGAGGGAAATAGGTTACAAACTTGCCATCATTCTCATGTATAAAGGTCTCTTTCCTATTTGGTGAGTATTTTTTTTGATTGGGCAATATAATCTTGTATGGCCAATTTATTTGCACCTAAAACATCTAAAGGGGATACATTCATAGTCCATACTTAATCCAAACCTTGATATGTGAAACTAATTTTATTACTTTAGGTATAGGATTTCTAAAATACATTTTCACACCTTGCATAAAATCCCACTTATCCCTTTTTTATCGCTTCTACCAACCTCACAAATATCCCTAATTCCTTTACACATCTCTTTAAAACATCAACACTCCAATATTCACTAGGTAGTTTGTACAATCTAACCCACATCAAAACATCCTACATCCATTCTATTAATGGATCAAAATTTGAGGACCAATTTATTAAATATAGACTTGCATTTATAAAGAGCTGAGGCTCTCCTTTAAAAATCTTCTCTTGTCCTTTAGTTAATTAGAAGATTACTTGAAATAATACCTTGGTCAGCAACCTTATTTATGGTATAGGGAATAAGAACCAGTTCACTCCCATCCATCTTTTCAATGTGTCTCTACTTGGCCAAGCTTCCATAAATTTATAGATTAGGGATTTATTTTTTAGTTCCTTATAAACTTTCTCCCAAGTGTTATTTACAAATGACACTTATGAAATAATATCTAACACTTCAATCTCAAGTCGCTCATCCACTAATATCCTCTTTGATTTAGATCCTTCTCCTTTATTGTTTGGTAAAGGATTGGAAAAAATCAACCAAACAAGGCCTCCTAATAAGTCAGCCTCTTCTAAAGAGTTTGCCATTATAATTTCCTTAGGTTTTTCTTAGAGATCCTAACATATACTTTCACTTCTAGATGAAGTCTAAATTTAGCCTTGATATAGCTAATTAAATTTCTTACCCTAGCTTCATTGTTGTTATGTTCCAAGTTATAAATATCTTGCCTCTCAAAAAGTTCATATATCATCATCCCATTCCATCCTCCTATCACCAAAACCTTATAAAAACTACCCTCACTTGAACCTTCATTGTTCCCCTACTTTTCTTTAACCTTTCATCTACCACATGTCACTCCTGCCCCTACACTATGCCTCTTTTCCATTTTCACTTTTTTTCATATTGGCTATGATTTTTAAAATGATTTTGTATAAGACATTGCAAAGAATAATGGGATGAAAACTAGATATATTTCTTACCTCTTGCACCTTAGGTACCAAGGCAATAAAAATTTGATTGATTTGATTAAGGATTACTTTGGCCAATCTAACTTCTTCCACAACTTGAATTATGTCCTAGAATTCTTGATAAAAATCAATAGCAAACCCATCTGGCCCATTAGATTTTACTTTACTCATACTAAATATAACACTTATTAATTCATCCATGGAAATGTTATTCATAAGTAATCTATTATCTTCTTTCAAAATAAATTTAGGAATCACCTAAAGAATCTACTCCTAGGCATTCAAATCTAAAAGAACAATAGAAAAGAGTGAAACAAATAAGTTGAGAGTTATGCTCAATATACTTTGCAAAGAGAATTCATGAGTTCCAACCTTCAATTCCAAAGAAGAAATATAGTTAAAATATCTTCTCATAAGCATGGATTTATGAAAAAACATGGAGTTTTTATCTCCCTCTTTAAGCTACTTAATCATGGTTTCTTTTTTCCTTATGATTTCCTCTCTCAAATTCCATTCCTCTATTTGATTAATCAAATCAATCTCCTTTTGTTTGAGATATTTGGTTATGTTTCCCAAACAAACAGTTTCAATGAATTTTTCCAACTTATCATAAATCTCTTGATTTTTTATTTTGATATGCTTTAATTCATTCCAATTCCACTTCATAAGATGAGATTTGAAAAATTTGAGTTTTTGCATAAATATATACATTTTAGTACCATAATGAGGCTTACCTTTCTTCCACCAAAATCTTGAATTTTGTTTTGAAGATCAACATGTCGAATCCACATTAGTTAAAAATGAAAAAGAGATTTCAGGTGCTGAGAATTTCATATTTATATCATAAGTGGCCAATGATCTGACCTAACATTATTTAAAATGGCATATTTTGGGAATTGCCTAGATACAAGAAACTCCTCCATCAATAAAAATATATCCAATCTTTTTACAATACGATCATTACCTAATATCCAATTGGACCATGTTAGGAACCCATTTTTTGGCTTAATTTTAATGAGATTAAGATTAGAAATATATTTATTCACATGGATAGAGTTAGCATCAATTTTATTTTTTCCCCTAATATTTTCATCTAAATAAATTATAGAATTAAAATCCCCCTCAATCATGACCCAAGCTCTAAGAAAGAGATGAATGTTGTAGTTGAGATTCTTCCATTCCTTTTTATTTTCCTCTAAATCCATGGAGAGGTAAGTATTGATAAATAATACTTGTTAATTCGAGTGTTTAATTTAAGAAAGGATATCTATGATTCCATACATAGCCATATAGTCAATCATAACTTCCTTGGGATTCCATAAATAACCAATGCCTCATGAAGCTCCCTAGAAGTCATTGGATAGAATATTAGCAACTGGCCAAATATTCTTAGCTAAAGTATTCATGCTATCACTACAGACTTTGGTTTCCTATAAAAAAATCATATGAGGACTATGAGCTTTTAGCATTCAAATAATTTCATTACATTTAGAGGGGTTGCTTATAAGAACCCTAATGTTCTATGAGATGCATTTCATGTTGAAATATGGTTGAATGCCTAAGATATCTCTTTTATTTTCCCTAAATAGACTAATTTTTCTTCTTCCCTCTAAAGTTAGATCACTTTATATTTCCTTCCAAGTTTTTGATTAGTATCCATTTTCATCTTCTTATTTGAGGCTTGACTAATTCCACTTGGCTCTAAGAAGGAAGGGATATTCAAGGATGGTGAGTAAGAGACTAATGCATAGAGGGGATATCATTGAAAATATCATCTAAATATGTAATTATTTTTTAAGAACTATCCAATTTGTGTTTTATAACCTGACATGTATTTGTTTGAGAAGTGATGAGATTATGATCTGATGGAAAAGTAGAATTGCCAGCATATTTTTACCCTATGTCAAGAGGGTCAAAAGGAGGTTATTTGGTGAAATAAATTTCAAACACATTAGTTTCCATAAATAAATTGTCATATTCTTCCATAGGGTCATTAAAATCTAAGGAGGCAAAGCAATTTTTAGAAGGGGAAGGCCCAGATTTGAAGCTCTTGGGTTTAATAGTACATGCTTCCTTTTAGGTTTTGAAAAAACCTCCTTATCAAGGGTAATCTTAGATTTTTCAGGAAAAAAATTAAAATCCTTAACTAAATGCCCATACTCATGGAAAATTACACATTGGAAAGGAATGTTCTCATAATCAACTTCTTGCTCCTAGATCCTTTCCTTAAATTGTAATGTATTTTTTTTAGGAAGAGGGTTGTTAAAGTTGATAAGAGCATATATTATGGCATAAATAACGTGTTCAAAATGTATATTACTATCAAAATTAATCATATAATATCCCAAAGTGTTACCCATTACCTCAAAGACCAAACAGTTCTAAAATTCTATTTGCAATCTAAAAAGGTTTACCCAGACTAGCCCAATCAAAGGTAAATCTTCTTCTACTTTAAAAAGAGAATTCCTTGACTTAATAAATTAACTAGATCATATCATGAAACAAGTACCTCCTTGAAACATCTATTGTTGTTCCTCCTCATGAGCAAAACCATAAGGAAATACCCATTTGGGTAAATAAATACTTGAAACTCCCCATATGTTATCTAGGATTTGGATACCCAAAATCAAAAATTTTACAATGTAGCCTTGAAAACCAAGAATCAACAAATGATATCATGCATTTATAGGTTTTAAATGTTGTTCTAAATGCATGAATATTAGATATTAGCCATTGGAGAATTGTATTCTACTTTCATACATCCATCCTTCATCTTCTTAGGATTTATCTTCGACATATGCAAGTGTTGACGAGGAAAACCCCTACCTCCATTTTCTAATACCAAATGTCGATATCTCTATACTACTTATTTAAAATTAAATTTCCTAGGATTCTTATCCATAGATATGAAGTTTAATATTTTGATTTATTCATCAAAAAAATATTTTTTAGACCTATAAATATGGGATGTAGTAGTAAAAAACCCTTTGATCTACCCACCTACGTGTCGTTATTCAATCCTATGACCTATCATCTTTCTTCATTAGTTTAAAAAAGTTATTTGTGATACAATTTACTTCTTTCTTCACCAATTATTTTTTTTTAACTAACAACCATTCATATTTAAAAGATAACTTGACTGTCAGAATAAGGGTACTGATGTGATAGGTTCTTGTACTGAACATTATACTCTACACTACATAATGCAATAAAACTATTGTTCTCTCATATTATTATGTGCTATGTTCATGATATTTACTTATGTTTATGCAAGTAATATTATTTTTGGCATGTAGTGTTTTATATCAAACACCATTTTGGCCTAAATGATATTAAAAGTTGTCAACATATTTTTTCTACAAAACTTGGACCTACATAACCTGGAACTCATTTTTATATATGCAACCTCATATTATCCTTTAAAACTAAATTAATTGGTATTAAAACACATGGGAATGAGTATATTTCCATCTCTAATGTTTTTTTATGTGCTTGATAGATTTTTAAAAAATTGAGTTGATTTTGTGCTTATGAAATTGAGGGTTTAAATTCCAAGCATTGTTCAATGTTTAGAAGTACCAAATTAAAAATAAGTATTAGACATAGGAAATATATGGACCTTTTTGGGAATTATAAAAAATCATTAAAAATACTCTTAGGTATATTAGAAAAAATATTTATCACAGGGTCGTAGTCTAGAGATTTTGATGCCTGGAATTGGTCAAGGTTGGATTTCTTACATGGTGGTGGTATAATAAGCATTAACATCACCATTTACAGTATCCATTTGAAATTATACCATTATTAATATATTAAAATCATAATCATTGTAGGTATAGTGCTTAGCTTTAGATAATTTAATAATATAATCATTTCCATTAAATATTCCTTATACTACATGTATGGGATTTTAGAAAAGTATACTTTTCATAGAACTTGTTGGAATTTCAGTACACACTCTAAAAAATACCTGAACTTATGAAAATATAGTAGCTAATAGGTATGTAATTAAATAAACTAGCATGAGGCAGTAAGTTTGAATCCTAGCTGGTCAATGCTTTACAACATAGTATGAGAGCCAGGTTATCTTAGAACACTTAAGCAATGTGGCTTGAGATAATGTTTTCAAATTTCAATACACTTAGACAAAACCCAAACTTATTAGTGATGTGTGGCTCAATTTTGGGACACACAACATGCTCATTATGGACCTACACTCAAATATTACCTTTTTTATGCTTTACAAAGATAAAATTCCTCTTAAAATTAAGAAAATTAGAAGATCTTAGTTTTGAATCCTAGCTGGTCCATGGTTTACAACACAATATAAGATCTAATTTATATTAGAACACTTAAGCAATGTAGCTTGATTTTTTTTTTTTAAAAATTTCAACAACTCTTAGGAAAATCCTAATTTGAGTGGCATGTAGCTTATTCATGGGACACCCAACATGTTCATAGTAGGTTCTAGCCTCAAATATTACCTTTTCTATGCTTTACAAGTAGTGAAATGTCAAGGTTAAGGGATCCAACTAAGAACTACCTTTAACTTTGATGCAATCAAACATTTGGGTTATAAATTAAAAAACTCAATCACTGTTTACATGATATTATCACAACAAAATGGGAAATTAGCTTCTTCTTTGAGAGTTTCATGTTTAAAATAAACTCTTTCATATTCATGAAAAAAATACATACACTTACCCTTCCAATGTTCTATCTACTCTACCTGAAACATGTGTTTGTCTTCAATCCTAAATAGGTGATAAGAAGTAGACTCCTAACTTTAGTGACTAATTCTAAAAATAGTTAGTAATTCTAGTTGTTCCCTTAACTCCAAAAAAATAGGGCAATTAAGAAAATGACTATTATTATTAAAAACTCCTAAAAAATTTCCTAAAAAGTAGCTCATAAAAATATTCTTAATTAGTTCACTACAATAATAAACATTTAATAATTAGTTACATCATTCTCCCCTTCTTTTAAAATATTGAACCTCCTAGTTCAGAGCTAGTTTTACTTGTCTTATTTTGTTTCCTCCATAAATCAAACTAAACCTCTTCTTGTAAATATTCATGCATACTTTCAAAAATATTTTTTTATTTGCTTGTAACCTTAGTTAATTTAGCCAAATAAAAAATGAAAGGATCATTATTCACTATAAATCCACTTAAGTCAAAACTGTAACTTTTTTCCTTTAAAAATTACAATATCCATCTCAAAAATGGCTCTCTCTTCCTCTTTTTTGTGTCTTTATATTCACCTCCAAGCTCTATGAGGGAAATCTCCAAAGTAACCTTCATGCATGCAAACATTTATGTGCCTATAATTTTTAAGATATTTCCCAATCTCTTTCACCTTCTCCTCTTGATGATATTTTAAGATCACATCTTATTTATTCTCTTCCTTTTCATCCTCATTCTTCATGTGATTAATTTTTTCAACATGCTAAATGATGTAGGAGCATCAATATATGACTATGATGTAAAAATTCAAGTTATAGCCTTGTGGGGTTCTAAGAGTGTCTTAAGAGTCTTGGGAGTTAAAAAGGACTTCAAATTATCCATTTGAGGTTTTTAGTAGTCTTATAAGGTATCTCTCTAAAAACATATTTGAATTTTTAATAATATATCTTTGGCGGTCTTGGAGGATTTCAATATATGTAATCACCTCTTATAGGTGAGTGGTCACTTGAAAAGTCCATTGTGGCATTCAAAGATCCACTTGTAATTTGTCAAGTCATAATATCATGCAAAGTAGTTCTAAGGTCATGTTTTGTAGGTATTTTTAGTGTATTAGGGGTGCTCTCAATATCTAGTTCAATGTCAAAAACCCCAAGACACCTCATCAAGAAGTATGGCATGTGTAAAGTACAACTCAATACATAGATAATATCTAAAAACAACATTGTAGGAATAATCTCTACATTAAAGGAGATAATAATACATGGTTGAGAATAATTTGATCTTATTCATAGACCAAACCAAGTTCAAACTAAGGGATAAAACTCGTACCATCTTAGGAGGAGACTAATAAAGGTAAATAAAATAAGAATAAAGGTTGAAGTGTAAGTTTGTAAGTGATAGATAGGATGAGAGTAAGAAAGAATAAAGACACTATGACTATGTTTTAACATAAATGTGTGTGTATATATGAAGATTGAAAAATAATAGAAGACTATTGTGTTTGAAGCAACTTATCAGGCTCATTGAGAAGAAGGTCATGCCTGAGATACTTGTTCTCGATGATTTACAAGTACTAGAATAAGGCATCATTGGAATTGTAAGAATTTTGTATTGATTTCAAAACTTTTGCAATTGAACTCCACAAAACCCCATTTTTAACTTGCACATTCATATACAACCAATTTATTGTATGTGTCTTATATTACATGACAAAAAGATAATCATTCTAAAGGTAAAGTATAATGGTACTTTATTCTATTTGAGCGATTGGTTGAGTAAAGTTAGAAAAAGTATCATGTGAATGAAAACATTGCATTTTATAGTATTTTATCTATTTTGAAAAACCATCTAGCATTAAGTTGACACAACTATAATCAAAAATACATTAATGAATTGTTTGATAGTTTTGAACTTGTTAGTCATGCAATGTGACTATAGATAAAGTAGTCTTAATCATGATCAATGTATTTTGTAAAAATTGGTTTCTATGTAGAATGAAACGGTAAATATAAGTCCACCCAAATATAAATAAATAGAATAATATGTTACTTGGTTTCTTAATTGGGTTAAACCATTGATTTAGTCTAGGAGAATGATGTTAACACTTGCATTTATAAAATTACAACTCTACATTAGTCTAGTATTGAGATAGTATACAATGGTAATCTGGTAATTATCTATTGATTTGGTCTATGATCTATTCATTGGTTTTTGGTGATGTTATATACCGTCTACCTCTCCAAATTATTCTTATATAATACCAATACTAAATCAAATACAAATTTAAATTTATAAACTCACAATGGTTATGATATTCATTTCATTATTCCTTTGAGAACATGACCCAAAGACAAGTATTATATAATTGATTTGTGCCTAAACAAAAATAATTAGTTCTGGTGTTTATGTAGATACTTGATAAGCTTAGTTTGTGATTTGAAAAATGTATTAAAAAAAAATAAATTATGTTGATAGAAGTGCACTTCTTTGGGTAAAATATTGTATAAATAAGGTATGATTGATTTTATATTACATGTCTATGAAAAGACAAGTATACATGGGATTAAGTAACTAAAAGAGCCCATGTTTTCAATTAAAGATTTAAAAAAATGTCAACCACCTTTTGAAGGTGTTTTGTTAAAACCATTTCGAGTTTGGTCCTTTTAGTTATAAGGAATATACAATAATGATATATTGATAATAAAACTATGTTAAATACATTAAATCCTTAGATATATATATATATATATATATATATATATATATATATATATATATATATATATATATATATATATTTTAATAATTGATGAATCAGATTCTAGCTAGGTAACTCTAGGTTATTGGTATTAAATGGGGAACCTTCATTATTAGTTTGAATAGATTGATCTTGGAGGACTAATAATGGAAATGTAGAACTAAAATCGATAGAGGTCTAAGTTGAATTAGAATGGTCTATAATAAGTCTTAATTAAAGTAAAAGAGACCATAAAATCAAAATTAGAATGGTAATGGAATATGTATCATCAAGATAGGTCTAATGGATAACAAATTGCTCTTAAATGGTAAATATAAGTAAGCAAACAAGGGTATGGGTCAAATTATCTAGGGATAGTTCTTGAAAAGTGTGATATTATCATCAAAGTTTGGTATCAGAGCTTAGGAAATATCTTAAAAATTGATCAATTTGTGTATGAAGGTTGTAATTTGTAGGTGAATAGTGAAAAAGCTTAGAAAACTTGAAGGATATTGACAAGAGAGAGAGGCAAGAAGGTTTTTGAAAATATTAAAAAACAAAATAGAAAGAGATTGAGTGGTTATCCATACAACCTAATGAGGTTGGTAAGAAGAGAAGATAGATCTGGTATAATCTCAAAATAGAAATAAAATTCCAAGGCAAAGGACTATAGGTGGTACCAAAAGACTAGGTGTAAAGAAAAAATAGCCTAGGTGAGGTGCTAAGAAGCAAGTAGGATACACTTATTGGGAGAAGAAGAGGAAAAATGAGGCCTAAAGATAAAATGTAAAGGTAAAAGTGACAGAGAGAGAAAATATGAAGGGCTTAGATAAGAAAAGTTTCCACGGGAAAGTAAGTGAAGAAGTTATGAAGAAAGAGATGGACATAGAAAGGGAGATAATTGATATGAGAGTAATCTTGGAAAATATGACACAATTCTTAGAGGAATCAAGACAAATATTATTTGTAAGAATCAATAGGATAGTTAATTTTCCTCTCAAGGAGATCATTGATAAGAATAAAATATAATAAGAAGCTAATAAACTAAGAAGGCAACTAAGAATGTTAGCAAAACAACCTAAGGAGAAGAAGAAAGAGGCAATCAAAACTCAAAGTTTTAAATCTAATTATTTATTTGTTTGTGTATGCATATTAAAACATATATGGAGGAGAATCCCACTTTGAGGGATTAAATTTAGAAGATACCAAAGAAGACAAGATATTGGTGGCAAAAGAGAAGCACAAACAACATATTTATATGGAAGATCAAGTGAACATGCCATTAGAGTATGAAGAGGTATAAATATGTTACCCAGAGGAAAGAGAGATGCTTGATGAAGGAGAAGAAGAACTTCAAGAGGCTCAATAGCCTCAAACTTTTTCCTAACACTACTTTTGATGATATGAATGTAAAATTACAAGATGATGAAAGTGTTTGGTATAAGGAAGTAGATGAGTCATTATGTAGACTCAATAAAAGTGAATATGAATCTAAATCACTTAAATGAAGTGTTTATCAAACCTAAAATGTATTATGAAAAGGTATTTAAATTGGTACAAGTTGAAGACAAAAAAAATTTGATCAAGAGATGAGAGAATATATTGTAGAAGAAGAGATGATTTGGTAATAAATCATGCAAGAATATGAAGACTTAGACCTCACAGGAGATGGGGAAGAAATAAAAGAAGATGCATTGGAGCTGTTGAATAATAATCTGATCCAAGAATTGAAGATGAAATAAATAATATAAGTGAAAGGATGATAACAATTGGAGAGGTAATGCTACCTCATTTTTTTACAATTAACTATGATTATAGTTTTATATGTGTAGGCATAAAAGATCATGAAGGCAAGGAGATGGATTCCATTCTATTAGACTTAAATAAGGAGGATGAATAATATATTGAGTCACTTGGGATCTTACATCATGAAGGATTGAAAAATAAGAAAGAAAGACAAAATTAGAATGAAAGAGGAAGAAAATGAGAAATTAGAAGAAGAGAAAAAGAAGATAATCTAATTTGATTAGGAGATAAAATATTTTTATCACTAAGGGAGTCTCATTCAAGAGCATGAAGATATGAATATGATGTAAAAATTCAAGTTATAGCCTTATGGGGTTATAAGAGTGTCTTAAGAGTCTTGAGAGTTAACAAGGACTTCAAATTGTCCATTTGAGGTCTTTAGTTGTCTTATAAGGTTTATCTCCAAAAATGTATTTAAATTTGTAATAATATATCTTTGGTAGTCTTGGAGGATTTCAATACTTGTAATCACCTCTTATAGGTGAGTGATCACTTAAAAAGTCTAGTTTAGCATTAGAAGAGCCACTTGTAATTTTTTAAGTCATAACATCATGCAAAGGAGTTTCAAGGTCATGTTTTGTAGGTCTTGTGAGTGTATTAGGGGTGATCTCAATATCTAATTCAATGTGAAAAGACTCCAAGACACCTCATAAATAATTATGGCACATGGGAAGGATAATTCAATGCATAGATAAGATCTAAAAACAAAATTTTAGGGAGAATCTCTACATTGAAGGAGATAAAATAGTATATGGTTGAGAAGATCTTGATCTTCTTCATAGATCAAACCAAGTTTAAACTAAGGGATAGAACTCATACCATCTTAAAAGGAGACTAATAAAATTAATTAAAACAAGAATAAAGGTTGAATTGTAGTTTAGTTTGTAAGAAACAATGTAATCATCTAAAAATGACACTTGAGTGCTAAGAGTTTTACTTGAGACAACCCATCCCTAGCTTATCCCTAGACATATCTTAGGGCCTATTTAGACACTTATCTAGCCTTTGTGTAGGCTAAACATATCCCTAAACATCCCTAAATTAGTCCTAGACTTTCACTTCAACATCCTAGCCCTAGTTCCCAATTTTCTACCACCTTGACACTAATTCCATAATTTGCACAATAGTGCCAATGGTACTAGTGTCCTAGTTTGGGGCGTTATTATCCTTTTCCCTCATTTTGTTACCAACATATATCTTTTCAAATAAAAAAACACCTAGGGTTGGCCTATACCTCTTTTAATACCCAAAAAAGCATTAGAGATACACACACACACACACACACACACATTAATTTTAGCCTTTTATCCACTAGATGGAAATCATATGCAAATAACACAAACAAAATCAAAATAAGTTGTGCATAATCAAGGTTATCAATCCCTATTCTTCCCTACTTCTACATACAACTATCTAAGGCCATCCCAAGCTTAGAATACTAAATTTATAGTCTTAATATCCACTCAAAATCACTTAAACCAACACTTATACTAGTTTTAATTTCACCTACACCAACACTTAAGTGGGTAAAACTAAATCAGGCTTGATCCCTACTTGGATTATTGGTATGTAGGCAACTCTCATCATAGTGGGGTGTTGAAGATGTCTAGCCTACCTCACTAACATCATACTTTGATACTTGTACTAATAATATGCCTTGAAAACATAGAGGTTTAGGGTTTACATATAAAATTATTAAAAATAGGTCACTTATAGGGAATCATAACTCATGTGTATAGGAATAAGCTTGGCAGACTCAAACATAGGTGCACCTAAAAGCCCAAAATGGTTCTACACAAAAGAGACTAAATCCATTGGTGATCCTATCTAATTAGGGAACTATTATCTAGGAAGGGTTTTGTCACCTAAATCCTATTAGTGACACTTATATCAGTTCATGTCTTAGTTTTTAGCTTTTAGATCTCCCATCTCAGTCAATTTTTAGCTAAGTACTTATTTACATCATTTATTACTATTTCTAAAAAGGTCAAACTAGGTTAATTATATTAAAAATTAGTGGTTATATTTATTACATATTTCTACCCCAATTTACTATACTCAAACCCTTTAATAACCTAAGGCTTAAAATCCATAAACCTAAAAAGTTAAATCAATTGGTGAACTTGACTTAGTTCGAATACTGCTCAAAACCTAGCCCTAGATGCTATTAGGGATCATATCCTTTTGTTTCATATTTTTAGTGGTTTTGTTAGAATTTTTAGACCTAACATATCTATACCCTATCATCCCTCTTCTAATTTCCATTTCTAAATTTCATGGATAAAGAAGATTCTTTTCCTCCTCATCTCCAAGAGGGTGATAGCTAATTTCCCTATAACCAATCCATACTATCACTCCTCCATGAGGTGAGGCAGAATATATTACCATTTAAAATTTATATAATGAGCCTATCCATCCTTCAAACCCTTCCCTTCTCATATATTCTCTATAGGGTATGTGCCTACACATGTAATCATAAGCAACTAGGCTTTGCACTTATGAGATTCTATGTGATCAAATTATCAATATAAGCAAGATAATTATAAAATTACAAAATTACAATCAAATATTACAACATTGTAAAATTAGTTTATAAGACAAAAACCTCCAGGGCACACTAGTGTCAACCATGTATATGCATCTTCACCTAGTCAATTTGTGGCAAATAAGGTTACATATCAAAATAAGAAGTCATAACAAAGTGCATCTAAAACTAGTGACTTAAAAAGTCAAAGATTAAATAGAAGTTTAAGTGAGATTTTTAGGCAAATGATTAAAGCTAATTTGATTAACCTACCTCATTTACATCCAATGAGGAGATACATATATTATTGTGCAAACCATAGAATTCATGGTCATCACACAGATTCATGTTTGGCATTAAAAAATTATATACAACACATCATTGATACTAAGGAACCTATACAAGATAAATTAGTAAAGAAATACATAGTGATACATGAACATATTCAAAAAGGGTCAAATTTAGAAGAAATACAAAAGTGGCTACCAAAGCATAACTCAAAATAACAAAAGGTTCACAAGGCAAAATCAAAGCAAGAAATAGTACAACAACCATAGGTAAAGAAATTAAAAGATACAAATATACCTCTCCATAAAGAGGTCCCAATTTTAAAGTAGTATGGGTTTGGTCAAAAGTATCTACAACAGTTTGATTATCAAGATCAAGGGTTTGGAAAACATGCCCAAGGCATCATTACTACTATTCTAGTAGTTGATAATGTTGGTCAACAAGATTTGGGATTTATTTAACATCTTAAGATAAATCATTCATAGATACAATTTATCAAGGAAAAATATCAAGATACATAGGAAATGTTACAAAAAGAGCAAGAACTTTAGTTGTAAAGTCAAAATCATTCTAAGCCAACAAGCATTCTCAAAAGAGGTTTTTAGCAAAAGAGCTTCCAAAGAAACATATGCCTAAAATAAGTACAATTTCAAAGGTCATAGTAATAGAAAATATTGTAAATAAAAATTTAGAAAGGTCAACTCCATAATATGAGGTAATTCCCTATGCTCATCTAGATACAAAAAAATTTAACACTAGCATTCTAGGTTATTTTGATGCTAATAATGAATAATACTCATATTCATATTTCAACTCAATTCAAATAAAGCATATTAATCCCACTGAATGAGAGGTTACCATTCCTATTTTTGACATTGGCCAAATTAATAATGAGTCTTGTATGAGATTCATCAGTTAGTATGTGTTGTGGCCAACATGCCCTCTTTCTTTAAAATGGGGGACCCCTCTAAAAATATCATGAACTAAAGCTTCAGGGTACTTTATTTTGTTCTTGTTGGTGCCATCTACTTAAATCCTTGTAATATACATCACTTTGATTTCTTAAGTAGTAACAAACCTCTTTTATTTTCTTAGGACTAAGGATTGTTTGTTATTTTTTATGAAATCATGACACTAACATCACATGTTAGCTTTCACCCAAATCTCTCAGAGTCTCATTCCCAAAAAAATAGACTCATTGTCTTCCATGGAAAATTGAGATATTCATAACTAACAAGTAGGTTTTAATGTATCATGTTCCTTTTAGTTTCTTACTTAGTCATTTTGGGAATTTTATAGAGCCTAATTGAATGGGAAGGCACCAAATCACCATGTGTCAGAGTGGCCAATATCCCAAACCTATTAGAGATGTTAAATCCCAAGAGAGCCTGATTAAATTGGAAGGTACCACATCATCATGTGTTAGAGTGACCAATCCCCCAGACCTATCAGAGATGTTAGAACTTGAAAGAGCCTAACTAAATGGGAAGGTGCCACATTAACATGTGTCAAATCCATCAGTCCCCTAAACCTATCAGAGATGTTAGAGATCAAGAGATCTCAATCAAATGGGAAGCTGCCACATTACCATGTGTTAGAGAAACAAGGCCCCAAGACCTCTTAAAGATGTTAGAGTTTGAGAGAGCCTAACTGAATGGGAAAGTGTCATGTCACCATATGTTAGAGTAAATAGTCTCCTAGACTTGTTAGAGATGTTGGAGTTCAAGAGAGCTTGACTAAATGGGAAGGCACCATGTTTCCACATTTTATAATGGATAGTCCCTCAAACCTATTAGAGATGTCAAAACCTAAGAGAGCCTAATTGAATGGGAAGGAATCACATCACCATGTGTCATAATGACCAGTCCCTAGACCTATCACAAATGTTAAAGCCTAGGAGATCCCATCTGAATGGGAAGGTACTATGTCTCTTAGTATATGAATGAAATAATAGACACTTAATTCCCTAGTAAGTTCATAATAAGGTAAAAATGAGATGTGAGATCTAATTAGGATGTAACATGTGTCCCTAGGTGACACATCACCTAACCTAAAAGAATGATGTGGAGTACGAAGCCATGCCTATATACCAACCATTATTGGGAAGACCAATGAGTAGATGACATGTTATAAAGTGGGAATTAATCATGAAATAAATAAGAGATGTGACCACATGCCTACCATGTACTGGGTATTAATATAATTGGAAATAAGGCATGATTAGATAGTTTTAAAAAATCCCATCATCATCATTATATCTAGATGGTGGTGAAGGATCATGGGCTCCAAATTCAATTTTAGATTTAATAATAAAGAGATAAAATCTAGCCACCAACTCAAATTCATACCAAGTGAGTTGCCAAACACCATTAATATAGGGTGGTTATATGCATGTGCTTATAAAAGCTTAGGATAAGCTTACTAATGGTTACCATTATTACATTCAAATAAATCTCTAACTCATTTCTTTCAAAATTCAATAGAGCCCCTGTATGCCTTCTTCTACACTCAAAACTTCCTAATTTCCCCTCTGTCTTACTTCAATGGTTGCATCATCCTCAAACCCAAAGGCCAAACCTAAATACATGGACACCATATTCTTGAATGACTTGACTAGGTTAAATTACTATAATAATATATTAAAAATGATTAACAACTCCCTTAGGATTTAGGATCAGATGATGAGCAATAAATAAAGTATGGGGATGCCCTCAAATCTTATAGGAAGTGAAAAATCCATAGAGTTGTGGAGCCATTACCAAATCTAAAGCATTCCTCTGTGTTGACCTATTGAGTGATATCCTTCACAATGCCATCTACATGCAAGATAGGGTCAATGACTGGGTATGATTGCCCAAATCCCAACACTAGATTAGCAATATCTCTAGGAACACCTTCAAAGTGTACTATTCCCTCCCAAACTTCACTTTCTCTTATAATGTAGTAGTGGTAATGGTCTAGATGGGGACCTACTAGATATATGATGTCCTTTATGACTAGGCTAAGAACCCAGATTATAAATGGGTTAATAAGGAGATTATCAATGCTTACATAGTCTACACTTTTTAAAATGAGGTCTAAGTAGGCATGATCTTACTAAATTGGTTGTTAAAGGGCCAAGACTATCAACATGTCAATGAGTTGTTGGTACCTCTCCTACACATGATCCTTGCATGCTTAGAATCCTAGACATGGGAGGATTGATCAAATTCAAGTTGGTCCATGCCATAATGGATGCCAAAATTAGAGGCAACTTCTACATGATGAGCTACCTACTAGATGTGGTCTGTAGGACACTTTCTTTCAAGTCTTTGGCCTTTCTTTCATGGGTTCCTAAGGGTTCATAGGTATACATGGTGTTTTATAAGCTATATGGCCATTATGTCCACCATCACATATGAGACATTTATGATCATTTATACTTGGTGGTATACCTAACCATAAATGAATCTTTGATGCCCTAGATCTCAAAGGAAATAAGGGATTCTATTGCAGCCATTAGAGACTACTAACTATACAAAGATAACACTATGATCTATATTGTGGGTTTCCTCAAGGACCCACTCTACCTACCATATTATGTTCCAGACCACTTAACTAAATATGAGATTTCCTATCAATTAGTGGAAGACATATTTGAGTTATACATACAACATCAATAGAAGGCATGATCATAATTCTTGATCACCATACAACACCACATCTACAATACCTACCCTTTTATTCAAAATATAGTAGCTAGACAAGACTCATTCACCCTTGAAAAGTGAAATATCTAGTAATGGGACCTTAAAGGGGTAATCTGAGATCATTTATCATGTGATCAACTTACTTCAACATTAACTATGGCCATTAGGCTAAAGATGACGATGAACTTTATCTAAATACTACTGATGACCAAGAGATGTTATCCCAAATAGTGGCCAAAAAGAATAAGGGAAGGCTCAAACAAGCCCATTCATGCCTAATCTAATTCATTATCAGTATATGAAGGACCTAACTCTAACATATCTATCCATCTCTTAGAGGATCCTACAAGGATTTCCATCACCTTCTCCTCTTTGAGCTCTAAGTCTAGTTCCATTTCTACCAATAGCTCTTGCTCCTTATGTTTTATCTCTACCTTTACCAGTATCTCTTGATCTATGTGATTTGACTCCACCTCTACCTCTTCTAGTTTCTCCTCATGATTTAGCTCCTCCTATACCTCCTCTAATATCTCTAATAACTAGGCTATAGTAAATCCATCCTTAGACTACTTGATGTTAGGTAGCCCAGGTGTAGTCTACTCAGCCACCAATACCTTAAACTTGGGCCACATAGACCCGAAGGTTTGATGTGGATAGTAACCCATGAGTGAGATTATAATAATGCTCCAAATAGTAACCCATCTATGTTCACCCTCTCACACCTTCATATCCTCCTATTTCCCTTCCACCCCTCACTTCCTCTACTTTTTAACTCTTAGTTTTGACGCCCACTAGTTCTGCTCTACCCCCAAAAATTCCCCAAATGATGCCTCTTTTATTTATCATTACTCCCATCCATATTTTTAATAATTAACTTTTGCCTTGATCCTTATAAACTTCCTTTACTCTTCATTCACTTTTACTCCCTCCATCTCAAAACTTAGAGTCCTCTCAGGGCCTCCTTTAGGTATACCTTTAATAGTAGGCATGACTACAACCTTAGGGAACATACCCCTTGTAGTAGGGATTCTCTAAGTGCATAATTTAGTTAGTCTAGCAATCCCCTCATTATCTTTGATGCCTTCACCATCAGCCCCTATAGCTCTTATCATCTCAGTCAAACCATTTAATACAACACTCATAACTGACCCAGGTAAGAGGCCAAAGAAAAAGTAAAAGGTAACCCACAATCCAACTCTAGCTCAAAGGCCCTCTACTCTAATTCATCCCCTTTACAAGCCTCAAAAGTTCTTATATCCCAAATCACAACATCTTAGTGCCTAGGTACTTATCCCCATCCATTTATCACCTAGGGCACCATGGGGCTCACTTTTAACCAATTAATTACTTCCTTGATCTTTAATGACCTATTCTTAAAGAAATTTACATCTCAAGTGAACCTAAATAAAGAATAGTGGTAGGAAAAAATGTTCCTATGGGTCTCCCCTTTTGTTCTCCCTTCTTTCTCTCCCATTGTCCCTCCACCTCTAATGCTTTCCTTATTCATTCCTTCCACTTCCTCCATCTTCCTTCCACATCATCCTCTGCCCTTTACTACCATTTCATCCACCCTTAATACACCCCCTACAACTTAAGGGATGGTCTCAAGGTCACAAGTACTACATATTACTGTATAGGGTGACCTAGACATGAAATGGATTTTTGACCAGGCTCACATAAGCATGAAGAGAACACTCATGTAAAGGTTTAACAAGAGGGAAACTTGGTGGTATGGTAGACCCATCAGGATCTATTCTCCCTAACCAAGGTGAGGACCTCCATCGAGGAAGAAAGGATGGTCAAGGACTCATTATTATTTATTCAAGATACCTATGATATGTTCAAGAATCTCATTGAGGACATGTAGAGCTAAGTTCTACTGTAGAAGCCCAAGTGAAGAGCACATTTCTAGTCAGGCTAATCAATCGAGTCAAGGACACCCTCCTACTACTTTTCTCAATCCTTGGGAAATTAGTGGAGACTTTGGATGAGACCAATGTGCTTATCCAATGAACTCAAGCCTACATGGAGAGGATTATAGAGATCAATGGGAAATAATAGAAGCTACAAGTGGTGGTCAACAAGGAAATTTTCTTGAAGCTTAAATTTATGATGACCTTAGATTTGGGGTTATACCAAACATACGTGGGGAACATGAAAGCTATAATAGAGGATTGGTTGAGCTTGGCTCACACTACAATAGGACCGATAGAAGAGGGAAATAATAATATATTGACCTACTTCTAGGAGTTAACATCTCTATTTTATTCCATTTGGATGGATCCTTACTCGGCCAAGGGGAATTTAGGGTCTACTTGGGTTAATTTGACCAAGTTATGAGGGAGAAAGTGGTCAAAGTAAACTAGGAAGGGGATTGGGTGGTGATAGATAAGTTAACTCAGTCTATGGCAAACATTAATCAGGTCTTTAGAGTCCAAGCATTAATGGAATCACCCTTCCAAGTATCTCAAAGACTAGCAACTCAAGCCTAGGTAATCTTTAGGGAGACCCTAATGAACCTGACCAATTTAGATGGGGAGTTTGACCTTATGGTAGCTGAGTTGGAAGCTAAAATCACCCAATCAAAGTAGTAAGGAGTTGGTCCTTCTCAATTGCATCCTCATGTCAATTGATTGGTCCCTCATAGATTTGTTATGGGTTTGTACCGATTTTTTGGTTAAATTTTTAAATATGGTCGTAACTATAATGAGTGTCCATCATGGCCTAAGATGGAATCCTCATGCTATTTAGAGGTGAGTTCTAATCCTTTTATATTTAAGTAAGATTCATATTATATTATAAGGTCGAGCAAAAATACTCAAAAGTGTTGTCAAATTATAGCTAGGATTTCACCTACTTTTCCTTCATCACTCAAGATTGTAAAATCAGCCTAGATCAATTATTTTAACAATGTTTACTCTTTTAATGAATACAATCTTTGTATTTTGTAAAAGGGTCTATTATGTGTTTCAATTTTCTTTTATCTTCATGTTTGAATGATCATCAATGCTAGGTTAATTGGATTAACACGTAGCTACTTTATGTATGCCATGGTTATGATGTGCTTGGCTATTATAATAATTTTGTGAGTTATTTCATTTCCCTTTTGGTAGTGCTAATAATTTGTGTGTCAATACACAAATTATCATGTGGTTTTTATGTGTTTTTTATAATAAGCACCTAGTACTCATCATTAGTGAGAAATCATAGTGAAGGCATACTCTTGGTTCCTTCAATATATTCCCATTATATGTTCTTGGAGGTAGAAATCTAGTGAAACTAGATCTATAGTGGTGTAATAGTGGTAGAATCACTTGGTTCAATGATCAATGAATTGAGTTCATTTTAGACCTGGAGGCTCCCCTTTTCTACCTTACCTTTCCATATCTTTTGCATTTGTTTTATGGAATTGAACTATCTTTCCCATTGTGTTTAGAAATAATAATCCCAATAATCAAGTTCTCATAATAATCTTTAACTTGTATGCAAGACATTAGATTGAACTTTTAGTGGTGATAGTGAATCTATTCAAGACTATTCATGCAAAATCTATTTTTTAAGTTAAATACATGTAGTTGTGCCCAAGGTTGATCCTAGATTAGTCATCAAATAGAGGACAAAATTTCCATAGTTTTCCCCACCTTCCCCTTTTTAAGGAATTCCCAACCTCATGGGCATCTCATGAGAAAGAATAGATTAGAGAAAATAATAACTAGCACTAGGAGGGCTTATCAAAATACTTCATTTTTGTTATTGGTCTATTTTAATAATATGTTAATTTTTGTTTTTTGGTAATAACATGATAACTACTATTTGATTGTGAAGGATCTTGGAGACTAGTCCTATTACTAGGGCTAGGTCTCATTGAGGTCAATTGGTAATTTCCCTCTATGTTTCCATAGAAAATATAGGTCTAACCAACCTATACCTAATATGATTCCTATCATTTCATCCATGTAAACTATCCCAAATTTATATCCCAAGATGTCATGGTTAGCTGACTTAGCCATTAACATCTCGGGAGTCATCCAAAAATTGACCTAGAAACCCTAAGAGGTATCTTCCTCATTTCACCCCTAGCATGGGACAAACTACAAAGGTATATATAACATCCTATAAAATTACCTATTGACCAAATTTTAACCTAATGTCAAAATTGGTTACCCATATAGGTTGAAACTTAATAGAGGTGTCTTATGTTTGTCATGGTCTTCTCATGGTCCCAAATGGTCCTAGATAGTCTTATATGGTCATATTTGTCCTTATATAACATTGTCCAAGTTTTGGTCTTAGGTTCACTTGTCTAGTCCTATGGTCAAGTACAAGGTCTTGTATAGTCAAACTTGATCAAAGGTATAATATGGTCTAAATTCAGTTTAAAGGGTTATTTAGATGTCATTTGTATCATATTATCATACTTGAACCTTTGTTTGGATCCTATATGAGAAAATAACACATTTTGGCCACCTTTTGGTCCATTTGGAAGGGTTGGACATGCCACCTCAAGGAGATAACATTTTAATAAGATTCCAAATGTGTTGGTGTCGAATATATGTTAGAGAAGGTTCAAGAATAGTCAGTCTAATAGAAGCTACAATTCAATACTTAATCTTTGCAAAAAGACACTTTTCAAATAGTTGTATAGCCTTACAAGAATATTTTTTTGTTGAAAATGGTTTATAAGTGTCTATTGGTCTCTATTAGATCATTTTCTATCTTTGGACCAAATTTCATGTCAAACTGACAGTCTATATTACTTTTCTCCTCCATCACCACCTTTATAAGCTTCGGAAGGCAAATTTACCTTGAAGAGAGAGAGAGAGAGAGAGAGAGAGAGAGAGAGAGAGAGAGAGAGAGAGAGAGAGAGAGAGAGAGAGAGAGAGAGAGAGAGAGAGAGAGAGAGAGGATATGAAATTTTGGCCATTTTTAGGAGTCTAAGTAAGGTTTAAATTAGTGGCATTGGATTTCATATTGGTGGCCTCTTCTCTATGAACAATCATTAAGACCCAAAACAAGTCTTAAACCTCTCTTAAACCTTGATAGTGACCAATTATGGAGAAAATGCATATATAAAGCCATATTATTACCATAAAACCTCTTGTATGTTATTTATGACTCCAAGGAGGTTACTAAAATTTACTTATGTACTAATGTCACTTGTACAAATTTCTACAAATGCCTTATTTTTACATGTTTTTAGTATTTTTATGTGTTCTAAGAAGGGGAAATCTTCCCAATCATAGTATGAGTTCATTTTTTACTTTAAATAGATATTAAAATACAAAAAAATCACATGATATTCTATATGTGATCAAATCAGGCCCATTTTTCAAGGCAATCTTAAACAGTGTCAAAATGAGACTAGGTGACTTGGCCATTTCTTGGTTTGCATAATTCTATAGGGTCTCAAGAACCAAAATTTGACATCAAGGTTGGTGATGAAATATTTAGATTTAATAAAACACTTTTAGGTGATTTAAAACATGTGGTATAGGTTTGGAGAAAGAAAAAATAGGGTCCTAAGTAAGGAGGCCTAATTAAGGCCCAATTCATGAGAGAGAAAGGTAGAAAAAATGGGTTTACACTTATATTATAAAGATTAAATTTGGCATGGATATATAAATTCATAATGGGTCATATAATATTCCATTAATTTATCAATATCATATTTACAACTCTTTAAAACTAGGACTAATGAAGGCTTAAGGAGCAAAGCAAGTTCTTGGGAATTGGTACAAGAACCAAAATGGTTTTTTTTAGAAATTATAAAATATTTTAATACCATTCATTAATTTTTTATGAGTTTTTAATTATGCACTTGAGTTTTGGGCCACTTGGACCAAACTAGGTGTGGGAAATGACGAGTTACAAGACACCTATGCACATGAATGATGGAATGATAGGTCAGAGGAATTTATTAAATAATTTTATATGTCCAAAAAGTATTTTCATATCATTTAAAGGTGAATTCATGGTTTGAAGTTCCATTTTTCACTCTTTTCATGTAAATAAGGGCATTTTCCAAAGATGTTAGTCAAAGTGTTAAGTTTGTAACCCCTACGCCACTTAGAAGGTTGAAGTTGCTTCAAGAGTGAGACACATGGCCTTGTATGTCATTTTAATATCTCATAAATACTCTTATTATTTTATCTCTCATGGACACTTGTTAATCTTCTTCTACCTTCCACCCTTCTCTATATAAACAACCACTTTTGGCTTTGTTTAAGATCTACACCTAGTATGGAAAATCCCTACTAGTTTGAATACTATAATTGATTTTGAATAAATATTTAAAATATGGTTTTGAGTTCATAAATTCTTTTATAATTGTGTGAATTAGTGCATAGTTGAATGACAATTGATAATCATCTATCCTTGTGCTCACTTTACTCTTTCATGTTTTGTGCAAGTAGTCTGCTCTCTAATAGGTCACATGAAGTGTATTTAGTTTCATTATCTATATTTAAGTATAAATAATATAATTAGTGTCTATAAACATACCTATTTTATTCACCTTGAGAAGTGCAATGCATATCACCTTCATGTTTGAAACAATTATGTTAGAGCAATCTAAAATGTTGAAGCCAATCTTGTGAATCATCTTTCATAGTGAAAGTATACAGTAGTCTATTAGAGATCAAATTGGTGCATCACCTCATTATAATATGTTATTTTCATGTTTCTTTTATCTCTTTTCATCCAAGCAATCAAGCATTATAGGTGATAATATATCAAAGACAAATCTAGGGAGCTAACCCTTCAATCTAGAGGTTTACCTTTGATATAAGTAATCCATAGGCCTAGAGGTAATCCAATGTTTTAGTCAATTTGGATAAGGCTTAAAATACCTCTCAAAGGGTGAAAAATTGAGTGACAATATTTTTGGCATGCTCGATGGGACTATTATCTCAAGCACATCTTGTCAAGGTGAATGTTGGTCTTGACAACATCACAACTACATACGTGTGTTATAATCAACATTTAGAGACTTCACTAAAGGTAATATTTGTTTGTATATCAAGTTTTATTATTTATTTTATTCATGCTTTATGGTCCTTACTAGGCCATCTTCTAGTATAAGTAATCAACCTACAAATCCATTCCCTCAACTTGAACTTCCTCTTGAATTTCAGTACCCTGAGCCTATCTTTACATTAAAAGAGAAAGAAGATTTTACAAGTCAATAAGATCAAGAGAGTGAAGAGGAAGTTGAGGGAAATATGGCTAGGCAACATGATTTCCTAGGCTTTAATACTAAAAATCCTATAAACCTTAATACCTATGATGATATCCCTCCCAATGCCACCAAGAGTGTTCGCACCTTCAATGGGGAATGTCCTATCACCCCAAGTGAGCATATTAGGGACACATCTAACTTATGAAATTTCCATAATTTCACTAAAGTTAACTTTTAGTCATATTACTTCACATGTCTCTTAGAGTAAAAACCCTTGATTGGTATATAATTTTGTTGGGATGATGTGTCACTACTTGGGATGAGTTTGCGGAGTTTTTGACTCAAATATTTGAAAACAAGAGTGGTCATACATCACTCATACATTTGGGTTATCTAAAGAGGACCTAAAGAAACTATGCATTATTTTAGGTTTCAAAGAACATGCAATAGACTACCACCTCCCATGAGACATTTTCCCAACATACCTTAGAGTGATTGAGAGTGATATACCTATCATGTTTTAGTTTATGGGTGGGTACACTTTACCTAAAGCCTATGCCATAGACATTAAACCTAATAATGGTTTGATCTAACCTGATAATCTCCCTCCAAAATTATCTATGCCCATCTTACCTAACATGTCTTCTACTCCTCCATTTCCAAATCCAAATAGTAAGCCCAAAGTTTTTGGAAGCACAATCATTAAGGGGGGTGAATCGGTGTCCTTAATACTCTTTTACTTTTACTTCATCATTCATTCATTACCATTCATCAAGAAATATCAACCCAATGTACATAATAATGAAGAAAGTATTAATCAACCAAATTAATGTATAAACAACCATAACATATCGTATAGGTGGAAAACCCTCATGGGGGATAAAACCCACTAAAACAAAGCTTAGACAACTAGTCCTATAAAGCAATGAATCAATATTTATCTGAGCACCAACCCCTAAATTCACCAAGCACCCACTTGGATATATCAAGATCTAAATTACTAGGAGGAACCAACCCCCTTATTGATCAAGTACCCACTCAATCAACACTTATGATGACTCAGTACCCACTCAGCCACCAATTTTAGTGAAGCACCCACTTCAGATGGAGCACCAAACCCAACTAGCTAAGCACCAAATTAGATAGGCTTTAGAAAGAACAAAATTATAAGGAGGAACTAACCTCTTAAATGAATCAACACCAATTCAACCACCTAGTTTATCCACCTTTTCCTTGATGCTTATCAACACCCAATGATGGTCTTCTTCTGCTCTCTATGATATCAACATCATACTCAATCTTTTATCTACTCTCCCTACTCATCATGGTCTTATCAACATATTCAAGCCTATAATACACCTATGCTCATCTATGGAAACCTCATATACTTCTGATCAACTCCTCTATTTCATTATTACAATCTTTCATAGATGATGGTCCTCTTCATCAACTCTTCGCACACTTTTATTCCTCTCAAATTGGCCTCTAGCCTTCTTTGCTCAACTAGCCCTCTTCTTGACTTGATTAGGTCATATGAACTTGATCCTCATATGTACAACTTCTATCAGATATTCATGACACCCATCTAATGGTCCACATGACCTTTTACTATTCCTCTTGTTTCTCTTTTATTCGCTTTCACACTCACACTTCTCTTACTAACACAAATAGGCCTAATGAACCTTACTTTTATACAAGTCACTTTCCCTCCCATATCTTGGTCATCCATACACTCTTTCATACTTTAATTATCCTTACAACAGGTTATATAACACATTCCAAACATAAATCAACCAACACATTAGGTCATCCATAACTTAATAGACCAATTAATATTTTAGGCCTTAAGGAGACCTAATTCATTTAGGCCTTTATTGCAGAACATTGTAGAGATGGATTACAAAGATGGTTAGATCAAGCATTAGTCATGAAAACTTAAGAAAATGTTGAAGAACATAACTAGCTAAGACAAATCACTTAAACAGGGTTTGGCAAATGACAATAAAGATAAAATGAAAGAAAACACACACATTACCTTCCCAAGAGCATCCTACCATCCAAATGCAGCTCAAAGCATGATTTTCTCCTTGATTTGGTGTTTAAGTCTTTAGCAATGATGTAAGGCAAAGCTCCTCCATCATCCCTTGTTCACCAAAGAAACTAGGATCATGATATTCTATCAAATGTATGTCTATCTTGAATCTATCCTATTAAAAATAAAGCATTATCACACTACTCATAAATGACTTGTAGAGAGAATCTTGCATTATAATTTTACACAAATGAAGCTTAAAAATGGTAGTATTGGCCCTCCTATTTATATATTTTTTTAATTGATCAGAATGAACCATGACCATCCATCTTGAGATCAAGATGTGTGGCCAAGAAACCATTCAATTTTAGAATCTTAAATCATAAATACCTTCATAAATATTTGAAAGGAAGGGGCATTAAAGAGGCATGGGAGGTCATAAACTTGGTATTTATTTCATTTATGCCTCATGGATGTGACCCCATAAATGATGTCATTTGATGATGTAGATATTAAGAATCAATTTCTAATTAAAGATATTCAATATCTTCCATGTATTTTCCACTTAAGATCTTAATTTGGATTAATTTTCCTAAGTGGGATTAATCAATTTTGATGCAATCTTTGGAAATTGGTTGCACAATTAATCAAACTAGTCAACATGTCATATTAGTAGGTCATAATTTGACTAGAGTGGAATTAGAGGTTGATGTTAGTTATGTACAATCCAATATCCCATATAGGATTTTGTTGACATAAAATAGCACATGCATGTGCCATGTGCTTGTGAATTTGGAGAAAAGAGCAATCTAGAGTACCAAAATACATTTTCATCATTATAATTCCAAATGATTTGAGAAAAATTAATAATCGCATAAAATGCATTTCCCTATTTAGGGATACATTAGCCTAAATCAAAAATTGTATATGACAAGCTTGAACCATTTAGCATGTTTAAACGATTTTGGCCCAAATAGTGTGTTTTTCACAAATTTTGAGTAAGATTGACAATTTCAACATAATGATGTTAGGAATTGATGTCTACATTTTACCTCTATTTGAGAAAGCATAGAAAGACATTTAGGTGAAGTAATGTCTTTTCAAATAAAAGTCTTGTCTAGAATAAGTTGGAAGGAAATGACCCATGATTCCCCCTCAAGAGGATATACGAGGATGAAAGAGAAGGATGGACTCTCAAAAAGAGAGAGAAATTGAAATTAACCCATGGGATAAATTAAATCCCTATTGAGCTAATGCTTGCACATATTGATTCCTCAATGATCAAAATATAATTAGAATATAAAGGGACCCATGGATGGGGGGAAGGGGAAGGATACAATCCAAAAATATAAGCAACACATTTTGAACACACCCAAAGGTAGGGTGCAAGTTACAAACATGGAATGTATGATCCTGAGATAAGTTGCACACTAAAATATTACCATAATGAAGGTAAAAGTACATAGATCTTGGAATCAAAATAAATAAGAGAATGTTTATCCAAAGAGAGGAAACAATAATTTACCATTGTAGAGTAGATTTGATTTGTTGATAAAATAATTTTGCCCTAGTTGGGCCAATTTTCATCACTAATAATTAATTGTGCTCCTGTAGGGCTGATGTGATTCAATGGTTGGTCCAAATTTTATGCTCCTATAGAGAAAATTGGTAAGTAAAAACTCAAGAATATAACCTATTGCATAGATTAAAGATTAACCAGTGCAAATGTAGAGGTGATGGTTAGATGATTGAAATAGTCACAAACAACTAGGCATACGAGGATGCACAAAGTGATGAAAGAGATGAATAGAAGAATAAAGATGGTCAAGATGATCTGAGATATGTTATATATCCAAACACTACCTACATAATGCAGATGGACCTCAAGCTAATGTAGTTTACCCAAAAGTGGGAGAAAAATGGGATGAGAAATGCAAAATAGAAGAAAAATAGACCACTATTTGATTAAACTCATAATGTATGCTAAGAGATACACATCTTGCATAGATTTGGGTATGAGATAGACCATTGGTACCTAGTTTCATTGGTTTACTTGAGATATGATCATCAGAGCTGTATTGACTTTGAGACGAATAGTGATTGCTATAGAAAAATAAAATTATGCATCGTAAGTGTGAGTAACATATAATGACATTGTATTTCAATTGCACTGAGCTGGTCTAAATATGAATATTTATAACTAAAGGTAATGAAAATAACTACCAATACCAAAGTTAAAACTATTTACATTTAAACAAAAACAAGCAAAAATAAAGAAAAAGAAAACAATACATAAATGAATCCAACTTAAAATCCATATATGAACAATCAAGACTGAAGTAAGAATAAAAATGTATAAAAAACAAAGCAAGAATAACGTAATAAACTACATGAAAGCAAGATATGAATAATCAATATCCATGTGTACTATCAAGATGTGCTTAAAAATAAAAATAAAAGAACAAGACAAAACAAGAACACAAAAGACCAAGAAGAAACAAGACGAAAAAACACAAGAAGAGAAAAAAATAAATGAAGAGACAAGAAAACACAAAAAAAACCAAGAAAAATCAAATAAACACACACAAACAAGAGTTAGTGACAATGTTAATGCAATTTGAAAATAATTATTTAGGCACATGTGGTAGAGGCATTACTTCCTACAACAACATAACAAGAAAAAAGACACAAAGTTGATTCCAAGCGATAGGTAAACAACATAGAAGAAACATAGGGAGAAGAGAAGAAAAGGAGGGGGGCAAGTTGACTCCAAATGTACAAGATAAGTGGATGCTACCTATATAGTTCCATGGATGTGAGATCCAACATAAACATTTGGCCAAATTTAGTTCTCCTAATAAATGGGATAGAATAAATTTGATGATATGAAAATATGTTTGATGTTGTAAATGAAATAAAGAAAATAGACTTGCAAAATGATGAGAACGTATAAATCAATACTTGTAAATTGACAAGAGCATGGAATGAGTAGAATAAATAAAAGTGTAAGTAAATTTTTTTGGTTATTTTATCAATCATTTTGTAATGTCTTTGTGTTTTTGGGATAAGAAACATAAATTAACTATAAATAAATGGTCTAGGGAACTACCTACCTGAGGAGATACACATCCATAGGTAAGCATCAAAATAATAGCTAAACTAGTTGCAATAGTCCATGCTCACAAATCAATTAGAGTGAGATTTTGTTAAGGTAATAATACCTACCAATAAGTAACAAAATATAATAGTATGTAGCATGAGATAAATCTAAAGAACTATCTAGTAGGAAAATATCCCGAGCTGAAGATGTATCCATGTTCACTTGCCTATAAGTAGAAGCTAAAAAATACTATCCATGCTGAACTAATTAGTATAACTAGAATAAAATGTGTTCATAGTGCCTATGAGTCATAATCAAGATCATAATTGGTCAATAGAGAAAAGATGTTGAGGTCACAATGGCACAAGACATGAAAATGAATGTGGTTCTAAATAGAATGGTCCAGAATGAATAGGGTCCCAAAAGAGGATGGTCCAAGGTGGGATAAAATGAGTCTAGAGTGCCAATGGTCCAAAGTTTCCATTTTTTAGAGTCATGAAAATAATATGGCTCTCCATGAGAATGGTTTGGGATATTTCAAAATGAATATGGTCCAACATGAGATGAGCCGGGATATAATGCTAGGATAAAATAACTTCAACACAAGTTACCCCCAAGTAAGTGGTCTTGTAAACAATGGTTCAAAAGGCTATCAAGTGTATTACCTATTAAGATACACAATGTTCATGGTATTTGGAAGTAATTCACCATTTAGAGTAGCCATTCAGTATGCCCTTGATCCATTTTTCATCGTGATAACATAGGGTCCAAGCCAATTAGGTTAGAACTTACCTTTTTTCTTATGTTCAGTGTTTATGTTCTTTTGGTTCTCTTTCAAGACCAAATCACCAATCTCAAAATATTAAGGGAGAATTTACTTATTTTAGCTTATCCATAATCTTTTATAATAGGATTACAAGTTTTCTAGGGCATCTAAATTCTTACCATCAAGAAGTTCTAGTCCTTGCAACCTTGAGACTATATTCTTCATTATCTTCAATGTTTTCCAAAAATACTCACAATAAAGGTAGATTGATCTAAATTGGGATAATATCTTATATGCAATAAACAAGGGAGTAGGGAGTGGCTCATGTAAGGGTTCAATGACTAGTTTGATAAGCCTAAAGGGCAGGAAAAATTTGCAAGTGCCAATTATGGATAACATCATTGACAATCTTCTTGAGAATGGATATAATGGTTTTATTTGATGCCTCAACTTATTCATTACCTTGTAGGTTATATGGTGTGGATTTCTTGTGCTTGATTTTGAATTTTACATAAATGTATTTTACATCTCTATTTACAAATGATCCACCATTATCAAATATAATATGTGTCGGGATACCATATTGATATATGATATGGTAATGAATGAACTTGGCTATTTAATTCTCGATAATGTAAGTGATATGAATGGACTCAATTCACTTAGTGAAGTACTTGTTTCTAGTCAAAATATGCTTATGTCCATTAAAATATGTGGATTTTATTTTCTTGATGAGATCAAGGCCCCAAGTAGAAAATGGCCATGGTGTAGTGATCAGTTGTAGTGGCAAGGAAGGTGCATGTATCAAATTTCCATGTTTTTGACAAGGAATACACTTACATAATTTCAAGCATCTATCTCCATTTTATGCTAATAATAAAATATTCTAAAGAGATTTTTATCTAAGACTACACCATTGGTGTGGGCCCCATAGATTCCTTCATGAACCTTCTTAAGCACTATCTTGAATTCTCTCAAAGATAAACAATGATGTAGAGTTCCATCATAGTGTCATGTCCCCTTTTTAGAGGACATTGACAGACTTCATGATTAGCCTATTATGCGACCTTCGTAGGCTAATAGGATGGATAGGGGGTCATAATGGAGCTTGGCTTGACTTTGATTCATAGGATTTTCTACATTTGGTTTTCATTCGGGCTCTTTCGGACACATTTGGCCTAAGCTCCTACTTTTAAGGGATATTTGATATGCAGCGGAGTGCCTTTATTTTGGTATGGTCATGTGCGGAATCACTCCCTAATTCACCAGCTTCGATCGGTTCAAGGATCCGACGTATGTTGAGGGAGATATTAATATTTGATTGATTTAATCAAATATTAATTATTTGGTCTAATTTTAAATTAGATATTAATTAATTATTAATTTATTAATTAATTATTTGGTCTAATTTTAAATTAGATATTAATTGATTATTAATTATTAATTAATTGGTCTAATTTTAAGACCCAAGTTCTAATTTAAGAAGCCCAAGTTCTAATTTGAGGAATTCTAATTTTAGAACCCCAAGTTCTAATTTGAGGAAATCTAATTTTAGCAAGCACACCTTTGGAAGGGTATAAGAGTTTCTCATGGGAGAGAGTTGGATTATGAATTGATTATTGATTTTGATATTGAAGAAATTCTTCTGTGAAGAATGAGCCAAGGGTTCCAGGATTCCATCTACAGTGGAGAACGTCAACTCTTCATTGTGTGCGATTTAGAGGTTGTGAAAGATCAGCCGATCTATTGCCAAATTGAGAGATAACTTCACCCAAAAGTTATCATAGTATTACAGGTATTTGAGAGATAACTTCACTCAGAAGCTATCACAAGGGTTTACAGGTATTTTCATTATTTTTGGGTTTTGATTCAAGAATTATCCAGATATAGATCTTTTGTATTAGCCCATAATTCTACAGATCAGGATCAAGCATACAGGTTGTGTTATATCAGCGGCTGTACGAATTCCGTATAGATCTGTGAAAATCCGTATGCATCAACAAAAAGTACAGGTACCGACATCGGTGAATAGATACTTACAGAGACCGACATCGGTCGACATACAACCGACATCGGTGAGATAACGACTACAGATCGACCGACGATGGCAGTATAACCGACGTCGGCAACTGTGTTTTTTACACAGCAGGCCGAGACGAACCAGATTCAGAATACTTTCCCAGTTTGCAGGCTATTCAGGCCGTACTTTCAATATTCTTTGTATACTTGACAAAGGATCTCTATTGTAAGCTTATGAGCAAATAAATAAGAGTTTATACTATGATTTATTTATCTAATTGAAGATATTTTGCAGAAATTTAGATAAGCAATTCAGAGCTTTTGTTTTGATATTCGAAGGGATATCATAGTGGTATCAGAGCTTTTGTGCAGATAAGAGAGCCCCTAAGTAAGGGACATTACAGTGGTATTAGAGCTTTATTTGCTATATATTAGAGTTGTGTAGAGACAAAAAGAGGCCCTAAGTAAGGGACATCATAGTGGTATCAGAGCCAAATTCTTGCCATCCTGTTGGGCATATCAGAGCTAATGTCTTGCCATCCTGTTGGGTAGTTTGGGTAGATTGAATCAGCAAAGTATCATGATGACTTCAATTACTCAGAAACAGTGGGACAAGGATATGAAAAAGCTGAAACAAAGTTTGAATCAGTTGGTTGAAACCCAGAGGAGGATGAATGAAACTCTTTCAGATCCTACATTTGAAGACAAATTACTACGGTATATGGCATCCATTCGTAAAAGGTCCACATCACAAAATAGAACGAAGGAGAAACAAGAGGTCTCTACAGGGGTTGAGGGCAGCTCTACACCAGTTGTTAGACATGTGGATGAGCTTAGTCATGGGGATTTAGACTCTCAGTTAGTTGCAGAGGACGTGGGAGCGGGAGATTGTGATGATGAGATAGTTTCAGCAGCAATTTCTTTAGAGTTAGATGAGGATGAGTCCGATGTTTGCACTCAGAGTGTAGAGGTGTACTCATATGTTAGTACACTGAGTGTTGATGATCTCTCAGATATGTCAGAGATGGTAGTAGAGTCCCAGGATCTGATTATTGCAGATGACACCCAGGAGAATGCAGTGGACAGTTTTGAGGACTTAGTCTCACCGGCAGTCTCTTTCAGAATAGAAGAGTTGGATAGTGATGCTATAGTTGTTGATACTCCGTATGTTGATATGAGCTTTGGAGTTGATTCACAGAGTATGGATGGTAGTACTCCAGAGATCAGTGATTTTGAGTCTACTCTTTTGGACCATGCATCAGAGGAGGATTGTAGGAGACAATCTAGCTAGTACCACCATGTATCTAGTCAGCTGAGAGTTAGTGAGCAAGACATTGCTACCGCTTGCAAGCATTTCGATGCTACTCATCAGTTGTTAGTAGTTTATGGATGGGGTTCTCCTACTAGCATCGAGCACGGAGGTAGTTATTTATCCTTGACAGAGATCCACTCTTTATGGGAGGCTATCCAGATTTTGAGACAGGATTATATGTAGTTGGTAGCCGACAGAGATTATCTTATGGAGTGGGGTAGCACAGCCTATGATGCATTGTTGGTCGAGGAAGATAAGGTGAGTGAGCTTACTCAGTAGCTAGAGGTGACTTCTGAGATTCTTGAGACTACGCAGTTAGCTTATGAGGAGTCACAATTTCATTTGGCTGAGATGACCATGGAGTTAGAGCATTTACGGTCTTCACCAGCCCCAGACTCAGAGGTTAGTACATTGAGTGTTGTTGGTGAGTATGTTCCTATAGTTGTAGCTGAGGAACATGTTGTTGAGGCTGACACACTGGTTTAGGATTTGGGAGTACCTGGTTCTGATGAGTTTGGGATACCCCTCCAGATTGATTCTTCTCACACAGATGACAGTGTGGTCCAATTGGTTGTGCCACCTTTATAGAGAGATCAGTTGTGGTGTGTGGGGGAGTACGTTGATGCTTCCACATATAATTTTTACTGCATAGAGTCATTCATGGAGTATTTGCTGGATAGTGTGGGTGTTCATCTGGATTCGCATAGGGTGACAGAAGGTGTTCTCATCCAAGGTACTGGTGCTATTAGCAAATTGGGTGGGGAGATTATAGGGATCCTATCTACTAGGCTACCTCACAAGGATTTTGAGGTGGGGTATGCTCATTATTCTTCTTTTGATCCAGAGAGAGAAGATTTGATTTCACACAGCTGTAGATTGGCTCCAGTTTCTTACCATCCATTATGGGACAGATTGGCACCATCTCTTGCAGATGGAATTGGCAGTTTGAGTTGTCCATTCTACTTGGGTTATGATGCTTCGAGAGTTTGGTTCTCATGTGTTCTTGACTATGGCAGTTGTGCTCTTAGAGTTTGGTTGAGTTGCATCCGTCAGTTTGATTTTGGATTCCCCTTTGTTCTACTACTAATGATATTGCAGGTGTTTGCATTGATTTTCATCAGTGTAGATCATGACTACATTTGGGATCCAGGAGGATCGAGTGGTTCATTGTTCTGAGATTGCTTGGGGACAAGCAATTTCAGGAGGGGCGGATTGTCATGTCCCCTTTTTAGAGGACATTGACAGACTTCATGATTAGCCTATTATGCGACCTTCGTAGGCTAATAGGATGGATAGGGGGTCATAATGGAGCTTGGCTTGACTTTGATTCACAGGATTTTCTACATTTGGTTTTCATTCGGGCTCTTTCAGACACATTTGGCCTGAGCTCCTACTTTTTAGGGATATTTGATATGCAGCGGAGCGCCTTTATTTTGGTATGGTCATGTGCGGAATCACTCCCTAATTCACCAGCTTTGATCGGTTCGAGGATCCAACGTATGTTGAGGGAGATATTAATATTTGATTGATTTAATCAAATATTAATTATTTGGTCTAATTTTAAATTAGATATTAATTAATTATTAATTTATTAATTAATTATTTGGTCTAATTTTAAATTAGATATTAATTGATTATTAATTATTAATTAATTGGTCTAATTTTAAGACCCAAGTTCTAATTTAAGAAGCCCAAGTTCTAATTTGAGGAATTCTAATTTTAGAACCCCAAGTTCTAATTTGAGGAAATCTAATTTTAGCAAGCACACCTTTGGAAGGGTATAAGAGTTTCTCATGGGAGAGAGATGGATTATGAATTGATTATTGATTTTGATATTGAAGAAATTCTTCTGTGAAGACTGAGCCAAGGGTTCCAGGATTCCATCTGCAGTGGAGAACGTCAACTCTTCATTGTGTGCGATTCAGAGGTTGTGAAAGATCAGCCGATCTATTGCCAAATTGAGAGATAACTTCGCCCAAAAGTTATCATAGTATTACAGGTATTTGAGAGATAACTTCACTCAGAAGCTATCACAAGGGTTTACAGGTATTTTCATTATTTTTGGGTTTTGATTCAAGAATTATCCAGATATAGATCTTTTGTATTAGCCCATAATTCTACAGATTAGGATCAAGCATACAAGTTGTGTTATATCAGCGGCTGTACGAATTCCATACAGATCCATGAAAATCTATACACATCAACAGAAAGTACAGGAACTGACATTGGTGAACAGATACTTACAGAGACCGACATCGGTTGACATACAACCGACATCGGCGAGATAACGACTACAGATCGACCGACGACGGCAGTATAACCGACGTCGGCGACTGTGTTTTTTACACAGCAGGCCGAGACGAACCAAATTCAGAATACTTTCCCAGTTTGTAGAATATTCAGGCTATTCAGGCCGTACTTTCAATATTCTTTGTATACTTGACAAAGGATCTCTATTGTAAGCTTATGAGAAAATAAATAAGAGTTTATACTGTGATTTATTTATCTAATTGAAGATATTTTTTAGAAATTTAGATAAGCAATTCGGAGCCTTTGTTTTGATATTCGAAGGGATATCACAGTGGTATCAGAGCTTTTGTGCAGATAAGAGAGCCCCTAAGTAAGGGACATTACAGTGGTATCAGAGCTTTATTTGCTATATATTAGAGTTGTGTAGAGACAAAAAGAGGCCCTAAGTAAGGGACATCACAGTGGTATTAGAGCCAAATTCTTGCCATCTTGTTGGGCATATCAGAGCTAATGTCTTGCCATCCTGTTGGGTAGTTTGGGTAGATTGAATCAGCAAAGTATCATGATGACTTCAAGTACTTAGAAACAGTGGGACAAGGATATGAAAAAGCTGAAACAAAGTTTGAATCAGTTGGTTGAAACCCAGAGGAGGATGAATGAAACTCTTTCAGATCCTACATTTGAAGACAAATTACTACGGTATATGGCATCCATTCGTAAAAGGTCCACATCACAAAACAAAACGAAGGAGAAACAAGAGGTCTCTACAGGGGTTGAGGGCAGCTCTACACCAGTTGTTAGACATGTGGATGAGCTTAGTCATGGGGATTTAGACTCTCAGTTAGTTGCAGAGGACGTGGGAGCGGGAGATTGTGATGATGAGATAGTTTCAGCAGCAATTTCTTTAGAGTTAGATGAGGATGAGTCCGATGTTTGCACTCAGAGTGTAGAGGTGTACTCAGATGTTAGTACACTGAGTGTTGATGATCTCTCAGATATGTCAGAGATGGTAGTAGAGAATCAGGATCTGATTATTGCAGATGACACCCAGGAGAATGCAGTGGACAGTTTTGAGGACTTAGTCTCACCGGCAGTCTCTTTCAGAATAGAAGAGTTGGACAGTGATGCTACAGTTGTTGATACTCCATATGTTGATATGAGCTTTGGAGTTGATTCACAGAGTATGGATGGTAGTACTCTAGAGATCAGTGATTTTGAGTCTACTCTTTTGGACCATGCATCAGAGGAGGATTGTAGGAGACAATCTAGCCAGTACCACCATGTGTCTAGTCAGCTGAGAGTTAGTGAGCGAGACATTGCTACCGCTTGCAAGCATTTCGATGCTGCTCATCAGTTGTTAGTAGTTTATGGATGGGGTTCTCCTACTAGCATCGAGCAGGGAGGCAGTTATTTATCCTTGACAGAGATCCACTCTTTATGGGAGGCTATCTAGATTTTGAGACAGGATTATATGCAGTTGGTAGCCGACAGAGATTATCTTATGGAGTGGGGTAGCATAGCCTATGATGCATTGTTGGTCGAGGAAGATAAGGTGAGTGAGCTTACTCAGCAGCTAGAGGTGACTTCTGAGATTCTTGAGACTATGCAGTTAGCTTATGAGGAGTCACAATTTCATTTGGCTGAGATGACCATGGAGTTAGAGCATTTACGGTCTTCACCAGCCCCAGACTCAGAGGTTAGTACATTGAGTGTTGTTGGTGAGTACATTCCTATAGTTGTAGCTGAAGAACATGTTGTTGAGGCTGACACACTAGTTCAGGATTTGGGAGTACCTGGTTCTGATGAGTTTGGGATACCCCTCCAGATTGATTCTTCTCACATAGATGACAGTGTGGTCCAGTTGGTTGTGCCACCTTTACAGAGAGATCAGTTGTGGTATGTGGGGGAGTATGTTGATGCTTCCACATATAATTTTTACTGCACGGAGTCATTCATGGAGTATTTGCTGGATAATGCGGGTGTTCATCTGGATTCGCATAGGGTGACAGAAGGTGTTCTCATCCAAGGTACTAGTGTTATTAGCAGATTGGGTGGGGAGATTATAGGGATCCTATCTACTAGGCTACCTCACAAGGATTTTGAGGTGGGGTATGCTCATTATTCTTCTTTTGATCCCGAGAGAGAAGATTTGATTTCACACAGGTGTAGATCGGCTCTAGTTTCTTACCATCCATTATGGGACGGATTGGCACCATCTCTTGCAGATGGAATTGGCAGTTTGAGTTGTCCATTCTACTTGGGTTATGATGCTTCGAGAGTTTGGTTCTCATGTGTTCTTGACTATGGCAGTTGTGCTCTTAGAGTTTGGTTGAGTTGCATCCGTCAGTTTGATTTTGGATTCCCCTTTGTTCTACTACTAATGATATTGCAGGTGTTTGCATTGATTTTCATCAGTGTAGATCATGACTACATTTGGGATCCAGGAGGATCGAGTGGTTCATTGTTCTGAGATTGCTTGGGGACAAGCAATTTCAGGAGGGGTGGATTGTCATGTCCCCTTTTTAGAGGACATTGACAGACTTCATGATTAGCCTATTATGCGACCTTCGTAGGCTAATAGGATGGATAGGGGGTCATAATGGAGCTTGGCTTGACTTTGATTCACAGGATTTTCTACATTTGGTTTTCATTCAGGCTCTTTCGAACACATTTGGCTTGAGCTCCTACTTTTTAGGGATATTTGATATGCAGCGGAGCACCTTTATTTTGGTATGGTCATGTGCGGAATCACTCCCTGATTCACCAGCTTTGATCGGTTCGAGGATCCGACGTATGTTGAGGGAGATATTAATATTTGATTGATTTAATCAAATATTAATTATTTGGTCTAATTTTAAATTAGATATTAATTAATTATTAATTTATTAATTAATTATTTGGTCTAATTTTAAATTAGATATTAATTGATTATTAATTATTAATTAATTGGTCTAATTTTAAGACCCAAGTTCTAATTTAAGAAGCCCAAGTTCTAATTTGAGGAATTCTAATTTTAGAACCCCAAGTTCTAATTTGAGGAAATCTAATTTTAGCAAGCACACCTTTGGAAGGGTATAAGAGTTTCTCATGGGAGAGAGTTGGATTATGAATTGATTATTGATTTTGATATTGAAGAAATTCTTTTGTGAAGACTGAGCCAAGGGTTCCAGGATTCCATCTGCAGTGGAGAACGTCAACTCTTCATTGTGTGCGATTCAGAGGTTGTGAAAGATCAGCCGATCTATTGCCAAATTGAGAGATAACTTCACCCAAAAGTTATCATAGTATTACAGGTATTTGAGAGATAACTTCACTCAGAAGCTATCACAAGGGTTTACAGGTATTTTCATTATTTTTGGGTTTTGATTCAAGAATTATCCAGATATAGATCTTTTGTATTAGCCCATAATTCTACAGATCAGGATCAAGCATACAGGTTGTGTTATATCAGCGGCTGTAAGAATTTCATACAGATCCGTGAAAATCCATACGCATCAATAGAAAGTACAGGTACCGACATCGGCGAACAGATACTTACAGAGACTGACATCGATCGACATACAACCGACATCGGCGAGATAACGACTACAGATCGATCGACGACGGCAGTATAACCGACGTCGGCGACTGTGTTTTTTACACAGCAGGCCGAGACGAACTAGATTCAGAATACTTTCCCAGTTTGCAAAATATTCAGGCTATTCAGGCCGTACTTTCAATATTCTTTGTATACTTGACAAAGGATCTCTATTGTAAGCTTATGAGCAAATAAATAAGAGTTTATACTGTGATTTATTTATCTAATTGAAGATATTTTGTAGAAATTCAGATAAGCAATTCAGAGCTTTTGTTTTGATATTCGAAGGGATATCACAGTGGTATCAAAGCTTTTGTGCAGATAAGAGAGCCCCTAAGTAAGGGACATTATAGTGGTATCAGAGCTTTATTTGCTATATATTAGAGTTGTGTAGAGACAGAAAGAGGCCCTAAGTAAGGGACATCACACATAGCCTTTGTGATAAAGTGTGTTTCCAAAGAGGGTATAATGAGCTATGTCGTAAAGGAAACATTTTTGTCAATTATTGGATAGGTTAGGTGGAAAAAAATAATCATGGAAATAATTATAAAAATCTTGGAAACAAGGCAGTTCAGGTGGGGGATAGGGACCATCAATAATGCATACCCTTTCTAAATCTAGAAAGACATATGTAGGATAAAAAAATTAATAATAAATTGATACTCTTTATCACTAATATCAATCTATATCATAGACCCAATTATTGCCATTGGATTGGTAGATCTATTGTTGGCCCTTGGTACTTGTTCAAACTACAGAGATTTACAATGAGTCTTGAGATTATCCATAATGAGTTTATAAGGAATAATATTTTCATCTCTAGTTTCATAATTATTAATGATCTAATTGATAATCAATTGGGAATCAACACAAACCATTAAATGTTAGATATCCCACTATACTTCAAGATGAAGTCCTATGATAAGTGACTCATACTTGGCCATATTGTTGGTATAATGAAAATTGATACAAAATTATTTAGGAATCATATCCCCTTGTGGTGTAATCAATAAAATGTTAGCCCCATATTTGTGGGAAATAAAGGATCCATCAAAATATAGCTTCCATTATTCAGGTTCCTATGGTCTTTCTTCTATTGTCATAATAGAATCGTCTGGGAAGTTAAATCTGAGTGGTTGAGTATCTATAATAGGGGCTTATGCATGGTGATCATCAATAACCTACCCTTTGATAGCTTTCTTATTTTGATATCAATTTCAAACTTGCTTAAGATCATGACCCATTTTTCCATACATCTTATTAGAGCTACTTTGGATAATAAAAATTTGAGAGGATCCACCTTAGTAATAACAATGGTTTTATTATTTAGCATATAGTGTTGTAACTTTTGGGAAGCAAACATCATATATAAACATGCCTTCTATATAGGTGTATAATTGTGTTCATAATCAACCACTATGTAGCTTAAATAATAGACAACATGTTCTTTACCTTAATCATCATGTTGGGCCAAAAGTGCCCTTAGTTCATGTTTAGTTGTTGAAATGTATAAAAGTAGTGGTTATCCTAGTGTTAGAAGTCTCAATACTGGTGGGTTGGATAAATAGGTATTGAGATTCACAAATGCTAATTGACAGTCTCCATCCTATTTAAATGTGACCCATTTCTTCAAGATATGTGTAAATGGGTGGCACTTATCTACCAATTGTGAAATGAACCTATGAATAGACTGAATATTTCCTTATAGGCTTTGGAGCTATTTAAGATTTGAAGGTGGAGGCATTTTAAAAATAGCCTTAACCTTATCAAGGTTAAATTTGATCCTTATTTGTGATACAATAAACCCTTATAATTTTACAAAATTTATTCCAAAGACACACTTTTTAGGATTCAGGTGGAATTTATATTCATGAAGCCTCTCAAAGATTCTTTTTATAACATCAAGATGTTTGACATGTGTTCTTAAATTTACTAGGATGTCATATACATAGTCTTCTATAATATCATGCATCATTTCATGGAAAATGATAGTCATGGAATGCTGATATGTGGTTCTAATGCTCTTAAATACAAATGACATGAATTGATAATAGAATGTTACCCATGTTGTGGTGAACATAGACTTGTATTGGTCTTCTTGGGCTATCTTGATTTAATTGTATCCAAAAAATTCATCCATGAGGGATAAAATCTTGTACCTAGTAGTATAATTGACAATCATGTCAATGTTGGGTAGAGGAAAATAATCTTTGGGGCATGTTTTGTTGATGTCTATTTCTATCTAATTTTTGCATTTTCCTAAGTGTGAATAGTATAAACTAGTTATGGAGGTTGTGGAATATTACCTATTGAATGTGCATGCATTAAATCCAAATGATTGTATAGAGATCCTATTTGGCTTGTGAGGATACCCTAAAAATAATAGAAAACTAAAATAAACTTATTTGTTAGATAAGTATATGGGTGGATTGCCTAGTGTGAGCTAGATCCTAGAAGCAAAAGCTTTCTAGGAGGCTGTCAATCCACCTGCTTTTAAACACTTAAGTGGTAATGATACAAGAAATATATTCACCTTATTTAAATATAAAAATAAAATGAAATAAATTAAATAACAAAAAATTAATCAAGAAAATTAAATTCTTTACTTAGATGGCTAAAATAAAACAACTAGTTTAAATAATGCTAATGCTGAAAATTGGCTAAAACAAAGTTGTGGTTTTTGGTTTGGATTGGTTTGATAAAGGTTTAAATAATGATTTGGTTGGGGTTGTAAATATGTTGAGATGGTTAAGGTTAATGTGTTTAATAAAATAAGAGGGATACATGGTCAAAACAGGGGCAAGAAGGCAAAGGGGCAAATGGTCCAAAATGAGGCCAAGAAGGCAAAAGGGCAAATGGCCAAAATGAAGCCAAGAAGGTAAAGGGGGAAATGGTGATCAAGAAGATAAAGGGGACATGGATAAGAGGATAAAATGACAAGAGGGTGATGAAATAAATAAGTGAAATAACTAAACAACAATATTACCTCAATGCGTGAAGATGCTTGTTGATGAAGATTGGCTTATTGATAGTTGATGAAGACTTGAAGTAATTTTGGCAGAGTTTTGTTGCTTTAGCTCATTCTCTTCAGTATGATAACCTCATTGATGATACCTCCAAACCTTCAACATAAATGTTAATAACAAAATACTAACTTCCAACTTAACCTTGGGTGAAGGAGAGGGGGGGGGGGGGTATTTATAACATTTGATGTGAAGAAACATGCCAAAATAGAGGAATAGTGAAGAAATTAGAATTTATCCAAGTGGGATCATGAATGATTCAAGGATGAGGTTTGTGGGGATTCCCAATTTGATCATAAGTCTCCCATTTTGGGTTGGTGTCTCTCCCACCTTGCACATGAGTCCAATTTTAAATGAGAATCATGCGCATGGGTTTAAATGAGACCAAAGACTTCTCTCTACCCTTTCTTTCTTTCACACAAGCACTTAAAAGGTTTCAAACCAAATTTGGTGCCATTTTCCATGTGGGGGATGAAAATTCCAAGGTGAGTTTGTGGAAGATTCCCATTTGGGTCGAGAAGTCTCCCATTTTGGCTAAGAAGTCAAAAATGGGTGCCCTTTGTCTTTTACAAAGTCTTAAAGAGGTAGGTATCTATTTTAAAGTCTAATTTCATGTGGGTAAGACAAAATACATGTTGAATAATGACCCCTTAAGGGTAAATTCACCATATTTCAAGGGGGGAGCTTTGTGATGCAAAAATGAGGTCATTAGGCGCTTTGGGAAAGGGTCCCAAGTGGGGTATGGTGTCCCACATCAAGCCATGTCATTTATAAGCCATGCCACTTTCCATATCACCTCTAAATAATATGCCATGTCACATTCCATGTCACTATTTCATGTCATCATGAATAGTGATAGTGGGTTCCATAGTTAATAGTGATGATGAATAGTACTTTCAGATAGTGATTTTGAATGATATTATATGACTAGGAGAATAATTATTTGGTTGGGTTAAGGGGGGTTTTTGGAAGGTTTAATAAATTTTAGGGGATCTTGAGGCATTTAATCATCAAAAATTGTAACTGTATAGTTTTCTAGTGTCTACATTTTGCCCCTTTTTATTATGTAGCCTTGAATTAATAAATTGCAAAACAAAAATTAATCACTTGGTCAAATGTCAAGGTGCCCTGAGTATGGGAAGAGGTGTTCCCCCTAAAAATAAGAGTTGATGAGGAAAGTTTGAATCAGGTGTAGGTTTGATAAGCAATTAATGGGGAGGCATTAGGTGGTGCCATGAGGTAGTTTGGCATGTGAAATGCCAATGGGTTCATAAAATATGAATAAGTGCAATAGTCAAGATTATTTAGAGACTAAAGGTGCCAATGTTGATAAAAAATGTCAGGTCCTAAGATAAATGACAAGGTAATCAGTCTCTAACATTGGTCATAACTGATCAAGTTAATCTTATCAAGGTTCCTAGATAGGGTTAGTGTTGACTCAAGTATCCAGTGTAAGAAGTGCTCTAAAAAAAACATAAATGGTCTGGTTTTGCATGAGGTGGTACAAACATTTAAAAGTTTAACATGGCAAGTTTGGTCATTATGGTCAAAAGTTATTACAAAAAACATCAATGTTTTGGGTCAAAATCAACTGACGTCAAGGTAGACATGGTGAAAGCATGGGTGGATTGTGTATGGGTTAGAAGGGGATGGCTGAGCTAACTCTAGATGCATGTATCAAGTGGATGTTGCCTATATAATTCCATGGATAGGAATCCAAAAATAATGTTAGGCCAAATGTAGTTCTTATGAGGTGAAGGGTATTGGTTAAATTGGTTGCCCCAATTTGATATCATGTAGGTAGGTCCAAATGAAGCACATTGGAGAAAGGGAAACACCAAAGGGTGGAAAAGATGGATATCAAATAGTTTCTGATGGGTGTGGTAGAAATGGTGGATGAGATTACCTAGGATATAATTAGATGATTGCGTCAACTATGCAAAAGGAATCTAAAACCATGGATAATCAGGTTGAAGCATGATATTTATACCACCTTTTTAAAGAAAACAAAAGGGAGAAATATGCTTTACCAGGATTTAAAAAATCTAGAACTACTTGAATTACTATGGTGATCTGATAGGTTCTTTCATCACCATCTAAATAAGCTAACATTATGCACATTCCACAATAATTTCATTAATAGGCTATGTAAAGTTATTATTCAATGGTTCAGGGAAGCAAAGTAGCAGAGTGGGTAAATGAGAAGTGGCAAAGATTCAAACCCTGACTCTTGAGTTAGTGGGGCCAAAAATAGGTAAGCATTAAGTTTTTGATGGAATTTAGAGAAAGATTTCGAGGGGTTTTGGAATATGGATCGAAGTGAATAATAATATTAATTAAATGAGGGAGTAGGTTGTGGATTTCATACATTAAAGCAAGGGATATTTCAAGGCATAAGAAGATATAGTCTAAGACAGAGAATCAAGGGGAAATATTGGAAGGTAGGGTGCATGAGAGGGTGTAGCTAGCATCCCCACATAGGTATCCCAAAGCTTCCATTTGAAGGTGGTTTTAGTGTTGATTCTAACACCTTCAAAGGTTAGATTAAAAGGGGTTGAAAATAGGCAAGAATTGAAGAGGTGTCGAAGGAATTTTCATCTCGATGGATTAATAGCACTTAGGCTTATTGGTTGGTCGTATGAGCCTACTGTCCTAGCCAATTATGTTATATAGCCATAAGATGGGTATATATCTCACAATAAACCAAAATTCAGTGGAAGACCTTGAAGGTCATAACATGTTCAAAATGGGCAGAGGGTTTAAAAGGAAAAAGGTGAATGGGAGGGTGAAGGGAGTAGTTGGAGAGGGGGGTGTGTGTGTGTGTGTGTGTGTGTGTGTGTGTGTGTGTGTGTGTGTGTGTGTGTGTGTGTGTGAGAGAGAGAGAGAGAGAGAGAGAGAGAGAGAGAGAGAGAGAGAGAGAGAGAGAGAGAGAGAGAGAGAGAGAGAGAGAGAGAGAGAGAGAGAGAGAGAGAGAGAGAGAGAGAGAGAGAGAGAGAGGCATTAAAGGAAGAAAGGTATGCTCCTAAAGTAATGAACCCGACTAGATTTTTTGAATTAAGGTAAGGGCATGGAGGACACAAGGAAGTAACCAAGGAGATTTATGTAGAAGTAGTAAAACTGGTGACCACACTCTAAAGAGGTGAAGGTTGAATTGGAGAACATAAGGGAGATCCAACAAGGGATGAGTAAAAGGTGGACTAGTAAATGGATTAAGAGAAAAAAATGAGGTCATAGATAAAGATGAAGGTGGAGAAGGATGAAAGAATCTAGGCATGGTTATATAGGTTAGGAATAACAAGGAAGGGCATCAAGGGAGATGAAAAAAATGAAATAAAATAGATAAAAGAGAAGAAAAATAAAAGGTAGAAGATGGGGGGAGAGAGATGCACTAAAGAATGATAGATTGGATAATTGAAAAGGATGGGGAGATAAGTGTAACAATCATGAAGGGTAAGGGGATGATGAGGGATATGGGCATCCATGAAAGGTTTAAAAATAAGTCAAAAAAGATGAAGGATAAAATATCTTTGTGATTAAAATGAAAAATAAGAAAATAAATAGAAGAAAATGAAACAAAAAGGATGACATGAGAATGAAGAAGCAGGTGGTATCTTGACCAAGTAAGCATGGATGATGATGGATAATGAATCAAAGTAGATGGTGGTTTTAGAGATGAGAATGGGATGGAAAATGGGAAAGGGGTTAAGAAAAATAAGGGGAAGCAAAGGATGAGTAGGTAAAAAGGTGAAGAGATAAGGTAGGCATCAATCTACTTGTTAGAAGAGATTGACAAGATGAAGGGGTGATTAAAAGAGATTGTCAAGCCAAAAAGTGGTGAGGTGGTGAATAAATAGGGGATAAATAATGAAAAGGAGTGAGATGAAACTAAAGGATAAAGATCAGGGATGATAAGGACAAAAAGGAAGAATTGAAGCAGGGATACAAAGCACGAGTACTCACACAGATGCAAAATAGAAGTGAGTACCAAGAGGGAAAGAGGAAAATAGGAATACAAAAGGTCAAAAAGAAAAAGGAGATAAGAAGAAAAGGGAAATTATGGAAGGCTTCTTAAAGGATAAAGGCCTAGTTAGAAGTTAGTTGTGGAGGTTAAAAAGAAGACAAAAAGGATGAAAAGATGGAAAAAAAGCAAATAAGAAGAATGGAAAATGGGTATGGTGGGAAGAGTGGGGGAATGGCAGAGAGTGTTGGTACACATAAATAAAAAGTGTAGCAACAGAAGAAACATAAAGCTTGTAAGATGCACAAGATGATATGGAATGGGTGAGGAAAAGAGAGTGATAAAGAGGGTATGACAAATAGCCAATGGTGAGGGAAGATGATGAGGATGGAGAAAGAAGTTGAAGGGGATAAAAGGAAATGTTGGTAATAAGGTGAAAGAGATTCAAAAAATGTAAAAGGTGGGTGGGGAAGTGAGTTGTGAAGCTTGCACAAGGAAAGATGATGGGGATGCCAATGCAGCAGAGTAAGAGGTGGCTTTATGAGAAGTAAGAGGGGCCAATGGGGAAGTTTGTCAACCCTTATGTTAAAAGAGATTGATAAGATATAAAAGTGGTTAAAAGAGATTGTCAATCTTGAGGTAGGGATATGGTTAGGAGACAATTAGAGAAGTGGAGGAAGATATTTTAGGTGAGAAGGGCAAATAAAGTAAAGGAAGTGGTTGAGCTGAGCTTAGTAAATGAACGCTGCCTACATAGTCCAAAAAGACCTCATGCCAATGTAGTTATCCCAATAATGAGGGAAAGACTTAAGAGGAAGTATTAGATGGTGTTAAAACATAAGGACACTAAATAAAGAATTCAAAGTTTCCTTGATGTAGGATGCCCTATGCAAGAGGGCATTGTTAGCAGTGGAAATGAGTGAGAAGAAAAAGGGGATGTGAATTAGTTGTTAGTGGACAAGCTACCCGTAAAAGTGGAATAATGCCTACATAGTCTATGGGCATCAGGCTAATGTAGTTCAACATGATTTGGATGAGTGGTATTTAAATTAGATACCCCAATTTTATGGACCACATGGGTTGGTTTGGGCTATGGGAGAAGGTTTGGTAAAATAATAGTTTTGGGTTTTGGTGAAGGTGTTAGTAAAAGTGAATGGGGTAGGTTGGTAAATAGTTACCATAATGATCCCATATTTTAGTAGGATGAGAGATACAGATAGACAAGGTAGGATAAATTATAAGGGGTCACAATGTGAAGTACCATAAATGATCTTCAATGGAGCTAATCCAAAGAAGAGGTGCCTTGGTTAGGAGGTTACACCTTCTAAAATTATGTGAGGGTAGGAGTTTAGAGATAGTGTTTACCACTATGAGTTGAGTTTTAGGAGGTTGGGGTCTATCTATATTTGCAGAGTTGCTATGGCTAAGGTTCATCACCACTATGAGCCAAGTTTTAAGGGTAGTAGTGAAGTGATGACCTACAAATAATTTTTTTGATGGTCAAGTAGATTCTACAAGTAAAGAAGTTAGTAGAGTGGTGAGTGATAGAGGATGGACCTTGTCTAACCCAAGAGCTGCATGGGTAGGCTAGACAAATGGTGTCCATGTCTACATCCTCTACCCTAGCTTTGTGGAATTAATGACTTATTAGTTTTACTAGTTTGGGCCTAACCAACAATAACCTGCATGGCCAGGAGAAGATGGTGGTTCCTTTGCTATGGATGAACATTCAACTAGCACAAAAAGAAAAGACCACCATGTTTGAGTAAACACTACCAATGGTTGGGGTCTGATGCTTAGGGCATGTGGTAATGGGATGATAGTAATAGAAGGGAAAAAGGGGCAAAAAGGTGAATGGATCACTGTGAAAGACCCAGAGTAGAGTATGATTCTCATATTATGGGGATGAATGTGGGAGAGGAGAATAGAGCATACCCTTTAGTGGTTACTCAGATAGTGAATGATATGGATGTTAGTTCAGGGGGAAATTAAGTAGAAGGATGGTTGAACACAAATCCAGAGTCACCAGATAATTGTTCTAATGCTTAGGTAGGAAAATAATGTATGGATGTGCATTAGGCAATGTGTTTACAATCTGATGACTATGTATGTGTCATGTGACTCCTTGCACCCTAAATAAAATATTTCATAGTTTGATGTAAACATGTATAAAATGTGTTAGATGTTGTTGCTTGAATGTTATGGTTATGGTTATGATTGGTATAGTTATGGTTGTTGTAATCTCACTCAATTTAAAAGGAATGAATATTGTTGTTACAATGTTAGATGGTACATATCATGGTGAAAACATCAACCAAGAACATTAAGATAAGAATAGGGCCTGATGATTTTTTTTTATAAGGACTAAAAATGGATCTAAAGTGAGATCAACTTAATGAATATAATCCCTTCAAACATTGTGCATGAGTAGTCGTTAGTTGATAAAGAAGGTCTCTTGATCATAAGGTGTCAAGTAAGCTCTAAATCCCTTGATTTATAGATAGTATAAAGGGAAGATGGGTGATAGGTGGTGTGAAGGGTAATAGGTGATATGTATGATAACCTCATGTGAATTAGTGTACCCTTTCTATGGGTGGCCTAAAAATGGTAATATACAAGTCCATGTCATATGATAAATGTATATTGATCAATGTGGGAAGTATACATGTGAAATCCAATTACGGTTTTAGATTTTTTTTGTGATAGTGGGTCTTTTGATTTATTGTTGTATATAGGAAGCTAATCGATGTAGGAACCTTCCATGAAATTGCTCTACTTTTGACAAAGTTAACTCAACCATCATTCAAGGGATTATTCTAAGCTTATTGGCTTTATTTTTAATGTTCTTGATAACTGTCCTTCAAGGGAGCAGTCTACCTTACATGTGGCAATTTTTTGTTTTTGTTTTTGGGTAGTTGTCCTTCGAGGGAAAAGTCTGCAATGCTTAAGATATTTACCAAATTAATTGTTTCAAGATGAAATGTGTTTAGACATGGACTGATCTAATTAGGTTTAGAGGTTTACCTTTATGAGGGCAAAACTTTACACAAGAAGGTTAATGATATGTGAAAGGGTGTGGTTTTGAGAGATAATGACCATGGGATTCCATCTTGTTAGCGATGAAAAGTATCCATGAGAACCATGCTATGGGTAGAGCCATGGTACCCATATTTAGGATTAAGGCATGACTATAATAGTTAATCACATGGTTCTATGTTATAATGAATTATCCTCAAAAGGGGAGGAGGAAGGTGGGTGAAGGTTAAGATCTCATAATCAAGGGATGAGCTTAAGTTAGACAAACAAGTGAGCTTGATCCTTATTTAACAAAAAAATGGATGTAGATGTGAAACATTGAGAGGCTCAAGTTCTAGTTTAATTTTGAGAGAGGACAAACGATAAGCTCTTAATCCATACTTATGGGTGATGATGTAGGGTTCAAGCCAATTGAAAGCAAACTTACCTCATTTACTCTTCAGTATGTTGGTTTTCTGTTAGGATGAAATATTTGATATTGAATTCTCATCTTTTGAGGTTCTTGTTATAATCACATGCGATATGCTCTTGATAGATATAGAGGTGGGTGAGAGCTATTAAATGATGCTCATCAAGTAGCTTAAGTTGAACTAAATAATGTTGACAAAAATCTTCCTCAAAAATGAGTTATTTCAAAGATATATAAAGAGAGGGGATTTGGACTTCGAGAGGTAAGACTACCTCTGATTTGAAGACTAGAGAGAAAGGGGTAGAACCCATAGAGGTTTGAATGCTAGTTCGATAGACCCATAAGGTGAATGGGATGTACAAGTGCCAATCCTGACTTGAAGCACTAAAAACTTTAATTAATATTTTGGTGAAGGTTTTATTAGAGGCTTCTACTTGTCCATTTAATTGTGGTTGATAAGGTGATGAAAATATTAAATCAATGCTAAATGCATCACATAAACCTTTGACTTGCTTATTCTTGAAGGATTTACCATTATTTTGTGATGATATTATGAGCAACACCAAAGCAGCATATGATATGGTGGTCAATAAAGTCAACCATATTTTCCACTTTGGGAGAGATTAGGAGGAATAGATTTCACCCACTTGCTGAAGTATTTGGTGGCTGTGATGATGGACCTATGTCGCTGTGAAGAATGCGGGTTAATTTCCCCAATGAGATCAAGACCCCATTGAGAGAAAAGGTTAAAATTCCTTAGATACCTGGAGGCTATTGGCTACAAAATGATGTAAATTAGCATGCTATTGACATTTAACACACTTTTTTACATAATAACAATAGTCTTGGTTGAGGGTGGGCCAATAGTAGCCAAAGCAAAGGATACGTTTAGCGATCGTTAGGATACTAAAGTGTCCCCCACATATCCCATCATGTGTTTCCTTGATGGTATGGAAAGATTCATGGATACATAGGCAATGAAGAAAGAGACCATAAAAACCACATTTTTAAATGATTCACCCTAGTATGGTATAAAGAGGGGTACTCTGAATAAAATCTCTTTGGGCATTCCTTGAGAGGTTGGGAGGAACCATGCCTAGGTTGAGGTAGTTGAAAGTTTGGTCATACCAAATGTCAGATGGGGATTCCTCTACATTTAAAATGGTAGGGAGGTCAGATTGGCCATAAGAGGGTGTGGTAAAATGATTAATGGTGACAAATATTTTGGAATTAGAAGGATAAGAAGGGATTTGAAAATCAAGAAACACCATTGTATCCATAACTTTATTGGTAGATTAGGGAATGAATTGGACTAGGTAATGTTTAAATGATTTTAAGAGTTTGTTAACTAAAAGTTTATATTTTATCAAGATCTCATTCTTACATTGATAGGATCCATTGACTTGGTTGACCATAAGCTGGGAATCACCAAAGACATAAATTATCATTATTCTTAAGCTTTGAGTAGTTTGGAGACCTATGACTAGGGCTTCGTACTTAGCTATGTTATTGGTGCATTCAAAGTAAATTTGAAGGAGAGAGGAAGGGGTTCACCATCAAGAGGAATGACAATAACTCTAGCACCCCCCTCCTTGTTGGCATTTTGAGCCATTGAAAAACATGGTCATTTGGTAGGTTATGTAATCTTCTTTAAAAAGAGTCATGATGACTCATCCAGAAAGGCAAGAGGAGGTAGTTGGTTATTTGGTAAAGGAGCCTTGACCAATTGATTAATAATGACCTAACCTTTAATTGAATTCTATTGGAGAAATTCAAGGTTGAATTTAGCTAGGAGCATGAGCCACTTAGCCATACACTAATTTTGGTATGGTTTAGAGTACATGTTTTTGAGTGGGTTGGTATTAGTGATGACATAGGTTTTATGGTTAAGAAGGTAGTGGTAGAGTTTGGTGGCCATGAAGGTCAATGATAAGTAGAGTTTCTTAGTGTGTGTATACTGAGTAGTTTCTTAGTGTGTATATACCAAGTCTCATATTCTAAAAGCATATGGATAATGTGGTATACAACTTGTTCTTTGTGTTGTTCATCTTGGTGAGCCAAAATTGCCCCTAGGGAATGGTTAGTGGTAAAGATATATAGATAAAATGGGTGGTCATCCTTAGGAGGGGTGAGGATAGGTGGTGAAAAAAGGTACTATTTGAGAGAATTAGAGGCCTTTTGACAATCAATATTCCATTTGAAAGATACATCCTTCTTCATAATGTGATGGAAAGGTTGACACCGGTCTAAAAGTTAGGAAATGAAATGGTGAATGGATTGGAGTTTTCCTTGTAGGCTACAAAGCTGCTAAGGTTGGTTAGAGGAGGCATGTCCAAAATTCATTTCTTGGGATTTAGATGAACATGAAAATGGATGAGGTACTCAAATATAATTGTAAGAGTAGTTAAGTGATCTTTTTGGAGTTTGGATTTCTTGAGAAGGTCGTCCACATAGTCTTCTAAAATTTTATGGATGATATCATGGAAAATATAAGTCATGGCACATTGGTAGGTTGCACCAGCATTCTTTAACCTGAAAGGCATGAATATATTGTAGAAATTTCCCCAAGGGGTGGTAAAGTTAGTTTTATGTTGATCTTCAAGAGCAATCAAGATCTGATTATAACCTAAAAACCCATCCATGAGAGATAACATCTCATGGGCAGCTAGAAGATCAATAAGCTGGTTAATGCTAGGTAGAGGGAAGTCATCCTTGGAGTAGGTGAGGTTAAGGTCATGAAAGTCTACACAAATGCATAAACCCCTAGTGATTTTGGTGATAGGTATAATGTTTGAGACCACTTGGGGGTAATCAATGGGTTGAATGAAGTTTACAGATAGGAAATGTTGAAGCTCTTCTTTGATAGGCTTGGCATCACGGTGAGTGACTATGTTATGGGTAGCAATGGTGGGTTCAATCATAGGCATATCATTATAAGACCAATTGAATGCTATGCTATGGTCTTGGAGGAAAGAGGAAAAATCCTAAAGTTTCTTGGTATTCAATGATTGGCCCAATTTGACAATGCATGGGTTATCTAGAGTTCCCAAGTTGATATTGATGGTAGATTCATTCAACATAGTTAGGGCCTTAGGAGGAAGGGATTTTTTCATAGAATAATCTCCCACACTGAGGTAAGTAAGAATGGAATCATCATCTTGATGTTGGATGGTGTTAATGGTGGGAGAATTGGTCTCTACCATTTCAAGACGTATGAGTGGAAGGGATTTGGTTTGGTCACTCTTGTGGCAGATGAGAGAGCCTAAAATTATAGTATTGATTAAAAAAATGTTAGGAGGGATAATATTAGGGTCTTCAAGTAGAGAAAGTGGTTGGGTTGGTAAGGATGGGATATCTCCCTCTGTGATGGCAATGGGTTTGGGTGAATTAGTGGATTCTTGAGGTGGTTCATACCTAAAGCCAAATGACTCATGAGGCTAAAAAGCTTTAAGATGGGCTAACTCATGAGGCCCTTATTCATAGCGATCAAGGCCAAATCCTTTCTAGTCACATCTATGAAGATACAACTTAGTGAACTTTAGTTTGCTAAGATAAGAAAAGTTAGAGGTAAATAGTTGGATGGATGATGTAGTGGTAGGGGTTGGAAGTGGTTAATCAAATCCCTCATAAATGAAATTTTTTTGATGGTTAGGAAGACCAATAGGAATGATGGTTCCAATGTTAGGGTTGTAAGAAGGGTCATGTCTAAGATTCCCATATTCTTGGGGGGTAAGGAGGGAATCTAAGGCTAAGAATATATATTCCCCAAAAGAAAGACATTGGAATGTGGTTGTTACAGGGTCTTCTATAGGAATCTGGGAAGAGGAGATAGATGAGCTAGTGGAAGCTTCATCAACATTAGGTGTGGAAAAACTATGGGTTTTGGATGGTGAGGTTATGTTATTGGTATATGGTTGTGTGGTGGATAAAGGAGGAATATAGATGTCATTGGGTTGATATGTCATATTTCAAGATGTAAAAGGACTAGGGTCAGCTTGGATACTCATAACTTTCCCTTCATGTTCAGACTTGACACATCGATGTAGGGTGGAAGGGACATAACTCATGACACAAATCTAAGGGTGTATGAGTAAAATATTGTATTGAAACTCTCCTTCTACAACATAAAAGATTTCAAGAATAGTATGAGGTCGTACACAAATGTGGAGGAAAATTGTCCCCAAGTCGGTAGCTATAGTATCATTGAAAGATCGAAGGACCACTAAACTTTCAAACATGATGTTTTTAGGTAATTGCAACTATTCATAAGCATGGGAGGAGATAATATTGATGTTACTCTCCCATCAATCATCACCCTTTTGATGTAGGTTTGATTGATATATGTTATAATGAAGAGGGTGGATCGAGATCCTTTGAATGAACAAAAAGTATTTCTAAATTCTTGAAGGTGACAAGGTTAGAAGTCCAAAGGGTACCAACAAAATTAGCTAGAGGCTAAGGATCATTAGGTTGGACCTTGATGGATTGTAGAGCCTCTATGAGTACTTGATGGTTATGGGGAGAGGTATATATTAACTCATACAAGCTCATCTTTGTTGGATTTTGGTGAATTTGCCTGAGGATAGCTTTTCAGATGGATATTACATATGGGTTAGGGTATGGAGGGTTAGATGGGAAGGCACCTAAGATAGACACCTTAGGTTTGTTTAAATATGGAGAGGGTTGGGTATTATTCACTTGGGAGTTTAGAGAGGGGTAAGTCCAAAGAATGGATGCCTTAGTCTTCCCTTTATCCTTATATTGGGCCCAAGATCAGGTAATCATGTGAATAGTGTGGATAAGGGGGTTCTCTAGATTAGATGGTTGGTTTGGTTAATCCTCTTGACTTTTGGATGAGATCAAAGATTTAATGGGTTTAGTCAGTGGTTGGATTAATGATGGGGATGAAGGAGGTTTACCAGATAATAGATCATCATCTTCATATAAGTTATGAATGAGCACTTGGAGATATTTACAGTTCTTGATATCATTTCCTTATGTCCTATGATATGCACATATCTAGTTATCATTAAACCAAGAGGGTTTGGTACATGAAGGGTCAAACAGTTTGATGGGTGGTAAGCTTAGGGAAGAAGTTTTTAATAGCCACTGGAGAATGGTTAAGTAAGATTTGGCTAAAGGTGGTAGATGTTTATTGGTTTTTGCTTTAGGTGTTGAAGTGGGAGGTTGTGTGGATGTAGGTTTGATGGTAGGTGTCTTGGATAAAATGGTATGCTTGGTTGACAGTTTTGGTTTAGGCATGATGGTTGATAGGCTAGTGGTAGAGGAGAGTAAGGTAGGTAACTTAGGAATTGTTGGTGTAGTGGGGAAATGTGATTTAGAAAGAAAGTATGAAGGTGTGACCAATAAATGTGGTAGGGTTTTGGTAAAAATGATGGACTTCATGTTTAAGGTAGAGGGATGGGGACCCAGAATGGAGGGCAAGGTTGAGGGAGGTAAATTTTGGGGTTTTAGGCCCTTTGGTGATTTTACCTCTTTAGTTAATTTAGTTGTTAGTTTTGAAGGGGATTTGGTCACTTTAGTTGTCTTGGTGGGTTTAGGTGATTAAGGGTCAATCAATTTGGAGGAGGTTTTGGTTGGTTGGTTGGAGGTTTTAGTTGGTTTAGAAGGGCTAGGTTGGTCTACCAAGAAGGGGTTAGAAGTCCTAATTTGGTTCCCTTACCTTTATCTTGACCTCTGATAGAAGGTTTTACAATTAGAGATTGGGTGGATGGATCCATCTTCTCTTGTGAGATAGCTTCCAAAGAGGGGGTGGATGGTTTTGTGATAGGGGAGGTAGGTGTGGTATCATCCAATGGAGGTGTGGATATGGTTGTTTCCTTTGTTTGGGTGTCTAAAAGAATAGAAGGTAGTCCTTTTTCTTCCATTAAATGAATGGGGAAAGAAGCGGTTGAGGTAACATTTCCTTCATAAATGGGTTCACTAGTAACCAAATTAATAGTATGTGCCTCATGAGATGGTTTGGGTTTATTTTCATGATGAGGGGTAGAAGGAACATGATTAGGGAAAGTCTTGTTGAATATGTTGAGGGCTTGGTTTGGTGGTACATTAGGATTGTCTAATGTGAACTCTCCCTTATTAATGAGGGATTGGATAAGGTATTTAAAGGTATTGCACCTGTTGAAGTCATGTCCTATGACTTAGTGAAAAGCACAATGGTCATTCTCATTATATCAAATAGGCATAGGGTGTGAAGTATCAAACTATTGGGGTAGTTTAATTGGTGGAAGTTGTATGATTTTGGCATTTAATAACTTTTCCAAAATATAAAATAGAAGGATAAGGCTCCCCAAGTGGAGTTAATGGTTTATGGTTATTGCAAGTTTGGTTCCTTTGGTTTTGGATTGGATAGTTGAAGGGATTGGAGGTTTGTTTCCTTGGGTTTTGTTGGTTGGTAGATGGCAGAGGTGTGGCTTTGAGGACAATAGCATTGGTGGTGGTTCTACTCTTGGAATTAGTATTGGTTGGGTTGTTTATTTTGGAAGAAGAGGTATCATTGGGTTTGTAAGTTGGGTTCTTGTTCTTCAACTTTAATCTTCCCTCATCAATGGCCCTATTCTCTAGTTTATGAGCCATGGTAAAATCTTATTGAATGTTCGAAAGCTTTGGACACAATGTGGATAAATAGTGTTTTGCACATGCTCAGGTGAAGAGCTCTATAAGTTTAAATTGAGGCAATGAAAAGGATATTTGGTTGATTAGGCTCCTCCAACGAGCCACAAAAATGGTAATAGATTCATCTTCAAATTTTTGAATGGAGTAGAGGTCGATAATAAAAACTTTCTTGGATATATTGATCGAAAAGAGATCCAAAAAAGTTTGGGCTAGTTGGATGAAGGAGAAGATGGAGTGTTTTGGGATGGCACTATACCAATCTAATGTGTATAGATAAGGACATAGGAAAGGTAAGAAGGAGAAGAGTGTCATCATGGGAAATCAAGTAACATGTATGCCTAAATTCTCTTAAATGTTTTTGGGGGTTGTCCTTACTATGAAATTTATAGAATTTTGGCAATTTCCATTGTGGAGGATATGGTCGAAGAGGGACAAATGGATGGATGGGTTCATTAAAAATTTGGTCATAAGAGATAAGTTTATGTGATACTGAGATGGATGACTCAAAGGTAGTCATTTTCTCCATTATCATCTTGACCAAGTACATTTGGGGTTGTTAGGTTAAATAGATATATGACACGTTTTGTTGGGACCAGGTAACATGGGAATAACTAATGGATGGTTGGGATGATGTCACATGTGTGTGTGAGGTCACATAAGATTGGGTGGAAGGTGAAGGTATATATACTTATGTGTTATGAATATATTGATAATATGAAATGGGTATGTTTTGGAGGGTTGAGGTTGGGGGGTTTATGTGTGGCATCGAAGTGATTAGCGGGTTAGTTCGTTGAAGGTGGGTAGTGACCAAAGTGATTATAGGGGGAAGTGTTTGTGGTATGGTGAGTACTAAGTTCTAAAATGGGGTTGATGTTGGTATATTGGTTAAGCTAAAGGGAGTGGTAGAAATGGGTGTGGAATACATCATGCTAGCAAAAGGGGTAGAAGTTACAAGGGGTAAAGTTAAACCAACATTATAGGTATTGGTTGGTGTAACAGGTGTTTGGGTGGTGGTGGTAGATAGACCAATGGTATAAATGAAGCTTGGATAATAAAAAGGTGGGATGATGCAACACCAACCATGAGGTGGCATAGCATACCATAGGTTGGATCCATAGGAGGAACCAAAGCCATCAAAGTATGGTAGGCTAAGGTGTTAAAATAATGTTGTAAAGCAACTGGATTATTGTCCATAAAGGTGGTAAAATATAAATCATATTCAGATATTTTTTTAGGCACCATAGGTGGGGGAGAATGGTGTGGTGAAGCATGGGGTGATCTATCAACATTTGAAGTATAATCCATGGATGAGGAAGAAGAAGAAGATGGTGGAGGGTTATTTTGTTTTTTCACTTGTTGTCTAGTTAAGACCATATGAGAAATTTAGAAATGGATAACGAACCTCTTTCGTCACACAATGAGAAAATAAAGAAAAACCCAAAGCAAAAAAATTACACACTAAAATCATAATTAATCTTAGGATTTATTTTAAATCACTTTTGGCTTATGCCTTAAATAATGTAAAAGGGAAAATCGGCTTGAATAGGCCCTAAACAAGGTAGTCTATGTTTGGTTTTAGGTTTTGTTTAGGTAGTCAAGAAGAAGTTATATTGGATAGATTACATGGCTTGGTGATTGGGGATTTCTCCCCTTGCTTCATGATACCATATCTAATGTGGGTGCTTAGCTAATATATATTGATTACCAGAGTTTATACTCAACCAAAGTGCTGAGTTGGTTATCCCCTTGGTGATTAAATCCAAGTACGATAACCAAGAAAAGGTAAGGTGATCTGCTAGGTGATGAAATCCTATTCAGGTCTTATCTTAAGTGATTTTTATATATATTTTTTTAAATTTATTTGGTTGTGTAACATTTTTGTACTACGTTTAATTTGTTTTGCCTTTAGTTAATCTAGGTGAACTAATTAAGCAAACAATGTATGCAATTAATTTTAACCCAAAGAAAAAAAAAATGATTTATTTTTTTAAAAAAAAGAACAAATAAAATGAACATAAATGAAACATTAATATGCAATACTAATCCTAGGATGAATACTCTTTTGATTTTAGAAATTCAAGAAAAAAAACCTACTTTTTTATTTTTTCCTGATTTTCTAAATAAAAGAAGCTAAAACTTACGTTTTGAAAAAGATGAATAATTAATTTTTAAAAATGAAATTACCTATAAATTTCATTTTAATAATTCAACTAAATTTTATAAAATAAATAATTAACCCAATAAAACTAAAGGGTCCCACTGGGCGTGCCAAAATGTTTCTCTCAATTTTTTGCTTTTTTCTAAGTGTGAAAAGTAGAAACTAGTTATGAAGGGTGTGGAAGAATACCTATTGAATATGCACACATTGAATCTAGATGATTTTTGAGAGATACTATTTGTCTTGGGAGGATGACCTTAAAATAATATAATACTAAAATAAACTTTTTCTTAGACAAGTAGATGGGTGGATTTCCTAGCGTGAGCTAGATCCTAGAAGCAAAAGCTTACTAGGAGGTTGTCAATCCACTTGCTTTTAAACACTTAAGTGGTAATGATAAAAGAAATATATTTTCATTATATTAATATAAAACTTAAATTAAATAAAACAAATAACATCATATTAATCAATAAAACTAAATGCTTTGCTTAGATGGCTAAAATAAAGCAACTAGTTTAAATAGTGCTAATGCTGAAAATTGGCTAAAATAAAGTTGTAGTTTTTGGTTTGGATTGGTTTGATAAAGGTAAAAAGAGTGATTTGGTTAGGTTTGTAAAGTGGTTGATATTTTTAATGATAATTTTTTCAAGAAAATAAGAGGGATAAATGGTCAAAATAGGGGCAAGAAGGCAAAGGGGCAAATGGTCCAAAATGAGGCCAAGAAGGCAAAAGGGCAAATGGCAAAAATGAAGCCAAGAAGGAAAATGGGGAAATGGTGATCAATAAGATAAAGGGGACATGGATAAGAGGATAAAATTACAATAGGGTGATTAAGGAAGTAAGTGAAATAAGAAGGCCAAAGGGAAAGGAATACAAAAATTAAGATAACTAAACAACAAGATTACCTCAATGCTTGAAGATGCTTGTTAATGAAGATTGGCTTGTTGATAGTTGATGAAGATTTGAAGTAATATTGGTAGATTTTTTTTTCTTGACATCCTTCTCTCTAATATGATAACCTCTTTGATGATACCTCCAAACCTGCAACAAAAATGTTAATAACAAAATACTAACTTCCAACTTAACCTTAGGTGAAGGAGAGGGGGGTATTTATAACATTTGATGTGAAGAAACATGCCAAAATAGAGGAATAGTGAAGAAATTCTAATTTATCCAAGTGGGATCATGAATGAGTCAAGGATGAGGTTGGTATGGATTCCCACTTTGATTATAAGTCTCTCATTTGGGGTTGTTGTGTCTCCCACCTTGCACATGAGTCCAATTTTGAATGGGAATCATGCACATGGGTTTAAATGAGACCAAACACTTCTCCCCACCCTTTCTTTCACACAATCACTTAAAGGGGTGTCACACCAAATGTAAAACCATTTTCCATGTGGGGGATGAAAAATCCAAGGTGAGGTTGTGGAAGATTCCCATTTGGGTTGAGAAGTCTGCCATTTTGGTTAAGAAGTCAAAAATAGGTGCCCTTTGTCTTTCCCAAAGTATTAAAGAGGTAGGTATATATTTTGAATTCTAATTTCATGTGAGGAAGACAAAATACATGTTGAATAATGATCCCTTAATGGGAAATTTTCCATATTTCAATGGGGGAACTTTTTGATGCTGAAATGAGGTCATTAGGCACTTTGGGAAAGGGTCATAAGTGGCGTATGGTGTCCCACATCAATCCGTGTCATTTCTAATCCATGTCACTTTCCATATCACCTCCAAATCACATGCCATGTCACTTTCCATGTCATCATGCCATGTTATCATGAATAGTGATAGTGGGTCCCATAGTGAATAGTGATGACGACTAGTACTTTCAAATAGTGATTTTGAATGATATTATATAACTAATAGAATAATGATTTGGTTGGGTTAAGGGGGGTTTTTGGAAGGTTTAATAATTTTTAGTGTATCCTAAGTCATTTAGTCATCAAAAATTGTAAGTGCATTTTTCTAGCATCTATAATGTCTCTGAAATTAGTACAAAGATGTATATCCTATGGCTTTTTGTTAACTATAACTATGTTTGATATCCATTTGAAATAGCCTAGTGGTCAAATGACCAGAAGATCGATGCATGGATACATCTTCAATTTCTATTTGACTAGATTGACATCTAGATGAACAACAAGTTGATGCACAACCAAATCAAGGTCTAATCTTGGTATGCCAAAGTAAACCCATGAAAATATATCAATAACATCCTTAAAAATGGATATAATGTATTTTCATTCTTCTTCAATAAGGGAAGCTCTAAGGTAAACAATTTTGGGATCATCATATGTTCCTGAGTTCACTTCCATAGTGTTTTCCATAAGTGTAGATCTATCTTCTAAAATTATAGAAGATGTGTGATCACGATCCTCTTATTTTACTATAGCTCCTTGTTCCTACCAAAGTTATAGATAATGTGATGAATCTAAATCCACCATCTCAGGTAATGGCCAAGTATCAAAATTCTCCAAAAACTCAAGAGCAAGACTCTCAAAAAAAATTATTTTGAAGAGATGCTTGTATTGGATATAGAGCTAGGACTTGATGGAACTTAAGTGTCCTTTGGGGATTAGAAAAATTTCCATCCAAGAGAACCTAAAACAAGTTTTCACTTGAGGGTTTGTCTTTTTCTTTACTTTTTCCCTAATCAATGAGCACCTCAAAGAGGTTTTCATTCAAATATCTTGATGTTTTATCTTGTTCATGAATAATAAAGTTTGCTTGATCTCCAAAGTAAGAAAAAGGGTGTAATGAAAAATAAAATCCCTGTTTGTGATCACCAATGGGCAATCCATATCTAAGGCCCATATTGTCTATAATTGATTCTTCATTCTAAAATTCATCAAGGGGTATGATCAAAGTTTGCTAGTCCCAATCAATGAGTTTGGGATGAAAAAGGAATAGGGAATAATGAGGTGTTAAGGTCATAATGGCATTTGAATCAAATAAAATTTTATCATCAAACTCATCAAAAAAGATATAATGGGATGTTACATCACTACCAGGAGTCTCATTGCTAGTCGATTTAGAAGAATCACTATCAAGAGTCATGAGGTTACCCCCAAGCAATATAAATTTGAGACCTTGATTTAAATTACGTATACTTATCGATAAAGGTTCCAAGATTCCTTGTGCTCATGGGAAAAGGCCTTTTATTATATAATCAAAATTGTCCATAATCTGATTAGGGATATGATATTTTGGATTTTGAAAACATTCAATAATGTCATCATAATATAACCAATATCCTTTAGTAAGAGCCTCTCAATCATGTTTTGGAAAAGTAATAGGTACAAATGCCATAAGTTGTTTCTATTGTTATTTCTTCTATTACCAAATCAATTTGGGTCTATTAGGAATTTTATAAGGTTTGGGTTTACCAAATGTTTTAGGAGACTTTGGTAACTTAGAAATATGGAATGCATCCTTAAGATGGTACATGGAAATATTCACATCTTTTATAATAACCTTTTTTGTAAGAGTTACATGAAATGGATCAGCCAAAGTAGAAGTAAGGTCATTAGGGTTGATATAATTATATTTATGTGGATGTGAAACTATTTCCTTATTCTTCTTTTCAAAAAAAAAATAGAATAAGGATAATAGTTATAATTGTGGAACTTAGCCTCTATATGTTTACAATACTAATAAGGCTACAGATCGACAGGGATAGTAACCTCGATCCCATCATGGTGAAACTTAATGTATTGATGCAAGGTGGATGGAATGGATTGTACTTCATGGATCTAAAGATGACCAAGAATTATGTTATAAGGTAGCTCAATATCCATAATATGTAACAATGTTTGATGAGAAACAAACCCAACAATGATTGGCAACCAAATAGTATTGGAAGACTCAGTCTCAACATTATCGTAAGCCTTTATGGTGATTGTCTCTAGCTGAATGTCCTTCGTAGTGTATCTTAATCTCTATACCAATTTGAGAGACACTATGTTCAGCCCTAAACCATTATCTATAAAAACCCACTTGATCTTATGGTTTTCAATGATGACCTCAATATACAATGGGTTATTATGGATGGGACCAAGTATGAACATGTGTTTTTGATCAAACATGACTTGTCAAAATGAAGACAAATGTCCCACTACTGTTTAAAACTATTCAGGATTAATATAATTAGGAATAGTGTATTGTTATAAGAAGTCATTAAAATAGTTCTATGGACTTTAGACCTATACAAGAGATCTAAAATAGAAATATGTGCCTGGGTTTTACTCAATTGGTGTGATAGATTATAAGGCTTATCAATAGTAGGACAAGATGGTTTAGCCTTAGCTGACACAATATTTGGCCTTAGATTCAAAGGCATAATGTTCATGTTGGGTTCATTGTAAGAAGAGGGTAAAGGGCCTTGAAGATTAACTCATGAGCATCTAGTTATGTTTTCACAACCTAGAGGTGGGAAGGATCCATTACAATTAGAAGACAAAGGTAAAGGGCATTGGAGGGTGACTCATAAGCATCTAGTTTTATTGGATTGATTTCAAGTTGACAAGGAACCATTATAATTAGAGGAAGGATGGGGTCAAAAATGTATCCCATGATGTTTTATTAATTAGAGGAAGAAGCAATTTTGATTATGAGAGGGTTCACATGTTTTGATGGTAATTACGGTAATGTGGTTCACAGAAATGTATCCCATGATGTTGTTATAGTTGTAAGGCATGTTGTAACCCAGGTTATTAATATGGGTGTTATGATCTTAATTATTATCATGTTGGTTATGATTTTGACCCTAATTTTGATTTTATCACTGATTATATCCTTGGTTTTTATTGTTCCATAGATTTTGTTGATTATGTCAAGGAAATGGATCTTTGTAGATGCCCATATCCTAAGTAGTCTCCTGTGGAGTAAGTTTGATCTTAACTTCACCAATCTCAAATAAATATTTAATAAGGTGTCATAATTAAATGTAATGATAAGCACTATGACCAACAACATGATGGAAGTTACAAAATTCATTTTTCCAATACCAATCTAGCTTGGGCTGATCTATGGGAAATGACCTTGATATAGTCCACACAATTAGGTTAGCTGATACGATCTTTTGAAATAATACCTTAATAAGCTCTCTTAATTTTCTAAAGACTCTAAAATTATTATTGAATACCATTTATAGAGGGACTCTTGTAAATTGGCTGGTGGATTAAGGGGAGCTAATTGTACATTTGGAGCTGACAGAGCTTACACCATTTGTACATGTCTTGTTTCAGTTACTCCATTCCCTACCATGTTCTTTTTCTTATTGAAACCTTTAGGTTTATCTTGTGTAACAATTTGAACCAATGACTGGGTCTGATTTGACCTTTAACCCTATGCATAAATCTTGACAAGGCCTTTGGTGATAAGCACCTTATCAATCTTCACACCCTTATCTATAATTTATTCAAATGTGTTTGCACAAGCAAGTAGTAGATTGTGCACCACCTCAGGGTGTAAATTCTATGAATAAATGTCTACCAATTTTTTATTTATAAAATTATGTTGAAAGTGGCTAGCTAATGCTCTCCACCTTTGTAGATATGTTGTGAAGCTTTCCCCATCTTGCTATTTAGCTTTGAACAAGTTAATTCATGTTCAATATTATATGGTAAATAGTTGATGAATTTTTTAGATAAATCATTCCAATCTATAACCAATCCCTTGGGCAACTTAATTAGCCAATCTAAAGCTTGTCCCACTAAACTTCACAAAAACAAGTGAAGCAAATAAACACTATTGTATGCTACCTCTTGGCATAACACAAAGAATGCCTGAATGTGTTCATGAGGGTCACCCTTTGTTTTTATCAAATTTAGGTGCCTAAAAATAAGACAGAAAGGGGACTTGGATAATACTCAAATCAAATGTAAATGGACATATATCATCAAATTTTTACTTCTTGACTCTGTTGCCTATCTCCAATCATGACACAACCTCCTTCATGGAATTCCACTCTTGCATATTTGGTGTATTCATAAGTGGAATATAATTTTATTAGGGTGGTATGTGCCCCTAATGCATATATTTATTAGGGATATACACCATATGATCCATGACTTTATTTTGGTTCACTCCTTGAGTCAAGCAAGTGAGATACTAATTCTTGGGTTGGTAAACATTCTCTGAAATCTACTGCCTTGAATTATACATGTTTTATTCATTTTTGGGAGTCTGTGGTCTATTCACCAAAGTATGTTTTGGTTAAGATGAACTAGCTAAATTATTTTGGATAATTTATTCAATACATACTGAATGTTTTGGTTCTTGATTTTGTAAAGGGATAAGAGGTTCTTGATGATTGAAAAAATTATGCTTTGTGTTTAAAAAATCATTTTTTGGAACCTATTTTGTCTTATTCTATTCAATTGAGATACCTTGATCCATCATAGTTATGTTCTTAGCTAAATTTTGCTACATAGGTTCAACCACATTCCCTTGTTCCTTAGAAACATCATTGTGGGTTGAAGTAGAAACTAAAGAGTTAAGTCCACGATAAGTTGGTCTGCATATTATTGACTTATATTTTTAATCTTGGTGAGAATATATTGATCATTAGGTTTTGACTTTATAAGTATTTCCTTTCCTTTTCTAGAAGAAACTATGTTTGTTTTTCGAATATGTGTGAGAGATTATTCTTGTTGTTGCTCTCCTTCTCTAACCAAGCTGTGTAATTGTTCCATAAGAAATTACAAAGGTAATCTAGCATCAGATTCAATCAACCTTAGGAGTGCTTCATCTTTGTCCTCTTGGGGTTGGTATTCAAAATAATCTTCCTCAGATCCTATGATCATGAGAATGTCTTCAAAGACCACAAAATTGTCATGTCCATCATAAAAGTACTCCTCTTCATATCTAGGGACATAAGATACCCCTATACAATTATACCTTTGATTCATGTCTAAAAATGTTTTTCTCTACATTTGGAAACATTTGGAAAATATTTTGTAAATTCTAGCAAGGTATGATTTGATTTTTCTCTAAACAAGTGACAAGGTAACAAAGAGACTATAATAAAAAGGAGGTGGCATAGTACCACACAATTAGAATAAGTGTTCATGAAATTACTCAACCTTGGGTAGGGTTGAAATCATATAATTGGAAGAGGGTATCATAACTCAAAAACCTATAGTGTAAACTAGTACGCCAAATGTAGATTTAGAGATATGTCAGTACCATAAAAGCTAGTTCAACTTCAACAAGTTGCTACTAGAAAACTAGAAGAAATCCCTTTGGATTAGGAAGGTGAAAATTTGAACTAAAAAATCAAGATGTGAAAACATGCAATAATTCCTAAGTATAAAACTAGAACCAAATGGGTATCACAATGCCACAACATGGTAATAGGAGGTAGAATAAAATGTGTTCTATAAATTAGAGCATAAGAAACATGTTAGCTAACCTAAGTTCACAATGATCAAATGATGATGAGTCTATATATGACCTTCAATCCAAATGGAGAATCATACCCAAGCTAAATCAAGTCAAATTCAAATGAAAAAAACAATTAAAACATTGGCCTAAAACTTAGAAAGGTGATATTTTGAATTTAAATTAAAATGTGAAGGACTTGGATATTTTTACAAAATAGTCTAGACTCAAATGGGTACCATAACACTTCTACTTGGATAAAAGACAAACATAATGTTTTGAGGGTCTTGAACAATGCAAAATATGATTTTAATTTGACCATCATAATGCATCCTTGTTCAAGAAATGGTGGATAACAAATGTGTTTGGTTATGATGTGTTTTGTTAACAAGTAATTTTTAGACTCAAATCAATACCAAGTAAGTAAAATAAAATACAAATACAATTGTGTAAATTGTCCTAAGCCCTAAAATGATAAGGTTACATCATATTGTTGAAATTCATATATATACATGCTCTTGGGAGGATTTTAAGTGTTAATCCAAAAATAAAAATTCATGAAGTAGTAGGGTTTTTACACCCCCTTCTCCCAAGATATTGTATGGTGACATGGACCTTCGGGCTACTCACCTTACATCAATAATATGTCCACGATAAGTGGGGTTGTTCTAAAACTTAAATTTTTGAGCATCTAGATAGTCCCAACCATGTTTAATGATATATATGCCTCATATCAATTGAGTTCATACCAATTAACTTACTATTCAAAGGTATATTCCTTTACATAGTGATTCCATTATTATACTACTTAGTGGAACAAAAGGAGAGGTTAGCCACTTAACCCCTTGAATCTCATAGTATGCATACCCTAATTTATATACCCCACCATGGAGTGGGGTTGAAATAATTTTGAGAGATGAAAACTTGGGTCAAATCTTCCCTAAAGAACTCATGAAGAATATATGAACTACCCTCCACAAGCCAAATTGCATAAAATAAAACTAAGTGAAAAGACTTTAGAGGTTATTTTTAGATCAATCAAACCATACAAGTTTTTGGGGGAGCCTAGATAAATTTATTTTCATGCCTTGGACAAAGGCACAATTGTAATGAAAAGTCACTTTTGGTCTCCCAAGTTCCTTAAAGAGGATGGGGGAGAACATACGCACACTCTTTGTTTTTCATAAAAACAAATAAGTAATAGATGATCTAGCATAAAACAACACACTTATAAAAACATTGAAATTTAAGTGAGTTTCAGTTTTAATCACTAAAATTCAAATGTTTGATAAATTTTTTGGCCCCTTGGCTTTAGTTTCAAAAACTTTGAAAAACTTCACAAAACAATTAAACTTTAAAACATCTAGGTTCCTTTTAAAAACCAAAGGAAAGGTTTAAGACTTAAATAAGTTAAAATTTTACATTTTCCATGTGCATGACCTATAAATATTAAAGGTTTTCCTTCTAATTTGAATAACTTTTTTGAATGATCAAATCACTTACCAAAAACTATCTCTCAAGTTTACACAGTGCAAAACTATAGAACACAATGTAAAACCACAACTTGTGGGAAAATAGAGTATAAAATACAAAAATTCAACTTTATTGTCAAAAATTAAATTCATAGATAAAAATCACAACTCTAATAGTTTTGATATTTAAACTTAAACACAAAATGATAGCCTAACCACTACCAGTTTAAGAAGTAAAATCACAACTTGCTTCAGTGATATTGTGATTTGTGAAATCATGGTATTATTATATCATAGCTTCTAGAGTCATGATATTATAATATCACAAATTTTCATGTAGATAAATAAATATTAGCATAAATTATAACAACTAAATTCAAAACCACAACTATGTGAGTTGCGATATTGCAGTCCTAAGAGTAAATTCACAATTACATAGCTCAAATTTGTGATTTCTACAAAACATCTTCCGACTTCCAATTTTCACTTATTTTGGGCAAAAAGTGCATTTTTTGCATGAAAATTGTTATTATGATGGTTTTATAAGCCTTAGGAATAACTTCATAGGGTGCGGGTTCCACCAGGCATGCCAATATGTAGAGATGGATTATAAAGATGGTTATATCAAGCATTAGTCATGAAAACTCAAGAAAATGCATAAAAACATAACTAGATAAGCCAACTCACTCAAATGGGGTTTGGAAAATGACAATAAAAATAAAATGAAATAAAACACATACATTACCTTCCAAAGATCATCTCACCATTCAAATGCAACTCAAAGCATGATTTTCTCCTTGATTTAGTGCTCAAGTCTTTAGCAAAGATGCAAGGCAAAGCTCCTCCATCATCTCTTGATCACCAATTATACTAGGCTCATGATATTATATCAAATGTATGCCTATATTTAATCTATACTATTGCAAATAAATCATTATCACACTACTCACAAATGGGTTGTAGAGAGAATCTTGCATTATAAGTTTACACAAATAAATCTTAAAAATGGTGGTCTTGACCCTCCTATTTATAGCATTTTACAATTAATAAAAATGAACCATGACCATCCATATTGAGATCAAGATGTGTGTCCAAGAATCCATTCAATGTTTTAGGCTTAAATCATAAATACTCTTATAAATATTTGGAAGGAAGGGGCATTAAAGAGGCATGGGAGGCCATAAACTTGATATTTGTTGCATTTATGGCTTATGGATACCACCTCAAAAATGATGTCATTTGATGATTTAGATACTAAAAATAAATTTAAAATTAAAATATATTCAAAAAATTCCATGGATTTTCCACTTAAGCTCTTAATTTAGATTAATTTGCCTAAGTGGAATTAATCAATTTTGATGCATTTTTTTGGAAATTGATTACATAATTATTCAAACTGGTTAGAATGTCATATTACTATATCATAATTTGATTGAAGTAGAATTAGATGATAATTTTAATTTCATAAATACCAATATCCCATTTATGATGTTTTTGACATAAAATAATACATGCATGTGTCATGTGCTTTTGAATTTGGAGAAAAGTAAAATCATTTAGGTATAAATTAGCCCATTTCAACACATAAAATAATCACTTTGACTCGAAATGATTTAAGAAAAGATAATAATCACATAAAATTAATTTCCCCATTTAGGTATAAATTAGCCTAAATCTAAATTTATATATGATAATCTCAAACTATTTAGTGTGTTTTAGTGTTTTTGGCCCAAATTGTGTGTTTTTCACAAATTTCAAGTAAGATTGACAATTTCGACACAATGGTGTTAGGAATTGGATGTCTACACATGTCACCCTTTGAAATCTTTGGAACACTATAAAAATTCTCACATAGAATTAAAATATCAAATAATACTCAAATAACCTTATCTAATTTTACTTTATGTCCACAACACCTTTTAGGTCCAACCACCACTTGAACCCTTTCTCTGAACATTGTTCACAATAGGTCTATGCATACATAGAAAATCTATCTTGAACAACTGAAAAAAAACACCATTTTAAAAAAAAATAGGTTAAAAAATAACATATATAGAAAAATTATGACCTTAGGATCATCACAAACTTCATTAAATGCTTCAACTCATAGTATACAGGCTCAAAGTCTTCTCTACAATAAGCCCACTCAGAACTACCAACTAACTTCAAAACATAGTCAAAGAAATATGAACTTATGACACCGGATTGAATATACTCAAGGGATTATAGTTTATTAACATTATATTATAAAATCATTATAACAACCTCAAATAAATAGATCATAAGCTCTAATGGAAACTATTGGTCTTGTAGACCAATTTGTTGACCTTCTCTCTCACAGTCTTTACTCAGCTAGACAAGCCATTTTGGCTTCAATGTTTCAACCTCTTACATTGAATTCCAAGATTATTAAAATAATGTATAGTTAATTCAAGTCCAAAAAAACATAATTATGTGTATTATGTATCAACTTGTTTTATAGAGTCTCAAACCCATCACTACAACCTGCTTACCCAAAACTGCTAGTTTCCCTTAAAGATCAATCATAGTAATTTTGAATTTCAACACCTATGTAGACACATTCAAAAGATATTGGTGCATGTGAATGATCTTATATGATATTTAGATGATTATATATATATATATATATATATATATATATATATATATATATATATATATATATATATATATATATATATATATATTTTCATATGTAAATATTAGTCTTTCAGACCAATCTCACAATATTGTACCCTTGTCTCATCTTCACTAGACAAGTCAACTTATGAACAACATTTTCATCATTACCATTAACCTTACAAAAATATATCTAACATGAACATGTATTAAATTTTTTTGAAAACATATTCATGAAATTGGATTCATCCATAATCCATTATATCACATCCTTAGTCAATTTCTCACTTCTGCCTAGTTTTCTCACTATCTACACCATTAGGTCTTTTAGCGATAGGTCAACTTAGATGATTAGTTTAGCACACTTGATGGATATAGCATGATAATAAACCACTATGGACATCAAATATAATTTTCAATATTCTTTGTATAATTATTTTCATACTTTTACTTAGTTAACTCTTCCTGCTATAGTCACTCTCTAAGACACAATGCCTTTCATATATGGTCTACTCACACACCTGACAAACCAATCACTCTTAGAGGTACCTGAGAGAGTTGAATACAACCTATAATCACTTAAATATCCATATAAAACCATTATAAACACTTTAGAACATGATATTCAACATTAGGTCATTATTTGGGTGCTTTTAGGGTTTAAATTATTGAGGTATGTTCTTCTTGTTAGTTTTGAAGCATTTTTGTTGTCATTGATTTCAAAGTCAAGACATATGTCAATTATGTCAAGGTCAGAGTTGAGGCCATGAATGGTGATAAGATATGTGTCAAATAATTCTCATGAAAAGATAAAATTTTAAGGTAACCTCTTGTCTCTCTATTGGGAAATAATTTGAAGGCAAACTAGTAATCCTTCTGAGGTTGATGGCATGTCAAAGTCAAAATCATGGTAAAAGGTAAATTATTGTTGTTTACTAGGTGTCTTAAAAAGCCTAATTTATCCCTAAGAGAAGGTATAAGCATGAATAATAATGAGGCTTGGTGATTTATGTCAGCATAGGCATGAGATATTACATAAATATGTGTAAACATGATCAAGAGGTTTTGAGAATAGTAAAAGAGATTTCAAGGTATGATCATTGTCTAAGTATGACTAGCAGTTCAAGGTCCAGTGTGTAAAGAGACTTAGTATGGAATAATGAGGGGTAAAGTTAATTTACCAAGGTGATATAGATATTAATATAATTTATAGAGGTATGAGAGGTTGTGTTAAGTATGTTTATAAAGTTTGAGGTCATATCCTGAAGAAGAAATAATGAAAATTGATGTTGAGATCTTCTGTGTGCATAGAATAGGGGGTTACAAACCTGAGAAGGAATTTATTATGATCATTGGAATGATAAAAATTTGTATTATATGTTTATTATTTCATGTAATTTAGGGAAGGTACTTATATTTATTTTCCTAGCATTGGTTTTGGATTTGAGGGTCAATCCTTTATGAACAATTTCTAAGAAGGAAAACCAGTCAAATCCCTCCTAAAACCCTCATAATGACCTGATAGGAAAGATATTATTTGTTATGGAAAATAATTTTTTTGACCTATTTTTATTTTTGTAAAATGTAAATTAATCTTTCAATTTTCTCCAAGTGGTTTTGGTTTGTCACAAGAGTGAGTAGAAGCTACAGAAAACCCCTTATTTTTCATAATTTTGATGTAACAAGCAGGGTTGACCTGGTCAAAACATGAAAATGGATGGAGGATGATGTGTATAAATTATATTTTATGAAAATTAAATTTTTTTATTAGGTTTCATACCTAAAATTTTATAAATCAATCATGTAAGTTGGCTTATAGCTAAAAAAACCTAAATATCAAGACAATGAGAAAACTAGGTAGTAATGAGAAAGAGATTAGGGATTAGTTGAAGAGGATTAGGGATGGATAAAAATGAATGAGGTAATAATTAATAAAATATAATTAATATACCCCCTAATTATAACTTTTTGTGATGCACACAAGCATGCTAAAAGTTGTTCTCAAAGTGATCTATCTAACATAGTGAAGTCTGTGTAGGGCAAAGATGTGAGATTGGTCTGTAAGACCAATATGGATATTAAAAATTATAATATATATTTTATAAGATGATATAAATATTACTAAGTTTATTTTAAATCCATTTTAATATCATAAAAAAATTCCCACAGGTGTTCTAAGACGTGATCTTCTTGATTGTGTTTTTGATGCTACAAGTAGCTTTCTGTGTGTGAGTGAAAATATTGTTCCTAAGTGCTTTTGCATAGTGTTAAATAATAAAATGAACACAAAGTTATTATAGAGTTATCATAGGTTAATTTTAAAATATTTTTATCCATGATAATAACCTATTATGTTTTGATAATTCAAAGGTTCTTGACTGGGTTTTTAGGCCTATGTGGAGTTCTGAGTGAGCATATGAAGTTGATCAGTTAGAGGTCTTTTGCCCTATTTAATGAGTTATAATGAAAATTATGTTTAACCTGAGGTCATGGATATTATATACAAGTGAATTTTTATTATTTTTATGTGGAAAATCTGAGTATATGATTTATATTTTCAATATAAACTTTCTGACAGTAAGAAGGCCTAATGGCGAGTAGACCTAATTGGGTGTTTCAAGGAGTGAAATGAGCCAAATGGTGTCGAGGACATAATTTAAAATTATAAAGTGTATATTTGAGTCATGTTTTAAGTTTTTTAATTCCATTTTTTGAGGCTCAAATTGTTCCAAATATTTCTAAGTGAAACGTGTGCTTAGAAAAGGCCTAATTGCATTAGGTCTTTATTAGGCCTAATGGTTGTTTTGGCCCTTAAGGGTAATGATTTACCTATGTGGTGGTTGTTTCACTTATGAAAAATGTTTATTTATATATTTAAATTGTGATAAAATTATTTTTATGTTATTATCTGATCAATATGGGTAAGATCAAGAGTCATGTATAAAGACAAAGCCTAATAGGCCTAATTTGACTATTTAGAAGATTGAGCATATAGGAAAATGAATAGAGTTTTGGAAACCAGGTAAAGGGATTAAAAATAATCATATAATTATGTTAAATATTCCATTAATATATAACTATGTTTCTATATGTTTTTATTAAGTTCATTTGACCTAATTCTACTAAAGAAAGGGCCAATTGAGCGAGAAGGCCTAATAGGCTATTTGAGAAAGATAGAAGAGTGAGAAGAGTAAAATAAAAGAGGTAATATTTAGTTGAGTAAGAAAAAAGTGTTATAAGGTGATTATATATTCAATATAACTGATTTTTTTCTCATTTACTATGGGGGTTAGATCTTCCTTGCAAGTTGGTGCTTGCTAAAGGACTAGTTGAGTTGGTGTTTGACTAGTGAGGAGTTGATACTCCTTATGGGGTTGGTGCCTCACTAAAAGTTTGATTCATTTATTATAATATTATATTAAAATATATAAATTATTGGGTTTTATCTCCCAAGAGGTTTTCCCATATATATCTAATGTTCTTATGTTGTTTTCTTTCATAGATACTTGTGTATGCATTAATTGATGTATGCATGTGAATGAATGATTCATAGATGTTAAGTGAAATTGAAGAAATATTTTAAGGAAACTGATTCAACCCACCTCCCCACTATTATTATCTATTATTCCAACATTTGGTATCAGAGCATGTCCTTTGAAGGAGGTCTTATCTTATAACCTAAAGGAGATTCTAAGCAAGCAAAGATGGCTAGTTAAACACAAGGTGGTTTTTCTACAAGCAAAGTTATCTTGATTAATGAATCCAATTATGATTTTTGGAGTGTCAAGATGAGGACATATATGATGTATAAATTTCATGATGTTTGGAAATCAATCTTGGATGGATATACTACATCCCTTATTCCTCTTATAGATGCAGTAGGGAAGAAGGCTAGTGATAATAACACAAAAGCATTGAATGATATTATGTGTGGCCTATCAGAGGACAAACTTGTGAAGGTGATGAAATTTATGTATACCAAATAAATGTGAGACAAGTTAAATAATATTTATTGACCAAATTTTGGCCCTTTAGGTCAAAATTGGGAACCACTATATGAAGGCCTAATAAGCTATTTGAGAATTCTAGTATCCATCCATCTAAGTCTATACCTTTTGACTAGGTCTAGTATGTAGAATTCCTTAGAAGGAGGTGTTACACACAAAACCCATAAAAAAATTACAAGTTTTCATTATTTCAAAGTTTTTGTTTTCATGTTTTTTGTTTAAGTGTTAAGAATTGTTTCAAACATTTTTTTTGAAGCAATTTTCCTGAAGGGTATCTTTTTTCAAGCTAAGGGTCAAAAGTCTTTTGGGAAAATTGTCCACTTCAATTTTTTTGAAGGTCATTCTACAATCCTTCTAAAGGGGTGTTTTCAAAATTCTAAAGGTATTTTTCTCAAATAAAGGGCCCATTTTCACGCTGAAAGTTACTTTACAAAAACTTGAAGGGTATTTTCCTTTTGAAAATGCATTTTACAAAAATTAGAAAGGATAATTTTCCTTTTGGAAGGTTCATTTTCAAGAACTCTAAAGGTTTATTTATATAAATCTAAAGGGCACTTTTCTTGGCAAAAGGTCAAAGGGACCATTTACAATTTTTTTGAAAGACATTTTGAAAGAACTCTAAAGTTCCATTTGTCAAAAGATGAAGGGCACTTTCCCTTCAAAAAGGGCACTTAGAAAAAGTCCAAAAAATTGTTCGCATTAGAAACAAGTTAAGTCTAATTCTTTTGGACATTTTGTCTGATACAAGGGGAAACAAAAAAATCCAAAGAAATTTAGCTGAAAACATTAAGTCTGTGGGAAAGTGCCCAATGAATAAAAGTCCAAGGGAAACAAAATTTTGAGGGAAACATAAAAGTGTCTGAGGAAAATATCCTGAAGGAATTCATGATGGGTCTATGGATGTCAAATTTAGGGTCATGGGCTAGCCATTGGAATTTAAAATCTTGGTAAGAACTTGAGGGAAAATGTGGAGGTGATAAATGGAAGAATCCTAAGCATTTGGTGTAGACAAAGAAAATAAAAAATAAGCAAGTTGATGGTTCAAGTCATTGCTAGCAACTGACCAAATTAAAGGGCCTTCACAAAATCATAAACATAGGTGTCTAGAAAATGGCTTGTAGTTAGGGAAATCATTTTATAACTATCGAAATAAATTTCATTTCCTTCAAGTAGTGTTGTGTGTTGGCTACCTTGTTGACAATTTCAAATTCTCATGGATGGTCTTTGATGGAGGCAGTTTTACAAAAGATGGCAGAATAGTCATTGCACCATTTTGGAAGAGTATACCATAATTTTACATGGACATATATCTTATGATACATTCATTATCTGATTTCCACTCAACCATATGTATAGGGTAACTATTTCTATTCTCAAGCCTGAGCATGTTTTTCTACAACCTTTGAGCTTCCCTCTTTTTGGTTCTTAGAAATTTTATAAATGAAGCCATTTTGACATTGTATAGGAATATCTTTATTGGGTATGGTAAATCCCTACCAAATTTGTGCCTTGAACTAATAAATATAATTAATTTTTACCTCATTCAAGGATTTCACTAAGTTTAAATGATAGTTGTTAGTTTTGTGCAAGTGTGGTTTCAATTGACCTTCACATATCGCTCCAATTAATACCTAGTGTTTTACAATATCTTTCTTGCATGTCAACAAAAAGTGTCAAGTGAGGTTGTAGATATAGTGAAAAACTAATTTAATATAGTGTCCTAGAATGCCTATTGCTTAAGTCTTCCTAACCTATGATATCTCTTTGACTCCATGTTGAAACACTGATGCGAGAGAGAGAGTTGATATTGAGTGAAGTGTATATGTAAATTGTCCTTATTTCAAAGTTCATGATAAGGTCTGATTAGATAAAATATTTTGGTGTATCACCTTCATAGATTAGGCTTACCTTTCATGTTATTCTTAACTTTTTTTAACCCCTAAAGTGTTAGTATTAGATACATGTGCTTGAATGATACATCAAATGGAGTTATCCCTTATCTAGAGGTTCATCTCACAAGTTTTCTCACCCACAACAAGTGAGATGTCCCATTTTTTCCACTTGGATTAGAGGCTTAGAAAACCTCTTCTCATAGGGTGCATCTAAGTGTCAACACTATTCATGAGGGACAATCCAAGGTCAAATTAGCCAAGTTTCAAACTCATATAAGACAATTTGAAATCCTAAAAATTAGTGAAGATGAGACCATTACAACCTATTTGTTAAGGGTTGATGAAGTGGTCAACATCATAAGAGGTTCATGTGAAGAGTTGAAAGAGTTTACTATTATTCAAAAGGTTTTGAGATCTCTAACTCCAAAATTTGATTCTAAGGTATTTGTTATTTAATAAATGTAATATCTAGATAAGCTAGAGATAGATGGACTTCATGGCACCCTAATAGCCTATGCGATGAGGATAAGTGAAAGAAGACCTAAAAAGAAAGAAGTTGCATTCAAGGTATAAAATAAGCCAAATGAAAATAATACACAAGGTAAGAAAGTCAAAGGTAATGATGAATTTAATATTTATGATGATGAGTTGATAGCAATGTTTACAATAAATTTGAAGACATGATCAGGTAAATACAAGGGCAAGCTACCTTTTAGATGCTTCATTTGTGGAGAGATTATATGATTTATTAACAAGTGCCATCATAAGCATAAGGTAAAGGATGAATAAGATCATGATTAAAGTAATTATGATGATAAAATGTCTTATAGGTCTGATAATATCAAAAAATTATTTATAAGGTATGATGATAAGAAGAAGTTTTTAAAAAATAAAAGAAGTTTCTACACCAAGGAAGATTGCAGCTCATTTGATGAGAGTGAGTTTTGAGAGTGACCATAAATTTGATGGTCTAAATGTAAATGAATTTCTCTTCATGGTTGAAGAAGCAAGATTCTCAAATCAAGAAGAGTACATTTGGATTGGAGGTGTTTTTTGTGATTCATATGAAGAAGGAGATGAGTTAGACTTTGAAGTTGAGTTGATGAACACTCTAGACGAATTAAAAATGGTAAAGAAGAAGAATAGGGTAATGAGATATATTATCAAAGAATATGAGGATAAAATCAACTTATTTGAATATAGACTAATAAATAACTCCAATAAATAAGAGGAAATAGTCAAATAGGTGGAGACTCAACTTAAGATTGTGACTGCTATTCTAAAGACCAAATAAGAAGAATGTGTAAGGTATGTAACTAAAGTGGAGTCCTTGAGAGCTAATTTGGATCAAACATAAAGTAATATTAAGTACTTTATGAATTTTTAAAATAGTACCAATAATCTAGATAGCATTTTGAGTAATCAAAAGACTGCAATTAACAAAACAAGCCTTAGTTTCAATAGAGACCAAAAGAATAACACTAATGTGATCAGAAAGGTCAATGATCAATCAAAGAATTAGGGTAATAATATAATTAAGGATAATAATATCAATCAACCTAATATTATAAGGTATGCTAACCCTTTTAATGGCTATTTTTATTCATGTAACCAATTTGGACATAGATCAAGGCATTGTAGAAGGCCATCTAAGAATGAATATACATGGAACTATGAGGAAAGTCACCATTCAAGAGGTATCGATCATGGTGTATTTTCATAAAAAGGAATAATGTGTTTTAATTCTCATAAGATTTGTCATATTGTAAAGTAATGTAAGCATGGATTCTCAAGACAAAACAAGAAAGTAAGAACCCTAGAGTACAAGAAAGAAGACAAGACAGTATGTGGAAAACCAAGGTAGCTAAGTTTGATGACCAGTTTGAAAGTCCAAGTGTAATATTTTCCATGTTAGAGCACAATCAAGATGCAAAGAAGTGCCAAAAATTATTTCTATCAACTTAGATTATTAATAAAGGAGACAAGACCAATAGATTAAGTTAGATTGTTGTTCCAATAAAGATTTAGGAGGTAAAGGAAAAAAGACTATTCAAGCCCAAGAGGATCATGAAGGAAGTTTAGTCTAGTAAGGATATTGAGATATGAGAATCTCCTAAGTCTATGTTGTTTAATTCTCTAGTGCAGAGGTGACTCCATTAGGCTTCATTGAGGCACTTAACTAGTAATCAAGAAGCATGAAGGATGATTGGTCTTAGGGGGTTTTTGTGTTCTTTGATGACTATTATATTCAAGGTTAAATCAAGAGTCTATTACAGGTGTGATCATAAGATATTGGTCACAAATAATTTGTATGATGACTTGATCAAACCAAGTCACAATTTTGATAATGTCTAAATTTATCATGGAGACAAGGGGAGAAAATCATGTTCCAAAAGTAGGTATGTAATCATGATATGTGTTAAGTTTATTTGAAAAGAAAAATCATGTTGTTTTAGGCCCAAGGATTAGATAGTTTCTAAGAACATGACCCTTTGTCATTAATGTCAAAGGGGGAGAAAGTTCCTATTTGGGAGAAAAACCAAGTATTAAAGAAGATCCAACTTGAGAAGATGAGAATAATCTTCTATGTTAGAGTGTTTGACATAAATGAAAAAGGGGGGAATTATTAAGGTATGTTCCTTTTATTATTTTTGAAGCATTATTATTGTAATTAATGTAAAATTTAAGATATATGTCAGTTATGTCAAGGTTAGAGTTGAGGCCATGAATGGTGAGAGGATATGTGTCAAACAAAGCTCATGATAAGAGAAAATTTGAAGGAAACCTCTTGTCTCTTTATTGAGAGAGAATTTGAAGGCAACCTGGTAACCCTTCTGAGGTTGATGGCATGTCAAAGTCAAGATCATGGTACAAGGTAAGATATTATTCTATACTAGGTGTCTTGAGAAGCCTAATCTAGCCCTAAGAGAAGCTATAAACATGAAACATAGTGAATATTGGTGATTTAACGTATAGGCATGAGAGAGTGCATAAATATGTGTAAACATGAGAAAGAGGAAAAAAATCCTTCATATGAGTTTAAAGGTCAAGTTTGAAGCTTAATTCTTGCATGAAGAGACCTAGTGAGTAGGCACAAGCTTGGTAACATGATGAGGTAAGCAATCTATGACATGCGTGAAGAGGGTTGGAAGCATGTGAACATGGTATGAGTTCATTTTACATGTGGATGAGGTTTTGAGAATATTACAAGAGGTTTCAAGGTTTGATCATGGTCTAAGTATGACTACTAGTTCAAGGTCTAGTGTGCAAAGAGACCTATTATGGATTAATGAGGGTTCAAGTTCATTTCCCAAGGTGATAGAGATATTAAGAACATTTAAATAGGTATTATAGGTTGTGTTAATTATTTTTAAAAAAATTTAGGTCATATATTGAATAATAAATCATAAAAATTGGTGTTGAGATCCTTTGTGTGAACAAAATGGGGTGTTATAGACTTGAGAAGGAATTTACTATTCTCGTTGGCACATGCAACCTTTGCATGAGATCCTGAGTAGTTCATGTAAGTTGGGTAAGTTACCTAGCTTTATTTTCCTATAATTGGTTTTGGATTTGATGGGAAATTCCTTATGAATGATAACTAAGAATAAAACCAATCAAAACCCTCCTAAAACCCTCATAATGACACAAGAGGAAATATCTTGTTGGTTATGGCTCATAATAATTTTTTTGACCTATTTTTATGTTTTTAATATGTAAATTACTCTTCCAAGTTCCTCCAAGTGGTTTTGTTTTGTCACAAGAGTGAGTATAAGCTACATAAAACCCCTTGTTTTTTAGAATTTTAATGTAACAAGTAGGGTTGACCAGGTCAAAACATGAAAATGGATGGAGGATGATGTGTATGACTTATATTTTATGCCCATGAAATTTTATTACCAGGTTTTATACCTAAAATGTGTTAAACCAATCATGTAAGTTGGCCTATCACTAAAAAGGCCTAAAGAGCAAGATAGTGAGAAAACTAGGTAGTAGTGAGAAAGGGATTAGGAATTGGTTGCAAAGGATTAGGTATGGATACAAATGAATGAGGTCATTTTTAAATACCTATACCTCATATCCCCACTATTTATAATTTTTTTTTGATGCACACAAACATGCTAAAAGTTGTTCTCAAAGTGATCTATCTAACATAATGAAGTCTGTGTAGGGTGAAGATGTGAGATTGGTCTGTAAGGCCAATATGGATATTAAACCTTGTAATATATAATGTAATGTTCATTTATATCCATTTTAATATCATATAATTTTTCCCACAAGTGTTCTCATACTTGAACTTCTTGATTGTGTTTTTGATGCTATAGGCAATTTTTGTGTGTGAGTGAGAATATTGTTCCTAAGTTTTTTTCATAGTGTTGAATAATAAAATTCACATTAAGTTGTTTTATAGGTATCATAGATTAATTTTAACACATTTTTATACATTATAAAATCCTATGAATTTGTGAAAATTCAAAGGTTCTTAATTGGGTTTTTGAGGCCTGTGTGCAGTTTTGTGTGAGCATATGAAGTTGATCAGTTAGAGGTATTTTTCCATATTTGATGAATTATAATGATCATTATGTTGAAATTTAGGTCATGTATATTATATCCATGTTATTTTTTAGTATTTTTATGTGTAAAATTTGAGTATATTATTCATATTTACAAGACATACTTTCTAGTAGTAAGAAGGCCTTATGGCGTGTAGACCTAATTAGCTGGTTCAAAGAGTGAAATGAGTCAAATTGTGTTGGGAACATAATTTGATATTTTAAAGTTATATTTGATTAATTATTTTAATTTTTTCATCCATTTTTTGAGGATAATTTTTTTCCAATTAAGTCTAAGTGAAACATGTGCTTAGAGAATGCCTGATTGCATTAGGTCTTTATTAGGCCTAATGGTGGTTTTGGCCCTTAAGGGTAATGACAGACCTATGTCTTGGTTTTTTCACTTTTTAAATGTGTTTATTTATATATTTAAATAGTGATACAAGTATTTTTATTTTATTTTATGACCAAGATGGGTAATAATAAGAGTCAAGTATAAAGACAAGGCCTAATAGGCCTAATTTGATTAGTTAGAAGATTGAGCACATGAACGAATCAATAAAGTTTTGGAAAATAGGTAAAGGGATTGAAAATAATTATATAGGTGTGATTAATATTCCATTAATATATAACTATGTTTATATAGGTATTGAGCAAGTTCATTTTACCTAATTATGCCAAGGAAAGGGTTAGTTGAACGAGAAGGCCTAATAGGCTATTTGAGAAAGATAGAAGAGTGATAAAAGAAAAATAAGGAGGTAATATTTATTTAAGTGAGAAATATGTGTTATAATTTTATTATGTATGCAAGTTATCTAATTTTGTGATAATTTACCTAGGGGGATTGGAGCCTCATTGCAGTTTATTGCTTACTAAAGGACTAGTTGAGTTGGTACTTGACTAGTAAGGGGTTGGTACCTCACTAAAAGTTTGATTAATTTATTATAGGATTGTATTCAAAGATGTTCATTAGTGTTTTTTATCCCCCATAAGGGTTTCCCATATATATTTTATTTTCTTATGTTGTTTACTTTCATAGATAATCGTGTATGCATTGATGTATGTATGTATGTGAATGAATGCTTCATGGATGTTAAGTGAAATTGAAAGACTATTTTAAGGAAACTGATTCATCCCCCACACTCTTATTATTTTTAATTCCAACATAAACCATATTCTATTCTTAATGATCTTTCATAAATATTATCCCTTTATTCTAGAGACCAATGCTTGGAACTTTGAGCTAGGACCCTTCCCTATCTACCATTAATACATAGGTCCTCATGCAGATGTTGCACATGCCAATGAACACTTTAAAAACCTCCTCAAGTTGAAAAATATTAACTATGTGTAATTGAGAGTCCTTATAACCACTTTTAAATACTTTTCTTATAAACCATGACCTAAAACTTCATACATGTGCTTAAAAAATGGCATACCTCTGTCAATGCACACATACTCACACTTGCCTTAGAAACTGATCCTAATATGCCATTATGTCATGATTTCTTTCTTTTATCTCTATGATTTGACTTTTAAGTCATATTATTCCTTAAAACTAACCTTTAAACATCTTTCCACCTTATTTACATGCTAAAACAATATCTCACATGCTCAAACAATGTCAAACATCCTCAATTTGTCTTGACAATTACTCATGACACCTCATTAGGTCAGGCAAGGTCTAGAAATATTCTAGTTGTATATTTGGGATTATTTCCTTACCCATGTAGGTTTATTTTTTTTGGATATTTTCATTAGTGTCTTAAGTTTTCATTGATGTCAAAAATATCATGTGGTACTAATGCATGAATGGCAAAGTGATCAGATTGAGAGCTTGAAGAGATATGGCACATGTAGAAGTATATAATAATAAATAATAGGTTATGAGGCATCCATATATGTATTATAGGATATTTGGTATGTTTTTTTATAATTTGGAATGATAAAAATGCATCTTATAGCTTACGAGAAGTCAAACCATCACCGCACATCATGCAGATATAAAAGATCAATCAAGTTTGAGAATTTATTTTAGGTATACATAAATTTAATATTTGTAAAAGGATTACATAGAGATATTTTAAATATTTCTAATAATATACCCTAAAATTTTTTATTCTTGAAGTGTTGTCTATCTCAAGTTATAAAGCTTCAAAAGTTTCTCTAGCAGACTGTGATGGGTCAGAGACCATCAAGTTCAACCATGTCAAAGATTGAGGTTATTGGTCTATAAGATCCAATGGTGAACACTTATTCATAAATATGTAGATTAATGGTGTTTATGAAGTCAACATGTAAAAATTTTCATGTTTAAGATCACTAGGTTGACAAAGGATCAATGGTGAGCAGTGGTTCATATTGATGAAGATCAACAGTGCAGGACAAGTCAAAGAGTCAATAATGCATGTGAGACTACAAAGTGGAGCAAGTGCAAGGGAGTATTAGTAAATTGATCAAAATTCATCTGAGGTTTCCAAGATTCATAATATCTAGAGTTTTGAGCAAGATCTAATGGTGGGTACTATAAGATAAAGACTAGGCTACTCAGTAGAGATTGACGGTGTGTATGTGGTCAAGATTGTTAGAAATAAAAATATGAGGTCAAATGTTTGATGTTTAATGTTTAGAAAGTGGATAATTTGGAGTTAAAGTTCAAGATAATTTTGAATAAAATTTATGGTGCAACTTGAGCAAGCTGATCAAAGAGCACGAGATGTGATCTAAGTGACCGAGGTTTATCTGTGACCATTTAGATTTAAATATTTGAATTTAACAAAGGAAAGACCAATGCCTAGTTATTGAGCCATAAATTTTGATCTATGTATAATTTAATGTTTTATTAAAAATTAAATTTTTATAATAATTTAAGGTGCATATATAAATATTAATTTGAAGGTCTAAATGTTTGTACAATCAAAGTTATTGATCTCTAAAGTTTACTATATGTTTGTTCATGCTCTACAAGTAACCTGAGAAGGGTAATTGAGTTATTCTAGATTGTATTTCTATGTTTCGATATGATATAACTATATAATAGTGTTTTATACTCCATTAGGACCATATATGTGGATTATGAAGGTTTGATCAATCACATTCAAAATGATCAAAGGCTTAAAAGGTGATTATGTGTTTGTTTATGGTGGTTGTGTGCATAGAATATTTTTTGAGTGAATTGAGATTTAGTAGAAGGGTGTTGTGATGGTTTTTATCACTTAAATAAGACCTCTATATTATGTGTCATGGGTCCATGTATTTTAAATTTTATTGATTAATTTAATATATGTTGATTGATTAATATCCTAAAAGATTTGGAATTAAATTTAAATATCTGCCATCACTGATTCACCCCCCCCCCCCTCTCGGTGATTATACCTCCAAAAATTGATATCAGAGCCAAAACATCATTTCATGTTTAACCACTTGAAGGTGAGCCAAATTAAAATATGACAAGTCAACATATGTAAGGTTTCTCTACAAATCAAGCACCATTATTCAATGGGTCAAACTATGCTTTCTAGAGTGGAAGGATGAGGACATATATCATGTCTCTAGGGTTTGATATCTATAAATATATCATGGATGGATATAATACATCAACTACTCCTAAAAATAGTGTTGTTGATAATAAATTGAGTGAAAATAACTTAAAAACTATGAATGCTATCATTTGTGGTTTATTCGAGGATAAGTTAACTAAAGTGATCCATTACAAGTCTGCTATGAAAATTAGGGTCAAATTATGGACTATCGATGAAGGAGACTCAAAGGTAAAATTGGCCATGTTGCATACCTATCGAAGGTAATTTGAGAGTCTCAATATTAATGAAGAAGACACTATAGCATCATATCTTCTAAAGTTTGATGAGGTACTACACATGATCAGAGGTCTTGAAGAGTTGATTGATGAAGCTACTATAGTTCAAAAGGTATTGATGACCCTTATACTAAAGTTTGATTCACAGGTTTTTGATATAGAATAAATTCATGATCTCACTCTGATGAAGATGGATGAACTGCATGGGATTCTTTTTGCCTATGAGATGAGACTTGATGAGGATAGACCTCCTAGAAAGAAGTTGCCTTTAAGGTGATCAAGGAAACAAATTCAAAGAAGAGAAAGTTAAGTCTTGAATATTTTGATCTTAATGAAGATAAAATTGAATCACTTATTATAAGAAAACTAAATTTAGTATCAAGGAATTATGAAGGAAGACTTCCTTTCAAATTTTTTTCATGTGGTAAAGTTGGTCAATTTGCAGCTAGATGTCTTGGTAGAGACAAGCCTAAACACAAAGAATATTCTAAGGAATAACATGAGTTTAAACACAATAAATCTAAAGGTCCTAGCAAGTAAAAAAAATTATTCAATAAGGAAAATGGAAAGAAGGAATCATATAAAGGAAGTAATAGCCTTTACCATTAAGAAGATAGTAATTCGTATGCAGAAGAATAAGTGACCACATCTGACAATGATGATTCTTTGCATAATGATGACAAAGAGATATTGTTCATGGATTTCAGTGATGATGAAGGTGAATATTCCTTAAGCAAAGATATATTTGGTAGAGATATATTAGAAGCAAAAGGTGAGAAAGTCACTCTTGAAGACAAATATTTGGACACTGTGGAAGAAATGAAGTTGCTACAAAAGAAGAACAAAAACAATATTTCTTGATCAAATCCTTTGAGGATAAAATTGTAATGTTTGAAGGAAGGATGAGTAATAAATTCAAGGAGCATGATGAGATCACACAAGAACTTGAAACTCAGGTTTGTACTCTTGATGAAGAAGTAAAGAGTAAGAATGAGGAATGTATCATGTATCAAATAGAGATAGAGTATTTGCAAATGAAACTAAGTCAAGATATGAGCAGAGATATAGATGATGAAAAAGATAAGGAGGACTATGAGACTGAATTGAGGAGTGCTCTTGAAGATCTAAATATTGAGAAGAAAAAGAACAAGAATATGATGTCACAAATCAAGGACTATGAATATAAATTCAATCTGTTTGAGGCAAGACTAATTGAAGACACCAATGAGCATGAAGATATAGTCAAGCATTTAATTTATCAATTTGAAACCCTATCTAAAAGTTTGAAAGCTAAATAAGGAAAGTGATCAAGTTATGTGATTGAAAATGAGTCATTGAAAGCTAAATTAGAGAAGACTTCAAGATAGGTGAAGTTATTTAGGAAGTTTTAAAAGAGCTCAAATGATCTTGATAATATTATGAGTAATCAAAAGCATTCTAGTGATAGATATGGTCTTAGATACAAAGAAGAATAAGAGAATGTAACTCAAGAAAAGATAAAGGTTGATATTAATAAAGACAATCAGACCTTTAATATCAATCATTAGTGAAGGAATGAAGGTGTTGACATAATGAAGACAAATCATATTAGATAACTAAATGCCATGAGGTATGCAAAGTTTAATGGTTACTGTTATACTTGTAATCAATTTGGTCATAATACTCAAGAGTGTAAAAGATCCTCAAAGAATGAGTTTTCATGGAATTATGAGCAAGACAATGGAAAGCATAAAGAACATCATTTCTCAAGACAATCAACAATTTCACAAGGGAAGAATGACATCATTTGTTATAAGTGTCAAGGTTTTGGTCATATTACAAAGTTTTATAATACCCTCATCAAGAGACCAAATGAGCAAGTGCATGAAAAAATTAATGAAACTTAAAGGAATAATCATATATCTCAAGGTATTTATAGTTTAAGAAACCTAATTTATTTCAAATGTCATGAGAGAGGTCACATAATAAGGTTTTACAAGAATGATTAGTGCTCTACTTCAAAAATTGTTAATTATGTCATAAAGAGAAAGACCTATAGTGAATGGAGGCCTAAGAAGGTAAATGAAAAATAGGATCAAGGTGGAATATTTTCCATGATATAATATGTAAAAATGTCTAGGATCAAGGAACAAGCCTTATCTTCCCAAATGGACAAGGAAATCAAGTTGGATCCTGAAATAAAAGAAAAGAAGAAAGTTAAGAACTCATTCAAGATCAATCTAAAGATGATGAAGGAATACAAGCCAAGTATAGACATGGAAATATGGGAGTCTCCTAAGTTTTCGGATCTTTATTCCCTCTGTGACAAGTGGGTATCTCTACCTATGCTTCTTAAGAGACATATTTCATGTGTTGAAGCATGTATGTGTACAATGTCGATAGGCTAGGTATGAAGTTTTTTAGATGTCATTTGAAGAATTGGAAGTTGCCAAGGTGTCTTAATGGCATAAAAAGGTATGAAGAATTAATTTAGATTAGATCCAGGTGATTTCAAGATTTTAAGGTCTTTTGTGTGCAATTGTAGATTTTTGTTTGCTCTTGGGTTTCCTAGTTTGTGCTTAAGGGTATGCAGGTCAAAAACCATGGTATAATAAGTATGGGCTCCCAAAGGAGTATAAGCTCAAAATTTGGTCTAGAAGTGTGTATTAATGACTTCTAGGTGTGATATATATTTTAGAGGTGGGAATTGACCATAAGGTGATGTGTTGATCGAGTTTATCTTGTAAACCTAAGTGTTTTGGCCTTTGTTGAAAAGTGGTTTTATTAATAAATTGAGTCTGAATCTACTTAATCAATTGAAATGGCCAAATGGGTGCTCAAAATTCTTTCATAGTCTTCTAAAAGTACATGTTTGGTTCTATAGAGGAGTATTTGTGCAAATAGAAGGCTAATTAGCTATTAGGTTTGTGAAATAAGTATGTTACAAAGGAAGAGCTAAGTGTTTCTTTCTGACAAGTTTAAGGGGGCATGTGAGTGTACTCCAGATATGAAATTTCAAGCCATGAAAGATCATAAATATAAATTTATGGGATCTCAAGGTCTAGGCAGGGATACAAGGCCTCTAAGCAAGGCTAATATGAAGAAGTGGACTTTTTGGTCATTTTCTCTAAAAAAACCAAGATGATCTGAAGATACTCAAGGGGTGCCAAAGTTTAGATGACCTAGGGGGATTCCCTCTTAGTGTTCTCTATAGAGAGCATTACAAAGCAAGTTAGTCAAACATTAATACATAAATAGCTAAAAATGCATAAAGAACTAGCTAAGCCTATATATTCCTATGGGAATTACAAAACATGGCAAGAAACAAAATGAAAGAAAAAAACATCATATTAACTTCCAAAATGGATTCACCATACCTATATGGATCAAAATCATGTTCTCCCTTGATCAAGCATCCTTGTCTTTGTCAAGAAAGGTGGCAAACTCCTCCAATGTCTCAAGAACACTCGATAAAACCTAGGCTCATGATTTCAAATCACTAAACTAGCCTATTAATGAAGCTTGAAAACAAAATCAATGATCAAATACAAAGGATTTTGGAAATAATTTAACATTATAAATTTGTAATATTCAAGCTTAAAATTCATGTCCATGGCCTCTCTATTTATAGATTTTGAGAATGGTTAGGATCAACCATGACTATCCATCTCAAGATTGAGATGTGTGGCCATGGATAATCCTAATATTTGGAATTAAACTCATAAATATCCTCAAGATAAATAATCATTAAAGAGGCATGGGTGACCCATAATCTTGATATTTTATGCACTTATGGCTTGATGGATGCCACCCCATAGATGATGTCACTAGGTGATGCAGATATTCAAAATCAATCTCCAATAATGAGATATTCAAAAAGATCTATGGAATTCTTACTTAATATCTTAAATTGGATTAATTAGCTTAAGTAATTTTAATCAAGTTTAGTACAATTCTTTAGAAATTGGTGCACAATTAATCAAAATGGTCAAAAAGTCATATTATTGGTTGTAATTTGACTGGAGAGGAACTGGAAGGTGATGTTAGATGCATTGGAGTTGTATTCCCATTTAAGATGTTTCCAACATTAAATAACAAAGGTACGTGATGTGTACCAATTAATTAGAATAAAAGAGTGATTCAGAGCACTAAATGGTAAAATTATCATTTTGACTTGAAATGATCTGATCAAAGTTAACTAGCCCATAAAATGCATTTCCCTATTTAGGGATACTTTGACCTAAATTGGCACTTGTAAGTGACAAGTTTGAACCATTTAGGGTGTTTTATGGATTTTGACCTAAAATGTGCATTTGAGTGCAATTCAAGTAAATTAACAATTTCAACACAAATGGTGTTAGGAATTAGATGTCTACATTTTGCCTCTATTTGAGAAGGCATGTGAGACATTTAGGTGAAGCAACATCTTTTAGAAGAAAAGAGATATCAAGAAGAATTTGGAACATACCCATGATGCCCCCTCGAGAGAACATACTAAGATGGAAGAAAAGGATGGACTCTAAAAAAGAAAGAGAAAGTGAGAGATTAACCCATGGAATAGATCACATCCAGATGAGCTAATGCTTGAACACGTGATTATCATCAATGATAAAAATATAATTATAGGTATAATATGCCCTAGAGATAGGGGGAATGGGAAAGATATAATCCATAAATGTAAGGGACACACTTTAAATGTACCTAATTTGAGAGTACAAGTTGCATACTTATGACATTGATCAATCTCGAGACAAGTTGCACACTAAAATATTGCCATCATGGTATTTAATGTAGATATCTTGGAATTAGATTAAAAGAGAGAACATTATACTTCAGGAAGGGAAGCACCACTAGATTTCGGTCTCCAAAGTGAATATAATAAGTACTCTAGCAGAGCAGATTTGATTGTGATAAAATAGTTTTGCCCCAATAAGGAAAATTTTGATCATTGATAAAGAATAAATAATGATTTACCCATGTAGATCTGATTTTATTTGGATGTGGTTCAAATGTTGTGCCCTAGTATGGGTAATTGGCAAGCAAAATAGCTCAAGGATATAACCCAAAAGATAGGTTAAAGCGAGCAGGCATAAACATATATGTGATGGTGTAATGGCTTAGAAAGATGTATAAAACTAAGCATATGAGAATGCACAAAGTGATGAGGAGAGAGATGAAAATAATAATGAAGATAGTTGAGCTAACCTCAATATAAATTGAGTGATGCCTACATAGTTCCATGGACTCATGTTCCAACATGAACTTCAGGCCAATGTAGTTCACCCAAGTTTGGGAGAGAATGGAGTGAGACATGATGAAAATGGACCAAGAATTAATTAAAATCATAATGTATGTGAAGATATGCATGTCTAAGCATAGAGAAAGAAGCCTGAAATGCATGCTACCTAGAATATTAATTCCATATCATGAGCCTAGGTGTTACAAAATGTTCTTGAGAATTGTTCATCAGAGTTGATGTTGATGTTTAAGACTTTGAGACATGATCACAAAATGCTTGCTATAGAAAAATAAATTAGGCATCAAAGTATAAATAAATTAGAATGACATAAGATTCCAATTACACTAAGCTAGTTCAAATGTGAATACCTATAACTAAGGATAATGGTAAAATAATGACCAAAACTAGAGTTATAGCGATTTACATTTAAAAAAAAAGAAAAGACAAATAAAAAGATAAAAATAAATGAACCTAACTTGAAATCAAGATATGATATTAAGTAGGAACAAAATGTTTGAAAAAAAAAGTCAAGAATGTCTTAACAACATGAGACCAAGGTATGAATAATCAAGATCCATGTGGGCCATCAAGGCATTCTTGAACACAAAAGAGAAAAGCAAAATTAAATAGAAAAACAAGACACTAACAATAATCAAATAAACAAAATGGTCCAAAAACAACGTAATAACATAAGATCAAGACATAAACAATCAAGATCCATATAAATCATTAAGATATATAGAAACATAAAATAAATAAGTAAAAAATAATTAAGGAAACACAAGACCAAGATGAGACAAGAAATAATAAAAAGAGAAAAGGAGAAGAAAATAGAAGGATAGGTGTGAAAGCACAATCAAATTACCAAGAAAACTCAAATAAACAAACACAAACAAAAACCAAGTTAGTGTGGTTTAAAGACAAATGTTCATGTATATGCGTTAGAGGCATTACTTTCCACCAAATCATAACAAAGAAAAATGACACAATAATTGTTCTCAAATTAAAGAGGAATAATGGTAGAACAAATGGGGGAAGAGAATAAAAGGAAGGGGTTGGATGAATTGAATCTAGATGTATAAGACAAGTGGATTCTACCTACATAGTTCCATAGATGCATGTTCCAATATGAACTTCAATCCAAATGTAGTTCTCCCAAGAAATGGGAGAGAAGAAAAATGATGATCAGACCAACATGATTAATGTTTATAGAAGAAATAGAAGATACGAAAAACAAATGAGAATGGTCTGGAAAATAAGAAGATCATAAGATGATAAAGAATGATCTTGTAAAATGGTATGTGTATGGGATAAGATGAAATGAACTAGCATTTCTATGATTACAAAATGGAAAGAGTGTAGCATGGTAGAATGGGAATGTATAAATGTATAGAAGCATGAGATAATGTTTTTGTTCTTTTATGGATCATGTTATGATGTTTTTGGTATTTTGAAAGTATTTCTAATGTTTTTGGTGTCTTTGGGATAAAACATGCACAAGGTGGGACCATCTAGTTTAGGAGATGCATGTCCTAAGAGTAGAGGTGCTAATAAGATAGCTAAGCTGACTGCAATGGCCCATGCTCACAAATTGGAGAGAGTGAGGATCTTGATAAAATAATAAAGAGCAACAAATGAGATATAGAGTAATGTACACCTTGAAGTAAAAAAGAAGTATCTGTATCCACCTATCTATAACAGTGTAGCAATGATCTAGAATTGAGAAGATGTTTCTATTCACTTTTCTGAGGCTACACAATATTGTCCTAGTTGAACTACTTTGTAGAAATGCTACTGAAGATGTTCATAATGTTCATGAGACATAATCAAGATCAGAATTGGTCAAGGGATAAAAAGTGTTCAAGCTTATAACATGCTTATAAATAACAAAGAATATGCTTCTCAAAGAGAGAAATCTAGAATGGGATGAAGAATATGTTTAGAGTGCCAAGCATTCAAAGCCTTTATTGTCAATAATAATGAAAAGTCGACCAAAGTAGTATAAAATAAGATAAAAGGGTGGAATAAAATTATGATAACACAAGTTGCCCCCAAGTCAGGGGTATTATAGACAATGGTTCAAAGTTATTCATGTGTAGAACCTCTTAAGGTGTATGATGTTCATGGGCTTTGAAATTTCTTCACCATTAGGTTTAGCCAATTGATATGCTCCTAATCCATAGTTTGTTTTGATAATATATGGTCCTAACCAATTAGGCTGAAATTTGCCTTTCTTTTTGGGTTTAGAATTCATATTTTTCGAGTTCTCTTTCAAAACTAAGTCACCAATCTCAAATTATTGAGGGAGAATGTCTTTGTTATAGCTTCTCCACTATCTATTCTGATAGGCCTACAAGTTTTCTAGGGTATCCAAACACTTACCATCAAGAAGCTCTAGTTCATGTAGTCATGAGATTCTATAGTCTTCATTAGCTTCAATGTGATCTAGTGATATTCTTAATGATAGGATCTCAATCTCAATCTAGATGATAGCTTCAGTGCCAAAAACAAGAGAGTATGGAGTAGCTCCATTTGGGGTGTTATGATTGGTTTGATAAGCCCAAAGGGTAGGAAAGAGTTGTAAGTGCTAATTATGACCAACATCATTGACAATCTTCTTTAAGATGGCTAGAATAGTTTTATTTTATGCCTCAGCGTGTCTGTTGCCTTGCAGGTTATATGGAGTGGATTTCTTATGTTTGATCTTTAATTTTGTAAAAAGAGATTTCATATCTTGGTTCACAAAGGATCTACCATTATCAGATATCATATAGGCTGGGATGTCATATCAATAGATGATATGGTAATGAATGAATTTGGCTATTTGTTTCCTAGTAACATAAGTGAGAGGAATATCCTCAATCCACTTGGTAAAGTACTTGGTTGCAGTCAAAATGTGCTTATGGCCATCTAAAGATGTAGGGTTAATTTTCCCAATGAGATCAAGACCCTATGTTGAGAATGGCCATGGTGTTGTAATAAACTATAATGGTAAGAAAGGTGCATGTATCAATTTGCCATGTTGTTGATAAAGAACACACTTATTTACATAATTACAAGCACCTGTATCCATTTTGGGCCAATAATAGCCTATTCTAAGGAGTTTCTTTTCTAGGAATATACCATTGGTATCGGCCCCACACATACCTTAATGAACGTCCTTTAGTGCCATCTTGGATTCTACCAAAGATAAATAATGAATAAGTGTTCCATCATAGCCTTTATGATAAAGTTTGTTTCCAAAGAGGACACAACATGTTAAGTGATGAAGGAATAGTTTTTGTTGGTTTTTGGAAAGGTTGGTGGGAAATACATGAATATAGAAATAGTTATAAAAATCTTGGTACCATGGTAGCTTAGGTGATGGATTAGGATCAGCAATGGTGCATATCCTCTCAGAATCTGATAGAATATGTGTTGACTAAAGAATATTTTCAATTAGGAATTGATACTCTTTAGCACTATCATGCATTTGAATCACATAACTAATTGTTGTCATGGCATCGATAGATCTGTTGTTGACTCGTAAAACTTTCTCAAACTACAAAGATTTGAAATGTGTTTTGAGGTTATCAAAAATTTGCTTGTAAGGAACAAACTTATCATCCCATGTTTGATACTAGTCAGTTGTCTGATTTATGATTAGCTATAAATCTCCATAGACCATTAAGCTTTAAATATCCCACTATATAGGAAGATGGAGCCCTACAAACAATGCCTCATATTCAACCATATTAGTTGTACAATTAAATTGTATATGGAATACTTTGGGGATTAGTTCCCTTTATGGTGTGATCAATAATAATTCAGCTCTAGACCCTCAAGATGTGAAGGATCCATAAAAATAGAGCATCTACTATTCAAGTTCTTATGATGTTTGTTTTATCATCATGATATAATCATCTAGAAGGTCAAAGTTGAGAGGTTGAGTGGCCGTAATAGGAGCTTCTACAAGTTGGTCAATAAGAACTTATCCTTTGATTGCCTTTTGATTCTAGTACTCAATATCAAACTCATTGAGGAGCATAATCCATTTAGTCATGCATCCTTAAAGAGCTACTTTAGATAAGAAGAACCTAAGAGGATCTACCTTGATGATAACAATAATTTTGTTATTTAACATATAATGTCATGATTTTTGAGTGGAAGACACCATAGCTAAACATGCCTTCTCAATAGGCATATAAGTATGTTCATAGGCTACCAATGTGAAACTTCAATAATAAATAGTGTGTTCCTTACCATGATCATCATGCTAAGCCAAAAGTGTCCGCAGTGCATGTTCTATGGTTGATATATAAAGTAGTGGCTTTCCTTGTGTTGGAGGTCGTAAGACTAGTGGATTAGCCAAGTATTTTTTAAGTTTTGCAAATGTTATCTGATAATCTTCATCCCACTAAAATGTTACCCCTTTCTTTAAGAGATGGGTAAATGGGTGGCACTTATCTACCAATTAAGAAATGAACCTATTTATATACTGGATCTTTCCTTGTAGACCTTGTAACTATTCTAGATTATTTGGTGGAAGAATTTCCATAATAGCATTGACCTTTGCAAGGTCGACTTTGATCCCTTGTTATGATACAATGAACCCTAGCAATTTTCTTGATGTGACTCTAAAGACACATTTTTTAGAATTCAAGTGGACTTTATATGCATGAAGCCTCTCAAATATTCTTCATAGAATGTCAGGATGTCCAACTCTTGTTCTTGATTTTGCTAGTATATCATCAACATAGTCCTTGACAATGTCATGCATCATGCCATAAAAAATAATTGTCATTACATGTTGATATGTGGCTCTAACATTCTTCAAACCAAATAGCATGACTTGGTAATAGAATGTTCCCCATGAAGTGGTGAATGCAATCTTATGTTGATATTTATGGGCTATCTTGATCTGATTATAACTAGAAAATCCATCCATTAAGGATAACATCTCATACCCAAAAGTTGAGTCGATGATCATGTCGATGTTGGGCATAAGAAAATCATCTTTGGGGCATGCTTTATTGATATCATAGAAATTAGTACAAATACATATGCTTGGGATCTTTTTACTCACTGGTACTATGTTGAAAACCCATTTAGAGTAGTCTAGAGGTCTAATAAAATTGGCTCCTAACAACTTTTCCAACTTAGCCTTAACCAAAAGGGCAATGCGTGGATGCATCTTTCTTAATTTTTGCTTGACTAGTTTAACATGAGGGTGAACAACAAGATGATGCACAAGTAAATCTAGGTCCAAGCCTAGTATGATGGAGTATGCCCATGCAAATATGTCTATGTAATCTTTAAGAATGGATATACTGTGTTTACATTTTGCTTCATTAAGGTAAGCTCCAAGATAAACAATTTTGGGGTCCTAATGGGTTCCTAAATTCACTTATGTTGTGCTCTCCATAAGGAGTGTGGATTCATCTTCTAGAATTATAGGCAATGTATGGTCATGATCATTTTCTTCTATTATATCTTCTTGTTGTTCCTCCCAAAGAACTAGATAATATAAAGAATCAGAATCTACCTTCTTAGGTAAAGGCTAATTGGTAAAAACCTTTAGAAATTCAACAACAAGATGCTTAAATATTTGACATTATTTTGAAGAGATGCTTATACTAGATATGTAACTTGGGCTAGATGTACTTTATATTTCCTAAGGGTATGAGCAAACTTTCCCACTTGGGAGTGCCTAAAATAAGTTTTCACTCAAGGGTTGTCTTTTTCTTTACTTTTTCCCTGATCAACAAGTGCCTCAAAGAGGTTTTCAACTAAAGATATTGATTTTTATTGTTTATTATGACCAAGAAAATTTGTATTTCTCTCCAAAGTAGGTAAAAGGATCCAATGAAAAATCAAAACCTTTCTAATGATCACCAATGGGGAATGCATCTCGTAGGACCATGTATTCTACAATCAATTCTTCATTTTGGAACTCATCGAGGCATTTGACTAAATTTTACTGATCCCAATCTATGATTTCAAGATGGAAAAGGCATAGGTTATAGTGAGGGTTTGCTTTAGGATGGGAAGTGCCAATGGTAAAGATATAATGTCTTGCTTCAACAAGGAAATCACCAATAGGTGTTATGGTCAATACGGTATTTGAATCAAACAAATCTGAGTCAGCAAGCTCATCAACAAGGCTATAATGGGATGTTTTGTCACTATTAGGAGTCTCATTACTAGTCACTTAAAAATATTCACTATCAAATTTCATGAGGTCATCCTCTAGTGGTTTAAATTTGAGACCATGATTTCAATTGATAACTCCAGCTGATAAGGGTTTTAAAATTCCTTATGCCTATGGCCCAAGGCCTTTCCATATATAGTCAAGATAATCCATTGTCTTATTAGAGATAGGATACTTTAGATTTTGAAAAAAATCATTAAGGCCTTCATAACACAACCAATCTCCCTCTATAAAAGTCTCTCAATCTTTCTTTGGTGCAATTGCAGGTACAAAAACCACATGAGGTTTTGGTTATTTCTTCTTTGGTTTCTAAATTTGATCAGGTTTTTTAGGAGTCTAAGAATTTTTAGTCTTACCAAATATTTTATGGGATTTTGGTAATTTTTCAATATGAAGGACATCCTTCAAATGGTACATGGAAATGCCTACGTCTTTAATAATAACTTGCTTGGCTAGAGCTGCAGGACATGGATCAATCAAAGTGGAGGCTAGATCACTAAGGTATATATAATTAAATGGAGATGGATGAGAAATGATGAATTTGTTCTTATTTGTAATGAATTCATAACTTGGGCAATAGTTATAATTATGACACTCTTCTTTAAGATGTTTGCAGTATTGATATGGATGATAATCAACAGGAATAGTAACCTCGATCCCATCATGGGGAAACTTAAGGCATTGGTGAAGAGTTGATAGAACTACATGTACTTCATGGATCTAAGGACAACCAAGAATTATGTTATAAGGAAGTTCAATATCCATAATATGAAATAATGTGTGATGATAAATAGACCCAACCATGACTAGCAACCAAATTGTACCAGATGACTCCCTCTCAGTGTTGTCGTAAACCTTGATTGTAATAGTTTTTGGATGAATGTCTTTATCCATGTATTCCAATAATCATAACAATTTAAGAGATATGATGTTTATCCCTAAACCATTATCTATAATAACCTATTTGATCTTATGATTTACAATGATTATCTTAATGTATAGTGGGTCATTGTGGTCTGGGTTGAGGGAGGATATGTCTTTTTGATCAAATGTGATTTGCCAAAATGAAGACAAGTGTCCAACTAGGTTCTAGAACTGATCAAGGTTTATATCACTAGGGTATGATCAAATAAAAGTGTAGTCTTTGAGAATGTTTAAGAATTTCAAGGTAAGAAGTGGTATGTATAGTGTTAAGGGGAGTTTGTATCATCTCTTAGAGGTGGTCCTTTCCTATTTTTGGTCTTGAACATATTTGTTCAGATTAGTATATATCAAATACAAGATGACATGAGATAGAACATGGAGTTAGGGGGAAATTTATAAGCTCTATGGGTATCTTGTTAGGTCCAAGGATTAGATAAGTCCTAGATCAGATGGATGCATGTCAAAGGGGAAGCCATTGGTTCATTTGCCTAAAAGTATAGATCCTTTGTCATTTATGTCAAAGGGGGAGAAAGATCAGAATGGAGAATTGTTTGGTATGAGAGAAGACATTATAAATGTGGTTTTCCATTAATGAAAAAGGGGGAGATTATTGTACATGATCATTGATGTCAAAAAGAGCATATGGTACTAATGCATGAATGATAAAGTGATCATATTGAGAGATTGAAGAAATATGACACATGTACAAGTTTATAAGGATAAAGAAGAGGTTGTGAGGAATCCATAGATGCCTTGGAGGAGCTTTGGTATGTTTTTTGATCACTTGGAATGAGAAAAATGCATCTTCTAGATTAAGAGAAGTCAAACCATCACTGCACATCATGGAGATATAAAATATCTAGCAATTTTGAGCATTTATTTTAGGTACGTAGAAAGTCAATATTGGTAAAAAGATTACATGGATATGTTGTCTTTAGTGCCAATAATCTACCCTAAAAATTTATATTCTTGAAGTGTTTTCTATCTCAATTTATAAAACTTTAAAGTTTATCTAATAGATTGTGATGGGTCAGAGACCGTCAAATTTAACCACATCAAAGATTAAGGTCATTGGTCTAGAAGATCCAATGGTGAATGATTATTCATACATATTGAGATCAGTGGTGTGTATGAATTTAACATGTCAAAGGTTGCACATGTAGGTGACAAGTGTCACAAGCTTGCTAGTTTGACAGAAGAACAATAGTGAATGACGGTTCTTACTAATGAAGATCAATGGTGTGGGACAAGTCAAAGAGTCAATAATGCACATGAGACTGCCAAGTGGCACAAGCATAAGGGACTATTAGTAAAGTGATAAAAAGGAATGCAAGGGTGCCAAGTGTCATAATATCTATAGTTCTAAGCATGATCTAATGGTGAGCACTACAAGATAAAGAATAGGTTAATCAGTCGAGATCAATGGTGCATATGTGGTCGAGATTGCCAGAAAACATGAGATTGGGTCAACATGTTCAAGTTTTAATGTTTGGAAAGTGGAGACTATGAGTTAAATTTCAAGATAATTCCAAATGCAATTGATGGTGTAAGTTGAGTGAGCTAAGCAAAGAGAATGAGATGTGTTCTAAGTGACCAAGGTTTAAATGTGACCATTTAGATTTAAATATTTGAATTTAATGAAGGAAAGAATAGTGCTTGGGTTTTGAGCCATAACTTTTGATCTATGCAAAATTTGATGTTTTAGTTAAAATAAAATTTATATAGGACTTTAAGGCACATCTGTAAATATTCATTTTAAGGTCTAAATATTTGTAAAATCAAACTTATTGAGCTCCAAAGTTGACTATGTGTTCATTCATGCTCTTCAAGTAACCCAAGAAGGGTAATTAAGTTATTCTTGATTGTATTTCTATGTTTTGAGATGAGATAACTATAGGAGAGTGTTTTATAATACATGAGGACCATCTTTGTGTATTATGAAGGTTTGATCAATCATATTCGGCATGATCAAAGGCTTATAAGGTGAGTATGTGTTCATTCATTATGGCTGTGTGTATAGAATGTTGTTTAAGCAAATTGAGCTTTAGCAGAAGGGTGTTGTGATGGTTATTATCACTTAAATATAACTCATAGATTGTGTCATGGGTCCATGTATTTTAAAGTGTTTATATATTCTTATTTTGCTTGAATAAGTGTCAAAGAGGTGAATATGTCTTCATAGGACCAAAAAGGTGACTTAGGCCTATTTGAAAGAGGGTTGTGCTTAAATATGACCCATGTTATATGAATTAAGGCTGAAGGCATGAGTTATGGTTGAAAAGGAAGGTTGTGATCATAATAATCATGAATACTCTATAAAAGGTGAAACCAAATGTGATGGTTTCAAGACTTATTGAATAGATTTGTTTAGGCTTGAGGAATATGTGTTGAGAGATAGATAGAGACTTGTATGAGTTGAGAGAAGAGAAAGTGTATGCTATGTGGATGATTTAAGAGGTATTTCAGAGAGAAGAATATGTGATGACCTTTTGTATATATTTAATTAATGAGCTCTCTTTTTAATGTTACTTGATCAAGTTAATATATGTTGATTCATTAATTGCCTGAAAGATCTGGAATTAAAGTTAAATATTTGCCATCACTAATTCACCCACCCTCTCAATGATTTTACCTCCAAAAACATTCTCTTGAGAATCCATCACCTCATATACCTTCTCAAGTAACCTCATACAACCTCTTATTTGGAGCTTCAATAGAACATCTTCATATCTTAACAGAGAATATTCAGAACTACTTACGTAGATATTTGGAGTTGCTTGGGTGGATCTTTAGAGATTTCATGGAATGTCTTTGGATCTACCTAATAGATATTTGGATCTAAATTAATGATCTTCATATCTCACTATGTTATATGTCAAGTCTTCATATCAAGCATACAAGTTCATGCCCCACACAACATCATATTGGTCCTCAATACTATGCACTCTTACCATACATCCTTCAATCCATAAAACTAACCTCTTTGTCATCAATTCATAGTTAAATCATGCACCTTGGACATCAATGACAACTCTATAATTAATGACCATGCTCAATAAAATATGATCCAAATAAATTATAAGATACCATTGATTAGGAAGCAATATGTAAGGCCTTAAAGGCTCAAGTTAGGCAATCAAATTAATAGTTTGGAGTTTAAATAAATCCATAATACTACACTCCATAAGAAAATAGATTCACACATCATCATAATGGTCAAGGGAGGGGACAAGGTTGGCCTAACTTCAATAGGCCACCTAATGCCTATAATCCAAACTTTGTTCCAAACACTATAGCCATGGTTCTAATCCATAGTAATCTAGTTCAAGAAGAAGATTGTCAGCCTCAAGGATAGTACATGAATGCCAATAAAGGTGAAGGAAAATATTTGGTAGATAAAGGAGGGCCTACTCCTTAATTAATAGTAGAATATGAGAGCTTAATGCAAGAATAAACAAATAGATATTATGGTAGTCAAGGATTGAGCTTGGCAAACTTATAAGTAGAGGATATACTTGTTCTAAATAAAAGCACTTTAGTTACATCCAACATGAGGTAAAAGAGAATAGCCTTAGGATATGTTCAATATGTGGATACAATTTCAAACACTCCTCCTTTAAGGAAATAAGGTGTCAATGTAAATGTGTTAGCCTCTAAAATTCTTTCACCTCTTCAAAATAAAAAATTAGGGAGTGTGACTCAAATTACTTCATTGCCTCAATATCAAGGCACTTAATTTCCTACAAGGATGAAATAAAAATTGAGTGTTCATTATTTTAATATCATTGACTCTTTGAAGAGTACAAAGACTAGTATATATCTTTGGTAAGTACTTCACATGCCCAGTCAAAAAGAACTACATCAAGAGTAGTTTTCCCAAATCCTTATCAGTCCTAAACCATCAAGACATGGTGGTGTATCCCTCACTAATGCACCTACACATATTGTTGAACCCTGTACCAAATCTTAAAATCCCCCTCCTTTCTATCTTACCCTCATTGTGGGAGACAAACTAGTCCATAATTTCATTGTGTATTATGGGGCAAGTAATTTAGTTATGCCTAAGTTAGTTGCAAACAAGATAAGCTTGAAATATGAACCATATAAAAAAGGAGTGTTATAGATTGATGGGACACCATCCAAGTTAGTATGGCTCATCAAAATTTTGAGGGTATTCTTTCATGATTATCCAAGCTTTCCAATCTTACAAGATAGTGGTGGTATATCTACCTGCTCACTTTGTTATTTACCTTTCAAGAGATTTCACTACCAAGATAAGAGGATGTATTTCTACTAACTGGTATTTATTAGCCTTTAGAACAATGTATGGAGAAAAGGTGACTATTATAACATAACCATTGGCCAAGTTTCACATTGAGCCATATGTGGAAATGATATCTAATTTGAATTGTACTATCCATGAAGAAGAATAACATGTCATAGATGATGGATCATATTCTAAACTTGAAGGTATCTTTGATATCTTTCTAGATGAGTATGGTGCTAACACATATTAATATGATCCCTATACTTTCATTGAAGGAATAGACCTTGGAACATACATCATTCATGATGAAGGTGTTGAACATTCTAAGGTAAGCCTTGATGATCCTTTTCAACAAGCTATTAAGGGTAACTATCTTATTCATATGCATGATGATGATGGTTTTCAAAGTATGATAGGTCATGATAATGATAAAGATAATGCCATTATGCCTGTCCAAGATGAAGGAGTTCATGAATATGATAATCATGAAGAAGAAGATGATTTATGGTAGTATTTTCATGCCATAGTATAAGAGTTTGAGCAAGTGAGTAAGGAAACCCTTCCTTAAAAGAAGAATGAGCTTGAGAGTGATATCATTTATGAACCTAAGGATAAAAAAGATAAGTATCCAATCATTGTCAAGCAAGTTTTAGCTTTGAATGAGTGCAATGAAGCCAAGGTAGAAAGTTTTGTGGTTGATGAGTAGTCCAAACCTCAATCTGATATTGAACCACTTACATACATGATTGATCAATAAGAAGACTAGTTTTATGATCCTAGACATCAAGTGCATCATTTTATAGATGAAGGTGATGTTGAAAAAGTTTTCATGACTCCTAAGAATGAGAATTAAGAGTACCAAATGATCATAAAGGAGGAAAAGTAGGTTGCACTATCAAATAGTCCTAAAAGAGAGCTTGGAGAACTATTCCATGGAGTTTTAAATGGTGTACTTGTAGATAGCATAGGTCTTATAATTGGTAACTCCTTTGATCATCTTCACATTTTTTTTTAACAAGCATACATCATATGGTGACTTACTCTCATAGAGTAGTTATGACTCAAGGAACATCCTTTTTGATCTTGGTTGAAGCAAGATAAAGTGTTTCATCACCTCAAACATGTTGCTTTATGTTTTTTATGTGGTTTTACCTAAATTACTTTAATAATAGTGTGTGTTTCCTTATTTTTATGTGTTTGTGTGAGTTTGAAATCTTTTGAAGGCATATCAGTTTTAGATTAAGTAGATAAGCGACTCCATAACCCAATGGAAGGAGAAGGATATTGGTCCATTAGCATTACAAGCATGCTACCCCTATGAATCACCAAGAATGTTGACTAAATTTTAACCTCATGTTAAAATTGGTCACCCCCTATAGGTTTAAACTTTATATAGGTGCCTAATGTTTGGCATGGTCTTGTTATGGTCCCAAGTGGTCTTAGATAGTCTTATATGGTCATATTTGTCCTTATTTAGCATTGTCCAAGTTCAGGTCTTAGGTTTACTTGTATAGTCCTATGGTTAAGTGCAAGGTATTGTATAGACAGACTTGGTCAAAGGTATAATATGGTCTAAAGTCATTTTGAAAGGTTATTTGGACATCATTTGTATCATATTATCATGCTCTATCCTTTTTTGGCTCCTATATGTAAAAAATTCCATTTTGGCCACATTTTGGCCCATTTGGAAGGGTTGGATGTGCCACATTAATCATATAATGTTTTAATAAGATCCCAAACATCCTAGTGTCATGAATATGTCATGGAAGATTTAGGAATAGTCAGATTCTGATAGAATCTATAGTTTAATGCTTGATCTTGGCAAAAGGACACTTTTCAAGCACTTGTATGGCCTTGAAAGATAAGTTTTTAGTTTTAAATGGTTTGAAAGTGTATCTTTGGATCCCTCATATCATTTTCCATCTATAGACCAAGTTTTAGGTTGAAATGACACTCCTGACTACTTTTCTCCTCCATCATTGCATTCACAAGCTCAAGAAGGCAAATTTGCATTAAATGGTATGGCTAATAAAGAGAGTTAGGAGAATAAATCTTGGCCTTTTTAATGGTTCCAATTAAGGTTTAAATAATTGGAATTTATTTTTATATTGGTGACCTCTTATTTATGAACAATCATTAATCCCCCAAATAGGTCTTAAACCCTAATAGTGACTAGTCATGGAGAAAAGGCCTCAAATGCATATCTAATGCCATCGTATGCCCCTAAAACCTCTAGGATGTTGTTGATAACTCCAATTAGGTTACTCATATGTAATTTTTTTCTAATTTCATGTTATCCTTTTTTCACTTCTAGGTTTTACATCTTTCATTTTGGCTAACTGCAACATTCAGATTTTGTCTATCGAAGGAATCCTTTGTTTGGTATTTTTGCAAGTGTTATTTTGGTATTTTTTTTCCTCAAGTGTTATTTATTTTGGAAAGGTTTTGTTTTGGGTTTTTTTTCAAAGTCTTAAATGAAATATTTGGAACTTTTTATCCAAAATAAAAATTCTAAACGAATTGGTCCATTTTAAGATTTTTGAAGGGTCACTTGCAAGATTGTCAAAAGGTCTTTTCTCATGGAAGTGTCCGTTGCATTTTTTTGAAGGGTATATTTCATGTTTTTAAAAAGGAATCTTCAATATTTATAAAGGAAAAGTTTCCTTTTTAACTTTTTCAAAGGGTTTGTTCTTTGAAAGAATTGGTCCATTTCAGGTTTTTTGAAGGGTACATTTTAGGATTTTTGAAGGATCATTCCTCTTACGAAGGGACATTTTCAATATTTTTGAGGGGACATTTTCATTATACTGAAGGGTATTTTTCTCTTGTGAATTTTCCTAAACATGTTTTCCAAAGGGTACTTTACATATTTCTGAAAGAAATGTCCCTTACATTTTTCTGAAAGAATTGTCTCTTGCAAGATTTGTGAAGGAATTGTTTCAGAATTTTTGTTTGAAACAATCTTTCTAAAGGGTTTTTTCTTTCAAAGAATTGGTCTACTTCAAAGTTTCTGAAGGAAAACTTTGTAATTTTGTTAAGGGCACTTTCAAACTTTTTGAAGTGTATTTTTCTCAGAAAAGTGTCCACTTGCAAAAAGTCTAAAGGAAAGTGTCCCTTGCAATTTATTCAAAGGAATTCATTCTTCCAACTTTTATGAAGGAATTGGATTAAAAAAAAATTCTGAAGAAATTGTTCACTTTCAAAAGCTTGAAGGAAATGGTCCTTTTCAGGTTTTTTGAAGAAGTTGTTCCTCATGCAATTACCCTATAAAAAGTCCAAAAGTGTCTTTCAAAAAGATGCGAAGGGAAACTTGTAAAAAGCCCAAAGGGTCTTTTTCTATCAAAAGTGTCCTACACACTTTTCTTGAAGGGTCTTAAGGAAAGTGTCCTTTTCAAGCTTTCCAAAGGGACATTTCAAGAATGTCGAAGGGGATGTTTAGGCTTTCAACGAGGTGAAATGAGAATTTTGAAGGGTTATTCTTAGAAAAAAGTGTCCTTTGGAAAGTTTCTGAAGGGACACTTATAAAAATCTTGAAAGAATTGTTTCAAACATTTTTTCCAAAACAACCTTTCTGAAGAGACACTCCAAAAGGCCCAAAAGGACATGGATCAACCAAAATAGACCAATCAAAAGGGGCCGAAAAGGTTATTTCTTTTAGATAAAGTGCCTATGGGAAATTGTTTGGAAATAATGCTCAAAGGAAAGGCTTGAAGGAAATGCCTCTAAAGAAATGGTCCCAATGGAGTGACAGCTATATAGATGTCAACTTTAGGATGAGGGACTAGCCATTAGCATTCAAACAAGAGGATCCCAAGCATCCAAGGGCTCACATTCTACATCCACTAAATTAGATCAGAGGGCTCATTTCACCATTGATCAAATAATGATTTGAGTCATTTTTGATGACCAATCAAAGAAGGAAGATAAGGCCAATAGAGTGAAAATGACTCTCCCCTATGTTGTTGCACACCTCAGTAATCTAGTGGAAATATATTAGCATCAAGACAAATTTTTAATAGGTGGACTCTCTTGTATAACCACATTGATTCCATTGCTCAAAATATCTTTATTCTATTAGTCAATCATTGGAGAAGCATCTTTGAGAGAGAAAGCCAAGAGTATTCAAGGGAGGTGACATAAATCAATCATATGGCCCAAATGAGCATCATTGGCAAAGATGGTTATAGCTAAAGATGGAGACTCCTAAAAGATTGATTCCTCTCTTTGGTACCTAAAGGCCTGCCCCTCTCAATTCCTTTTATCTATAAATATAGTCCTTAGGCTAGTGTAAAAACAACCACATAGTGTATGACAAAGCCCTACTAGATTGATATCACATTTTGCCTTTAAAGTGTTAATACTAGTCTATTTATTTCAAGTTCTTGAATGATTATTTGAGCCTGTAAGTGATGTATAGTGATAGTAAGTGATGATTTTCCATCCTTTTACCCCTTTATCCTTTACTCTTGAGCAAGATTTCTTGGTTTAATAGGTCATATAGAGTGTGTCTAAGTCTATTAAACTACTGTAAGTGTATGACTATTTTTGGAATGTGTAATTTTCATCCAAATATTGCACCTTAGAAGAGAGTGTTCAAACCTCTTCCAGATTTAGGCAACATTGGAACATTTCTAGGCATGTGGGTATACCAATAGAGGAAATGAACCTCTATATTTAAAGGGCTAGCTCCCTGAATGTATCTCTGCAAAACAACTTCTATCTAAACTAGTTTGATTGAAGGGAAAGAGTTATAAATTATATAAATAAAACCTATTATAATAATGGTGATGCATCAAGATTATCTTCCATGTGGATATCATATTTTTATACACAATACAATGAAACACATAGACCATGTTCAAGCTCTAAGGGTTCTAACACAAATATTTTAGTATAGAGGTGAGATGCATAAAAAACACTAGGTAAATGAATTGAAAGGAAAATTACACAATCTAGAGATATTCATACACTTACAGTAGTTTAACACACTTAGATGCACTCTACATGACTTGTTAGACCAATAAATCTTGCTCAATAATGAAGGATAAAGGGGTAGAAAGATGGAAAATCATCACTTGCTCTCACTATACATCACTTACACACTTAGACAATCATTCAAGAACTTGAAATAAATAGACTAGCGCTAATAATTTAAAGGCAAAATTTGATATCAATCTAATAGGGCTTCACCATACACTGTGTGGTTATTTTTACACTAGCCCAAGGGTTGTATTTATAACTAAAATGAAGTGAGAGGGGGAGGCCTTTGGGAACCAAAGAGAAGAATTAATCTATTGGGAGTCTCCATTTTCAATTGAAACCATCTTTGCTAATGATGCTCATTCAGGCCATCTGATTGATCCATGTCACCTTCCTTAAACACTCTTGGCTTGCTCTATCAAAGATGCTTCTCTAATGGTTACCCAATAGAATCAAGATATTTTGAGCAATGGCATCAATACAATTATACAAGAGAGTCCACCTATTGCAGATTTATCTTGATGTTAACAGCTTTCCATCAACTTGTTGAGGTATGCAACAGCATAGGGGAGAGTCATTTTCACTCTTTTGGCCTTATCTTCCTTATTTGATTGGTCATCAAAAATGACTTGGATCATGATTTGATTAATGGTGAAATGAGCCCTCTGATTTACTTTGGTGGATTGAGAATGTGAGCCCTTAGATGCTTTGGATCCTCTTGTTTGAATGCCAATGGCTAGTCCCTCATCCTAAATTTGATGTCCATATAGCCATCACTCTACTGGGACCATTTCTTCAAAGGTATTTCCTTCAAGCCTTTCCTTCAAGCATTCTTTTTGAATAATTTCCCATAGGCACTTTCTCCAAAATAAATAACCTTTAGGGCCCTTTTGATTGGTCCAATTTTGTTGATCCATGTCCTTTCAATCCTTTTGGAGTGTCTCTTCAGAAAGATTGTTTCAAATAAAATGTTTGAAATAATCCTTTCAAGATTTTTGTAAGTGTCCCTTCAAAAAAAAATTGAATGACACTTTTATCAAGAATAACCCTTTGGCATTCTCATTTCACCTCTTTGAAATCCTAAACATACCCTTCAAAATTCTTGAAATTTCCCTTTGGAAAGCCCAAAAAGGACACTTTCTTGAGAAAAGACCCTTCATGGAAAGTGTGTAGGGCACTTTTCATAGAAAAAGACCCTTCAGAATTTTTACAAGTGTCCCTTTAGATCTTTTCGAAGGACACTCTTGGAATTTTTGTAGGGAACTTACATGAGGAACAACTTCTTTAGAAAAAATGAAAAGGACCATTTCCTTTGGGCTTTTGAAAGTGAAAAATTCCTTCAAAAAAATGTTTAAGCTAATTCCTTCAAAAAAGTTGGAAGGATGAATTCCTTTAGATAAATTGTAAGGGACACTTTCCTTATAACTTTTTGTAAGTGACCACTTTTTTGAGAAAATGACCCTTTATAAAGTTTGAAAGTTCCCTTTGGAAAAGTGCAAAGTGTCTCTTCAGAAACTTTGAAGCAGACAAATTCTTTGAAAGAATAAACCCTTTGAAAATATTGCTTCAGACAAAAAGTTTGAAACAATTCCTTTAGAAATCTTGCAAGAGATAATTCTTTCAAAAAAAATGTAAGGGACATGTCTTTTGAAAATCTATAAATTACCCTTCAGAAAACTTATTTAGGACACTTCATAAGAGAAAAAGACCCTTTGATAGAATGAAAATGTCCCCTCAGAAATATTGAAAATGTCCCTTCGTAAGAGAAATGATCCTTCAGAAACCCTAAAATGTACCCTTTAGAAAACCTAAAATGGACCAATTCCTTGAAAGAACAAACCCTTCAAAAAAATTACAAAGGACACTTTTCCTTCAGAAATCTTGAAGATGCCTTTTAGAAAACATGAAAAATACCCTTTAGAAAAATGCAAAGGACACTTCCATGAGAAAAGACCCTTCGAAAATATTGTAAGTGACCCTTCAAAAATATTGAAATGGACTAATTCCTTTGGACTTTTTGTTTTGGAAAAAAGTCTAATTTAATTCCTTTGAGACTTGGATAAAAAACCTAAAATAAAACCTTGCTGAAATAAATAACACTTGAGTAAAAAAAAACCAAAATAACACTTACAAAAAGAGCAAACAAAGGCTTCCTCTGATAGACAACATTTGAATGCTGCACTTACCCAAAACAAAAGATGCAAAACCTGGGAGTGAGAAATGGCTAATATTCTTGGTGATTCCAAGGGGTGGCATGCATGTTATGCCTAAGACTAGTTGACTAAATCTTTCCATTGGGCATGGAGTCATGCATATAGGCACTCAAAAAATGACTTGAACAGGTCCTTGGCTAAAAAAACATAATCTATTTGATTCACATGCACAAAGGCAAAGACACACATCAAACAAAAGGAAGGAAACACACTTGTGATATAAAGCACTTAGGGAACACAACAAAAAACCAAAGGAAACACACACCTAAACTACTATTTACAAAATAGACTCACAAGGGCTAATATTAAGACTTCAAATGTATCCCATTCATAGGGATAGGCAATTCTTCTCCATTCATCTTGGTTAACTAGAAAGAATTGCTCTACTTTCACTTTCTAATGATGTAAGGGCCACTCCATATAGTGTCAAACTTTGTATGCCTACCTAGTTTTGCTTTGTACTCATCCCATTTCAGAACCAAGTCACCTTGAACACTCTTGCACTTGCTCTTTTGTCAAAGGACTTTTGTTAGCCATTTTTCACTCTAGGGTTTTGCATCTTTCATTTTGGGTAAGTGTAGCATTTAGATTTTGTCTATCAGAGGAAGCCTTTGTTTGGTCTTTTTGCAAGTGTTATTTCAGTCTTTTTTTTGCTCAAGTGTTATTTCTTTTAGCAAGGCTTTGTTTCAAGTTTTTTGTCTAAGTCTCAAAGGAATTGTTTCAAACTTTTTGTTTGAAACAAAAATTCTAAAGGAAGTGGTTCATTTCAATATTTCCAAAGGGTCACTTGCAAGATTTTTGAAGGGTCTTTTCTCATGGAAGTGTCCTTTGCATTTTTATGAAGGGTATATTTCATGTTTTTCTAAAGGCATCTTCAATATTTTTGAAGTAAAAGTATCCTTTGCAACTTTTTTGAAGGGTTTGTTCTTTTAAGGAATTGGTCCATTTCAGGTTTTTTGAAGGGTACATTTCAAGATTTTCGAAGGATCATTTCTCTTGTGAAGGGATATTTTCAATATTTTCGAGGGGACATTTTCATTCTATTGAAGGGTCTTTTTCTCTTACAATGTGTCCTAAACAAGTTTTCTAAAGGGTACTTTACATATTTTTGAAAGAAATGTCCCATACATTTTTTTTGAAAGAACTGTCTCTTGCAATATTTTCAAAGGAATTATTTTAGGCTTTTTGTCTAAAATAATCTTTTTGAAGGGTTTGTTCTTTCAAATAATTGGTCCGCTTCAAAGTTTCCAAAGGGTCACTTTGCACTTTTCTGAAGGGCACTTTCAAACTTTCTAAAGGGTATTTTTCTCAAAAAAGTGGTCACTTGCAAAAAGTCTGAAGGAAAGTGTCCCTTACAATTCTTCCGTAGGAATTAATACTTCCAACTTTTTTGAAGGAATTAGCTTAAACATTTTTCTGAAGGAATTGCTCACTTTCAAAAGCCTAAAGGAAATGGTCATTTTTAGGTTTTTTGAAGAAGTTTTTCCTCATGCAAGTACCCTATAAAAATTCTAAAAGTGTCATTTAGAAAGATCCAAAGGGACACTTGTAAAAAGTCTGAAGGATCTATTTCTATGAAAAGTACCCTACACACTTTCCTTGAAGGGTCTTTTCTCAGGAAAGTGTCCTTTTTGGGCTTTCCAAAGGGACATTTCAAGAATGTTGAAGGGCATGTTTAGTATTTTAGAGAGGTGTAATGAGAATGTTGAAGGGTTATTCTCAAAAAAAGTGTCCTTTAAAAAGTTTTTGAAGGGACACTTGCAGAAAGCTTGAAAGAATTGTTTTGAACATTTTATCTAAAATAATGTTTCTGAAGAGACACTTTAAAAGGTCTGAAAGGACATGGATCAACCAAAATGGACCAATCAAAAGGGGATTGAAAGGTTATTTATTTTAGATAAAGTGCCCAAGGGAAATTGCTTAGAAATAATTCTTAAAGGAAATGCCTCTGAATAAATGGTCCCAGTGGAGTGACAGCTATATGGATGTCAACTTCAGGATTAGGGACTAACCGTTGGCATTAAAATAAGAGGATCCCAAGCATCCAAGGGCTCACATTCTACATACACCAAATCAGATTAGAGGGCTCATTTCACCATTGATCAAATCATGATTTGAGTCATTTTTTATGACCAATAAAAGAAGGAAGACAAGGCCAATAGAGTGAAAATGACTCTCCCCTATGTCGTTGCACACTTTACCAAGCTAGTTGAAATATTTTAGCATCAAGACAAATATTTAATAGGTGGAATCTCTTGTATAACTATATTGATGCCGTTACTCAAAATATATTGATTTTGCTAGGCAACCAGCATCTTTGATAGAGTAGGCCAAGAGTGTTCAAGGGAGGTGACATGGATTAATCAGATGGCCCAAATGAGCATCATTGGAAAATATAGTTACAACTGAAGATGGAGACTCCTAAAATATTGATTCATCTCTCTGGAACCCAAAGGCATCCCCCTCTTACTTCCTTTTAGCTATAAATACAAACCTTGGACTAGTGTAAAAATAATGACATAATGTATGGTGAAGCCCTGTTAGATTGATATCACATTTTACCTTTAAAGTATTAGCACTAGTCTATTTCTTTCAAGTTCTTAAACATTTTTTTGAGCATGTAAGTGATGTATAGTGATAGCAAGTGATGATTTTTCATCCTTCTACCCCTTTATCTTTCATTCCTAAGCAAGAGTTCTTGGTCTAACAGGTCATGTAGAGTGAATTTAAGTGTGTTAAACTATTGTAAGTGTATGACTATTTCTAGAATATGTAATTTGCCTTTCAGTTCATTTACCTTGTATTGTTTTATGCATCACATGTCTATACTAAAATATTTAGGTTAGAACCCTTAGAGCTTGAAAGTGATCTATGCATTTCATTGTATTTTGCATAAAAATATGATATCCACATGGAAGATAATCTTGGTGCATCACCATTCTTATAACAAGTTTTATTTATGCAATTTCTAACTCTTTCCCCTTCAATCAAACTAGTTTAGATAGAAGTTATTTTTTAGAGATACATTCAGGGAGCTAGACCTTTAAATATAGATGTTCATTTATACTATAGGTACACCCACATGCTTTAAAATGTTCCAACATGTCCCAAATCTGGAAGAGGATTGAACACTCTCTTCTAAGGTGCAAGATTTGAAAACAACATGTCACTGGTATGAATTTACACAAAGGCTTTATTTTTGCATGTTTTTGATGTTTTTCAGGTGTTCTAAGAAGGGGAAAGCATCTTAATCATGGGATGAGGTCATTTGGTACTTTTAATAGTTATTAAAATCTAAAAAATTTCACAAGATATTTTGGAGGTGATCAAATCAGACCCATTTTCCAAGGTAGTCTCAAATAGGCTCAAAATGAGACTAGGTGACTTGGCCATTTCTTGGTTTGCATACTTCCATAGGGTCTTAGGACCCAAAATTTGACATAAAAGTTGATGATGGTCTATTAAATTTAATCACACACTTTTGGGTGATTTAAAATGTGTGGTATAGGTTTGGATCAAGAAAATAGGGTCCTAAGCAAGGAGGCCTAATTGAGGCCTAATTCATAAGAGAGAAAGGCAAAAAAATGGGTTTACACTTAGATTATGAAGATGAAATTTCACATGTATCTATAATTCCATAAATGGTCATATAATATTCCCTTATTTTTTAAATATCATCTGTAAAAACCCTTATATAAGGAGGTTTACAAGTTTTTAGGGCTATAAAAAAACTAGGCCTGGTGAAGGCTTAAGGAGAAAAATGAGATCTTAGAAGTTGGTATAAGAACCAAAATGGTTTGTTTCAAACATTAAAACATATTTTAAGACAATTCATGAATTTTTTATGAGATGGGGAAGATGCACTTGAGTTTTAAGCCACTTGGACCAAAATAGGTGTGGGAAATGAAGAGTTACATGACACCTATGCACATGAATGATGGAATGGTAGGTCAAAGGAGTTTCTCAAGGAATTTCATATGTCTAATGAGTTTTTTTATATCATTTAAATTAAAATTTATGGTTGGAAGTTCCTTTTTCACTCCTTTCATGCAAATAAGGGTAGATTCCAAGATGATAGTCAAGGTGTCAAGCAAGTTTGTAACCCCTACACCACTTGGAAGGTTGAAGATACTTAAGTAGTGAGACACATGACCTTGGATGTCTAAAATAATTTCTCATAAATCCTCTTATTGTTTTAACTCTCATTTACACTTGTCAATCTTATTCTACCACCTCCTCTCTCTCTCTCTCTCTCTCTCTCTCTCTCTCTCTCTCTCTCTCTCTCTCTCTCTCTCTCTCTCTCTCTCTCTCTCTCTCTCTCTCTCTCTCTCTCTCTAAGCAACCACTTTTATCTATTTTTAATAAGATCCACACTTGGTATGGAAAATACATGATAGTTTGACTACTATATTTTCCTTTTAATAAATATTTCCAATCTTTTTTTTGATTTCATAACTTCATGTCTTAGTGTGTGAAGTATTGCATAGTTAATCATCTATCCTTGTGTTCACTTTACTCTTTCATGTTTTGTGCAAGTAGTCTACTCTATAACAAGTCACATGAAGTGTATTTAGTGTCTTTATCTATCTCTAAGTATAAATAATAGCATTAGTGTCTAAAATCAAACCTCTAATTCATTCACCTTGCAAAATGCAATAAATATCACCTTCATGTTTGAAACATTTATGTTAGATCAATCTAGAATGTTGAAGCTAGTCTTATGAGTCATCTTTCATAGTTCAAGTATATGGTAGTCTAGTGGAGATCAACTTGGTGAATCACCTCATTATAGTAGGTTATTTTCATGTTCTTTCTATCTCTTTTCATCCAAGTAAGTAATTAGTATAGGTGATAAGCTATCAAATACAAATCTAGAGAGCTAGCTCTTCAATCTATAGGTTTCCCTTATTATAGGCAACCCACAGGCCTAGATGAAATCCAATATTTCACTCAATTTTGACAAGACTTGAACTACCTCTCCAAGGGTGAAAAATTGAGTGATAACACTACCTAAGACTTCTAAATGTAGAATATGAAGATGTGACATGTAGTATTTTCCCTTTTACCTTAATGGAATCTAACTATGATTGGTTCCTCAAATTTCTCAAAGACTCTATCCTAAGTTGGGACCATTTTAGTTCTTCTTTCCTTGCCCAATTTGACCAAATTATAGACCCTAGTATCTTGTACCAGTAGTTTGATTATATTAAGAGGGATCCTAATGAGCCCATTAGGAACTTCAATGCTAGGTTTTAGAAGATGTATAATCAAGTAACTATGCTTTATCAAACCAACCCTTAACTACCCACTTGAAATGTATAAGAATGTGTTATACCCTTTGACATCCATGTTTCTAAGGAGGTATGCAACAATAATAGACCTATTTTCATTTTATGCATGGGATATCAAAGTGGATAGGCAACTGAACCCATAAGGTCACATAATGACCCCCAGTCTTAGTATTCTACCATAGATGCTTGCATTTAATTTCTTTCCCAACACCACCTGGAATGCACCTATGCTTCACCCACTACCCATAACACATAAAATCCCATTGGGTAATTTTTAGGATATTTATTTATAATAAAATATATAATATTCAAATATAATCCACTTCAAGGGGGAAACCTCCAATAATCATAATAAATGAGGAAATGAATTCAATAATGAAATTTATGATGATTATGGAGAGCCATGCTCCACCATATTTATAAACCAATAATTGGGAAGAGTCACACCCATAATAGGGAAGGGTCACACCCATTCATTCTAATTATGTAGGCCTAACTATTAAGAATTAATAACTTAAATATGAATGTTAAGCTCTCTATTCCATAACCTAAGTACTCATAAGGTTAGGGGTGTAACATGACTTTCCCATTAAGAAAATCATTTCCCTAAATGCTTATCACCTCAAGATGTTATTGCATGAATTTTTCATCCTCCCATGTGGAATCTTCAATGGGAAGATTCTTTCATTTGATGATAAATTTATAAATAGATCAATTATGTAATTTATTTAGTGGTGTCTCAATAATAGCCTCAAGTACCATAATGAACTTCCCTTCTTCATCTAACTCAGGAAATTTAGATTGGACTAAAAGTTTGGAACCAATTACTTTATTCAAGCATGAAACATGAAAGATAGGATGAATTTCAAAAGAAGGTGGAAGTTATAAATTATAAATGATACTTCTGATCTGGTGCAAAACCTTGTAGGGCCCATAAAATTTTGGTGTGAGCTTGATGTTCTTATGTTTTTTAAGTAATCATTGTTTATAGAGTTAAAAACAAAGGAACACCCAATCTCCTTCCTCAAAAGTTATATCACTAAGGTGTTGATTGACTTGTTGGTTCATCCTATTTTGAGACATAACCAAATTATCCTTAAGGACTTGAAGCACTTCCTACTAGTATTGAAGATGGTCCTCGACTGCACGGGCTTTGGAATGACCCTACAAATAAGATGTAGTAGAAGGTGGGGGTATTCATTGATAGCCTCAAATGGTGTCATCTTTGTCACTATGTGAAATGGCATGTTAGACTACCATTCTACCTATGAGATCCACTTGGACCATTATGCTTGTGTTTTTGAGGCAAAACAACATAATTATCCTTCAAGACATTTATTCACAATTTCAGTTTAGCCATCTGATTATGGATGATAAGATGAAATATGAGAAAGTTTTATGTCTCACATGGAAAATAGTTCAATCCAAAATATGATATTGAAGATAATATCATGATGACTCATAATGATTTTGGGAATGCCATGGAGTTTTTGTACCTTTTCTATGAATACTTCCACCATGGTACTAGATTGAAATGGATGAGAAATCCCACAAAAATATGCATACTTGGTGAGTCAATCCACAACCACTAATATCACATACATGTTATTAAATTTAGATACGTCTATAATGAATTCCATTGATATTTATTCCCAACATTATGATAAATGGCCAATGGTTGTAAGAGACTTCACGTCTTAATCATTTTTACTTTACTTTATTAACATATCAAAGATTCTGCCATAAATTTATTGTACATCCCTCTTAAGGCCTTCCCAAAAAAAATCCTTCTTTATATAGTGACAAGTATTTAAGAACCTATAATGTCTTCCAATGGGTGAGTCATGCATTTGAGATAAGATACTAGCTTTCAATTCTGAATATTTACACAAAAAGAGTATGTCTTTGTACCATAAGGAGTCTCCTTTTCAAACATAATTATCTACATAAGATGGGTTCTATTTCAATTATTATATTATTTTATTGGTTATATTGTCTTATTTCCACTCTACCCACATTTATTCTACCCATTTAGTTTGTAATAAATAAATAGCATAAATTTTTACTTCATCTACTTCTTATAGAGAAAGTACATCAGCTACAATATTCTCCTTTCTTTATTCATAAATAATTATAAAGTCATATCCTAGAATCTATGTGACCCACTTATATTTATCCTCTAAAGATAATCATTTCTCAAAAAAATAATTTAGACTCTCATGATCTATCTTAACATTGAAATGCCTTCCCATGAGATATTGGTGCCATTGTTTGACTACGTGAATAATTGCTAACATTTATTTCTCATATATGGGCCTTACCATGTTCTTTCCTATTAATTGTCGACTCTAAAATGCTAAGGGATACCCTTATTACATTAGTAATTATCCAATTCCATGGCCAAAAATATCACATTCTACCACAAATGTTTTAGATAAGTCTAGGGTAGCTAGCACATGTGTGGAAGTAAGAGTTTCTTTTAATTGTAAAACCGCCTATCCTAAGTACTCCACTTTAACACTTCATATGACACCACATGTCCTAAATACTCCACTTCCTTCACCCCAAAGGCATATTTATATTTCTTTACATAAATTTGATGGCCTTTCAACATCTTTAATATTTTTCTACATGTGACAAATGTTTTTCCCATGTTTTACTATATATTAATATGTCATCGAAGAACACTAATACAAATTTATGAATAAGTGGGTAGAAAACTAAATTCATGAGGCTCTAAAAAGTATATGGAGCATTAATGAGACCAAATGGCATAACTAAGAATTCATAGTGACCCTCATGTGTCTTGAATGCAGTCTTATGTACATCCTCATCCTTTACCTAAATTTGATGATACCTTGAACATAAATCTAACTTAGTAAAGAAAATAGCACCATTAAATTCATCCAATAATTCATCAATGACAATAATAGGAAACATATCTTTTAAAGTGATCTTATCAAGCTCCTTATAATCTGGGCACATTTTCCATGACTCATCTTATTTTTAACCATAACCACTAGAGATGAATAAACACTTTTACTGGGATGAATAATACTTGAGTCTAGCATTTCCTTCACCAATTTTTCAATTTATGACTTCTATTTATAGGGGTATTAGTAAGGTCTAAGGTCTTATGTACATAATCATCTTTTACCTAAATTTGATGATATCTTGAACATAAATCTAACTTAGTAAAGAAAACAACACCATTGAGAGATTGATATGATGATAATTACCCCCACAAGAGAGTTTTTTCCCATCAAAAATCAATAATTGAAAATTGGAGACTAGATACACAAATCAATTGAGCTCGTTAGTTAATTTTCTATCAATGAAGTTATGGGTACTCTTTGTATCAACTAAAACTATAACTTTTTTCTTCTTAATATAACCCATGGCTTTGAGTGTTTATGGTGTGATTATCCCATTTAATGCATGTAGATAAATAATAGTGCTTTCTTCCTCCTTAGAATTTGTATGCTCCTATTCTATTGTTGGCTACTTTATAGGTAATTCTTCTTCTTCTAAAACCTCATTATCAATAGTCATTAGTCTTTTCTCATCATTGGCACACTTATGTCCTCTAGACCATTTACTATTAGGATACCAACATAGGCCCTTTTCTCTTTTTTTTCCTCCTATTGAGGAGAGATCTTGGTAATTTTCATTGGGTTAAAAGAGCTGACCATATTTATATCAATAATATTAGTCACAATTCTATCTCTCCATCTCAAAGTTTGACCTTGTGTGAATCTCTTGATAGCATAGTTTCATTGCTCAATATGTAGTGTTTGTTGAATTGATTTGATATCTATACATGGTTACAATAAATTAACATCATGCTTAATTCATTTATTTATTCTTTTGATGTAAAATTGTAGTCTTTGATAAGGTGTTGCTTCTGAAGTTCAAATTTCCAAGCTCATATGCTATGCATTATATTCTATTATAGATCATGTTTATTTCAAATTTTTTAGTTGGGTGAAATAACTTCCCTTCCATGGCTACTTATAGTAGGATGTTAAGTCCTTAATAAATTCAACCCAACTAAGCCCTTGACCATTCTTGTCACTTATCATCCACTTGTACCATTGATAAGGTTCAGATTATAGATGTAGTGAGGCTATGTTAACCTCTACATTCTATAGTATATTGTGAAGCTTAAATTATTATTTCATGAGATTTATACATGAGTTTATATCCATACCATAAAACTTTTAGATGTCCATCTTTGGTATGTGTAATTTTGGCCCTTGGATTATTGTCTTATATTTGATTTATTATGGCCTCTAAGATGGTTTGGTTGTGTATGAGTAATTGTAGGATGTGGATTAATTAGGGACTTTAATTCATACATTAGATCCTATTTAAACATGTATAAACCCTAAGTCAATGATGTTTAAAATGGGGAAAACAAATTATCCTCGATAAAAGTGACCATTGTTTCACATCCCTCATGTATGTTTCCTTCAATTTTAGGTGGTGGATAATAAAAATAATCATTAGGATTAGTGGTTTAATAAAAGGCATCTATTCTGAAACTCATGGCTATTTATTTGGTTTTATTTCTAGCTCTATATTTGTTCTCAATTCTTGGAGGAAAGTATTTAGAGTGAGTGGTAACCATAAACAATCAAAACATGTGTTGTATCAGGAGCATATGTTCCACTGTTGACAACCTTTGACTAGTGAATTTTGGAATGTAAAATGCTTCAAATCTAAAAATACAAAAAAAGGATCCCGACTAAAATTTTAAGACCTTTCTGAAAATATAAACAATTCAAAAAAATTACTAAAATTGTGGCATGTAGATTTGTTTTATGAAAAATCATAAACTCATAATAACTTGCTAAAAAATTATCACCATAGCCCAATGTTTTTCCTATAGAATCCTTGATTAATTTTGCAACTCTACTAAAATAATTATTAAAAAAATCACCATGGTTTAATAGATATAATGGAAAAAATATATTTTCCAAAATCGATGCCCCAATACCACTTATTAGGATATTTATTTATAATAATAGAAATAATATTAAAATATAATCCACTTTGAGGGGGAAACCTCCAATAATCAAAGTAAATGAGGAAATGAATTCAATAATGAAACTTATGATGATTCTGGAGAGCCATGCTCCACCATATATATACCCATAATTGGGAAGAGTCACACCCATAATAGGGAAGGGTTACACCCATTCATTCCAATTATGTCAGCCTAACTATTATGAATTAATAAATGAAAGATAAAGGTTATGCTTTCCATTCCATAACCTTAGTACTCATAAGGTTAGGGGTTTAATTTTCATTCCACTTCAAACCAAAAACTATGTTTCTTAAACCTATGGACTCAAGAATTGATTCCTCATACTCAATATCAAGTTATGTTAGCCATGGTTAACAATACCCAAACCACACCTTAAAAGTCCACTGCAATTGAGTTATATGTCATTCATTAAATGGTACAAAAACTTAGTAATGACTTCCTAGTGCTATAATGATAGGTGAGTAAATCTAATGTATAAATATCCAATAAAAACTTTACATATCAAAGATAAAATAGGAGCTATAATCATCCTCACAATCCCCTATAGCCTTCACCCAATATACTACCTAAGATCAATATCTTCAAGATATCCTTACCTAACTAGTGTCTAGTATATAACACAACAATGCATGGGGAACTAGACTACATAGATTTTGGTTCTACTTTCAAGATCTTATAGAAATATATGGAAGAATATGAGGTGGTCCCAAATCATATTTAATCCTATAACTTGGGTGAAACCCCTAGTACCTCTATGGTGTTAGAAACCATATATTCCTTAGCCAAGAAGAAAATAAGCCAAAGGAGGGTATTAGTAAGATGAAATCATTTTAGTAGTTCCAAAGGAGAAAATATGAACTTAGGAATAGGCAAAAATAGGAACCCCTTACTACCTCAACCCTCCCATAATGATGCAACCCCACCAAGCCAAAATGCTAGGAATGATCCTCCACCTCTAAGACCTCAAGAACTTAAGGCACCTATGGAGGCCCCACTGGTATAAATTAAAATAGGTTATAAAATAGTTAAGGATATAAAAAAGATAAAGGATAACATTACCCTCTATGAGCTTGATCAAATCATAGAGTAACATGATCTCTTGCTAAAGTCTTTGACTCAAAATCTGACCCCATACGCCCATCTAAAATTGAGAGTAAAACACACCAATGTGCTCATTCACAAGAATAAGATGGAGGTGCCTCCTTTCCTTTTAACCATCTGGGTGTTTGGAAGAATATACCTAAATTCTTAATAAATTCAAATTCCTCATCCAATGTGATGCCAATAGGCATATGTGAAAAGCTCAATCTAGCCCCCATAAAGATGGACAAGGTAGTGGTCTATCTAGATAAGTCAGAGGTGAAAGTGATTGGTGAGTTGCTAAACATCCACATCTATTTGGAATAAAATATCAAGATTCAACACTTTATTGACATCCAATAGGTGGATATCGTACAAGCCTATGACATGCTCCTTAGTAGGGATTGGTCTAAAGCCCTGAATGGGCATATGGCCATGAATTTATCCCATATGTGGTTGCCATGGAGATGAGTATCAAACTAGATAATGATTGAAAAAGAACCACATAGAATCATATGATAACCAAATATAATTTCATTAATAAGAAGATAAACATGGTTTCCTCAAACCTAGGCATCTACACACTGAACACAAAGCCTACCAAAGCCCAAACTAGTCACAACCTAGGTCTACTTGGCTTGTGGTATATTTATATAGATAGATCTCATTCCAAACAAGGTAGTGAGGCTAGTTTTATGCTTATAGACCCCTTAGGGAGAAAACATGTAGTTTCATATAGGTTATAATTTCCTTTCACAAATAACCTAGTACAATATGAAGCTCTAATCTTGGGATTACAATTTGCATTAAGACATGAGGAAAATGAACTAAGAGTATTTAAAAACTCTAAACTAGTGGTCAACTAGATCAAAATTAAGTTTAAATGCAAACCATCATACCTTAGAAGGTAAAATCATAGGGCTTTTGACCTAATCAAAATATTTAATGCATTCAATATCATCCTTATTTCCTAGAAAGAAAACCAAGTAGTTGACTCACTAGCATCGATGATAATAAACCAAACTGCCTTCGATGACACTGAGTTATAAGTGTTCTCTATATAACTCATCCCATTTTCATCCATCCCAAACAACATGACAAAGTTATAAGTCTTTGAGGATGACCAAAAAATCACCCAATTCATTGACAATAGGGGATATTCGAGACCCAAATCATAGATGAAAAAGATAGAGATAACCCCAAGAATAAATTGGATAAGGATGGGATCATAAATATTCATGGGATTTGGATCTTAAATGGGATGATCTCCTTTGAAATAGTGTTTGACATGTTATACCCCACCTTCTAGGCTAAAAACCCCAATTTTAAGGATCAAAAGTACCAACTCATTAATCTTGGCCCTATGAGAATCCCCAAATAGTTAATATATGTTTATATTGGATGGACCAAAAATTAGAGTATTTACAAAGGTTACTGCTAAGATATAAGGATATGATTGACTAAGATTATGGAGACCTTAAAGTCTTATATCCGTGAGTATTCACTCAAACTATCCCCTTAAAACCCAGCCAAAAACCATTCAAGTAAAGGTAGAGACTGGTGAACCTAATCTTAGAGCCCTTGATACATAAGGAAGTCCATAAGTTACTCATGGCAGAGATAATTTTCCTAATTCTCCACTCCAACTCGGTGGCTAACTTGGTCCAAGTGTAAAATAATAATGGAGAAATATGCCTATGCATGGACTTTAAAAACTTGAATTGGGCCTCAGATAAAGATAACTACCCATTTCCCTCCTTATATTAGGTGATCCAAATGGTGAGTGGGTCTCAAATGATGTCCTTATTAGATGGCTTCTTGGGATACAACTAGATCTTGGTCAACCTTGAGGATATAACTAAGACTACTTTTGCCATTAACTAGGGCACATTCACTTATAAACAGATGCCTTTCAGGTTAATCAATGTTGGTGCCACTTTCCAAAGGGAAATGGACTTCACTTTTGAGGGCCTAATAGGTAAGTGTATAATAATATATAGAGATGACCTAACTATGTTTTCAAAATCTAGGTCAGATCATGTGCACCATTTAGAAAGGGTATTTGAAATATGCAGGAGGTATGGCATTTTATTAAACCTAAGTAAGAACATGTTTGATGTCATTGAAGGTAATCTTATCAGTCACATTATCATAAAATAAGGTATTTATATTGACCCTAAAAGGATGAATATAATTTATAAATTACCTTTACCTAATAACAAGAAGGAACTAAAATATTTCTTTGATAAAATCAAATTTGTGGGTAAATTTATTTCTAGATTTTCTAAAATAATGAATCCCTTGAATACAATGTTGAAACATGATGATAAAGTGGAATGGCGCATATAATCAAAGAAATATTTCCAAGATATCAAATATTCAATCATGCAAGCTCTGATCCTCATTAACACAGACTATATGTAGGACTTCTATCTCTATCACTTTCATTCATAACACACTATTGTTTCTTGACTTACTCAAAGGTTATAAGGATAAGAAAACCTCATGGATTTTATGATCAATAATATTAAAGATGTTGAGATTAGATATTCTAACCTAAATAAGCATACCTATGCCCTGGTCAAGGAAGTGAATAAATTCAAGCATTACATTCTTTGAAATAAAGTGCACAACATTATCTTAGACCCAGATATAAAGCAAATGTTGGGGAAGAATGAGGTAAGTGAAAAAAGAGGCTGGTGGATGAAAAAATTACAATAGTATGACTTGGAAATCAAGATAACCAAATTGGTTAGAGGACAAGGCCTTACTCATCTAATAATCTAGATTGACTTGAGGATTATGGTGCACTAGGTGGATCAATAGAGGGTACTACAATCAAAATGGTATGCCCTAGTCATGCATTTTATAATCTATAGAAATGCACCCCTAGGACTCAACCGTACATAAAGAAAGGCCCTCTAGTTTAAGGCTACACAATATATGTTGAATAAGGGATTTTTTTTCAAAATAAACCATGAAGTAATATACCTCCATTGTGTATCACAAGAAGATTCCAAAGAGATAATGGCAAGTTTTCATGAAAAATTGGGAGTCAACCATCCTATAGTAAACACCATGGCCCATAAAGTTCTTTGGGTAGGTTACTACCATCCCACACTATTCATGGATGTCCATGCTCATATTTTATTATGACACCAATGCTAGATCTGTTCTAAGAGAGAAATGCATATGACAATTCCACTATAACCAATTATGGAATCTACACCATTTACATAATGGGGGTTGGATTTCATGGGAGTCATTATCCCAAATTCATTAATTGTTCCTAATTTCATTCTTATAGGCATGGACTACTACACTAGATGGTCTAAGATAGTTGTAACCAAAAGAAGCAGCATTTCCAAAGTCATCAATTTCTTGGAGAACCTCATAACCACCCATTTTAAGGTCCCTATTTCCTTAGTATGTGATAATGGCACTACCTTTAAATCTACATAATTTATAGAATGGGCCTATGATAATGGGACCAAATTTAAGTTATCATCCAATCACTACCCATAAAATAATGGATTGGTGTAATCCACCAATAAGAACTTGATTGATGCCATAAAGAAATCAGTTGGAGAGAAGGCTCAGGAATGACACTCATTGATAAATTTCACCCTATGGGTAGACAACACTAGGTACAAAAAATTCCTTAAAAGTTTCCCTTTCATTTTAGTCTATGGATTAGAGTGAATCATGTTGATCACTCTCAAGCTTATGACTTATAAGTTCATGTATCAATTCATGGAACTAGATGACAAGATGAATTCTAGACTCCTTGACCTAATTTAGTTAGAGGAAGGCCAGGATGAAGCTCTATTAAGCTTTAGCAAATATTGGGATACATTCAAGAGGTGTTTTGATAAGAGTGTAAAGATCAAGACCTTTAAAATCTCTGACTTGGTCCTAATGTGGGACAAATCCCATGAGAATAAATGCTATCATTCTAAATTCAATCCCCTCTAGATTGACCCATACCAGATAACTAAAATCCTAGGCTAGAACACCTTTTGTCTTAAAGATCTCGATGATAATGAGATACCACTCCCAGTAAATGGGTAGTTATTGAAACACTATTTGTTATTTGTCCCCTCTATTTTAGTTTTTGAATAGCCCAAGTAAGAGGTGGTAATGTATATATTATATAGATTTTCTTTCATTGTGTGTTTACTTTTATTGTTTTTTTATTTATGCTATATGTTTTTCTTTTGCTTTGTATTTTTCCTCTCCTACTCCATCTTTGTTTTGAAATGTCCCTTTGACATTTGGCCCTTGTTAGTAACTACTGTAGGTGATGGCCAAAGCTTAAAAGGATTGTTAAGAAGTAGGAAGACACAGGTTGAAACCTTCAATCTAAGAAATTATGGGATAGTAATGAAAATTTTTGATACTCTAGATCTAAGAGGCCAATGATTTTGATAAAAATATGTGGACTTTATCACACTCTACACCCCAATATAACCACCAAGCTACACTTAAATTAATGTCTCAAGAAGATACCAAATTATTTGAGACTGATCAAAGACTGATTGGCTATTCATAATTTCTTCATTATACATTCACCCTTGTATTATTCCTAAAATCTCAATGGAAAATACTGATAAATGATTATATTTTCATAGGGAGCTTGGAAAAGAATAAAGAAATCATGTAGAATCTAAATTCTAAGTATAGCTTGAAAGGGATATATAGACAATCTCCACCACAGGGTTTCTAGAATGGTTGATAGTGGAAAAGGACCATGAATAGGACTAGAGTCATCTTTATCAGGGCTATGGATGCTTGTTTGGAAGTAGAGGAATGCCCCAACCATTTCCCACCAAGCCATTAAGGTAAAAATGTCTTGGATGAAATTTGATAACCAATCTAGCCTTGACTACTCAAATAAAATATGAGATGAAATGAAAAATTAAAATCAATTCTTACACACATTGGTGGATGTCTACAAGGTGGAAGCTCAATATGCCACTTACTACTATGAGAATTTAGTGCCTCTTCATTTTTGGTTCAATAAAGATTACCCTTACAATCTCTATGTTCAGTGAGGAAAGAAGAATAAACTATTCAGGTTTCAAGTGCTTCTCATCACTTTCCCCATGAAAGTCACCATTTTTTGTGGTTAACATGCCCCCTTTTCTTCAAAATGGAGGACATCTCTAAAAATTTCATTAACCATAACTTTAGGTTCCTTTTTTTATTCTCATTAGTACCACATGCTTAAATCTTTGGGATATACATTACTTTGATTTACCAAGTAGTAACAAGCCTCTTTTATTTTATAGGACTAAGGAGTATTTGTTCTTTTTTATGAAATCATGGAACTAATGTTGCAAGTTAGATTTTACCCAAATATCCTAGAGTCTCATTCCATTCTTAGAATAATAGAATCATTGCCCTCCATGGTAAATCAAAATATCCATAATTGATAAGTAAGTTTTAACGTATCATGTTTCTTTTATTTTCTTAGTCATTTTTTAAATTTTTAAGAGCCAGACTAAATGGGAAGGTGCCATGTTTCCATGTGTCAGAGTGGTCAGTCCCCCAAACATATTAGATATGTATGAACCTAGGAGATCCTAACTAAATGAGAAGGTTCCACATCACCATGTGTCAGAATGACCAGTCCCTTGGACCTATTAGAGATGTTAGAGCTAGAGAGAACCCAACTAAATGGGAAGGTGCCACATCACCATGTGTTAAAGTGGTCATTCCCTTATATTTATCAAATATTCTAGTGCTTAGGTAAATCCTAGCTAAATGGTAAGGTTCCACATGACCATGTGTTAGAGTATCAAGTCCCCCAAACCTATTAGAGATGTTAGAGCCTAAAAGAGCCCAATTGAATGGGAAGGCATCATGTTGCCATGTGTCAGAGAAGAAAATCCCCTATACCTATTAGATATGTTAGATCTCAAGAGATCCTACATGAATGGGAAGTTACCATGTCAACATGTGTTAGAATGGATAGTCCCTTAGACCTATCGAATATGTAAGAGCCTTAGATAGACTAGCCAAAAGGGAAGACACCACATTGCCATGTGTTGGAATGGCTAGTCCCCTTCAACCTATCATAGATGTCAGAGCTTATGAGAGCCTAATTGAATGGTAAAGTACCACATCACCCAATATGTGGATGAACTAGTAGCTATCTAAGGCCCTAAGAAGGTCAGAATAAGGTATGGATGAGATTAGATATCTAATCAGGACATGCCATGTCTTTAGGTGACGCATCACCCACCTTAAAGGAATGATGTGGAGTATGAATCCATGCCTATGTATTTAATATTATTAGGAAGACCAATAAGAATTTGAAATGTGTCAAAAAGTGAGATTTGATGGTGAAACAACTAAGAGATGTGACCATGTGCCTACCATGAGTTGGGATTAATAAAATGGGAAGCTAAGCCCAATTGGATTGTTTTAAAACATCCCATCATTCTTGATATATTTATGTTAGTGGTAGAGGATCATGGGCTTAAAATTTATTTCTAGATTTAGAAGTAAAGAGAGAAAATCTAGCCACCAACTCAAATTCAAATTCATAACAAATGAGCAACCAAACACCATTAATACAAGGGGATGTATGCATGCACTTATAAAAGCTTAGGATAAGATCACTAATAGTTACTATTGTTGCCTTTGAAGAAATATCTAATTATTTTTATTTAAAATTCCATAGATCCCCCATATCTAATGACTTTTACACTCAAATCTTCCTAACATCCTACTCCAATGGTTACATCATCCTCAAACCCAAAGGCTAAACTTGAATATAAGGACACCATATTCCTAGATATCTTGACTAATTTTAAGCACTAAAATGATATATTCAAAGTAATTTAATAAGTCCCTAAGGATTAAATCTCATATGATGACCAACAGGTAGAGTATGAGGATGTCCTTAGATACTATAAGAATTGCAAACTCCATAGAGTCATTTCTAAACCAGAAGCATTCCCCTGCATTGACCTATTGGGTGACATCCTTCACAACACCATCTATATGTAATATAGGTTTAATAATTAGGTGTACTCACCCAAATCCTAGAAATATATTGATAATATCTTTGGGAATGCCTTCAAGGCATACTAGTCCCTCCTAGACTTTACTTTCTCCTATGATGTAGTGATAGTAATGATCTGGATGGGGACCTACCAAGTATATGATGTCCTCCATGACTAGGATGAGAACCCAGATTATAAATGGGTTAAAAAGGATGATATTAATGCTTACACAGTCCAAACATTCCAAGAGGTGGTCTAGGTAGGCATGATCCTACTAAACCATTTATTTAGGGGCCAAGATTGCCATCACATCAATGACTTGTGGGTGCCTCTCTAGCACATGATTTTTAAATTCTCAGATGTCTTAGACATGTGAGGATTGATAAACTTCAAGTTGGTCCACACCATCATATATGCTCAATCTAGAGGCAACTTATACATGATGAGCTACCTTCTAGATGCAGTCTGGGGATGCTCTCTTTCAAGCCTTTAACCTTTCCTACATGGGTTCTTGTGGGTTTAATGGTTTACATGGTATTTTATAAGCTATATGGACATCATTTCCACCATCACATTTGGTATATTTATGAGATTTTATACCTGGTGGTCTACCAAGACATTAATGAGGCTCTAATGTCCCAAACCTCAAAGGTAATCAAGTATTCTATCATAACCATCAGAGACTATTGGTTGTAAAAATATGAGGCTCTGATCCAAATTAGGGATAATCCAAGATCATTTGGCATGCTACTCAACCTGACTAAACATTAACTATGGCCATCAAGCCAAAGATGATGATGAGCTTTACCTAAATGCCACCAACAACTAGGTGGTGTTATCCTAAATAGCATCTAAGAAGAAGAAGAAGGATAAATTAGGCCCCTCAATGCCTCCTCTAACTCCTTCCTAGTCCATAAAATACCCAACTCCAATATCTCAAGGAATCTCTTAGAGGATCCTACAAGGAGTCCTACCACCTTCTCCTCTTTGAGCTCCAAATCCAACTCTACTTTTACCAGTAGCTCTTGATCCTTATGCTTTAACTCTACCTCTACCATTAGATCCTACTCCTACTTCAGCTCCACCTCTACCTCATTTAGTTTATCCTCACACTTTATCTCTTCCTCTTCTTCTTCTAACAACTCTAGTAACTAGGTCATTACATATCCAACCCTAAACTACTCAATGCTAGGTAGCCTAGACATAGTCATCAACGCCTCAACCCTTGGCTATATAGACCCTAAGATTTAATGTGGTCAATATATTGATATTAATCCTAGAGTGAGGCCCCTAATAGGCACCCATACAAGTTCCCCTTCTCACACCTCCATCTCCTCTCATTTCCATTCCACCCCTCACTCCCACCACTTTTCAACTCCTAGTTTTGGTACCCACCAATTTTGCTTTACCCCCACAAATTTCCAAAGTGGTGCCACTTATATTTCTCATTTCTTCCCTTCTATATTTTTCCAAATTAATTTTATCCTTTGTCCTTCCATTAATCCTTTCATCCTTGTTCCCTTATGATCCCTCCATCTCATAACTTGAAGTCATTTTGATGCCTCACTTGGGTGTGCTTTTAGCAATAGGCACAACTATAGCCTTTATGATCATACCACTCATAGTAGGGACCCTCCTAGTACCTATTTCATTTATACTAACACTCCCCTCAATATCTCTAAGTCTTCCACCATTAGCCCCTATAGATCATATCATATTGATTAGACCATATACTGTAACACCATATTCAACCCAGGTAAGAGGCTAAAGAAGAAGTAAAAGGTAAGCCATGATTTGGATCCATCCCTAAGGCCCTCTACTCTTATTTATCCCTCTCCATAGGCCTCAATAGCTCCTATGGTCTTATATATATATAATCTCAGTGCCTAGCTCCTCAGCCCCCTCTATCCATCACCTAGGGCACCATAAGGCTCACCTTTAACCAACCCATTTCTTCTCTGATCTTTAATGACCCATTCTTAATGTAAATTATACAAAAAGTGAACCTAACTCAAGAATAGTGGTGGGTGAAAATGTTTCCATGGGCTTCACATTTCATGATCCCTCCTTTCACTCCCATATCCCCTATACCTAAATTGATTTCCTTGGTCACTCCTTCTACTTCTTCTATCTCCCCTCCACCTCACCCTCCTACCTTCACTACCATATTATCCACCCATCCTACACCCCCTACAACCTGCATGATGGTCCCAAGGTCATGGGTACTATATATGAATGTCTAGGGTGACTTGGTTGTGCAATGGAGTTTTGATCGAGCTTATGTAAGCATGAAGAGAACACTCACACAAAGGTTCATCCAATAGGGAAACTCGGTGGTATGATAGACCCATCAGGATTTGTTTTCCTTCACTAAGGTGAGGATGTCTATTGGGTAGAAAAGGATGGTCAAGGACCCACTACCATTTCTTTGAGCTACCCATGATATGTCTAAGAATATCCTCAAGGACATGTAGATCTAAGTTCATACTTAAGAATCACAAATGAAGAACATATTTCTAGTCAAACTAATCAAGTAAGTCAAGGATGCCCTCCTACTACTTTTCTTAGTCCTTGAGAAATTAGTGGAGACTCTTTTTGAGACCAACATGATTATCCAGGGGACTCAGGCCTACATGGATAGGATTAAAAATGTTGATGGGGAATTCTAGAAGCTAAGATGGTAGTTATCAAAGGAATGTTCTCAAATCTTAAACTTATGTTGACCTTATATTTGGGGTTATGCCAAACATACGTAGGGAACATGAGAGCTAAAATAAAGGAGTGTTTGGCCTTTTCTCACATTATAATGGAACCCTTGGAAGAGGGAAAGAAGAATATATTGACCTACTTCAAGGAGTTCAAAATATTTGTGTATATCCATTGGGATGGCACACTCAACCAAGGGGAATTTAGAGTCCACCTAGGTTAATTCAACTAGGTTATGAGGGATAAAGTGGCCAAGTAACACTAGGAATGGGTCTAGTTGGTGTTAGATCTATCAACTTAATAAATGAATAAAATTAAATAGGTCTCTAGAGACCAAACATCAATGGAATCACCCTTCTAAGTCTCAAAGATACTAGCATCTCAGGCCAAGGTAATCTTCAAGGAGCCCACAACAAACCTATTTAAGTTAGAAAATGATTTTAACCTTATGGTAGCTATGTTGGAAGCTATGAGTGCCCATTCAAAGTAGTTAGGAGATGGTCCTTTTTAGTAACCTCATCATGTCAATTGAGTAGTCCCCTGTAGATTTGTTATGGGTTTTTAGGGATTGTTTTGTTTAAATTTTGAAATATGGTTTTAATTATAATGAGTGTCCATGATGGCCTGGGATGGGATCCCCATGCTATTTGGAGGTGATCCCTAATCCTTTTCTATTTAAGGAAGATCCATATTGTATTATAGGGTCGACCAAAATTGCTTGAAAGTGTTGTTGGATTATATCTAGGATTTCTCCTACTTTTCCTTCATCACTCAAGATTATAAAATTAGCCTAGATCAATAATTATAACAATATTTACTCCTTTAATGAATACAATCTCTCTCTTATGCAAGAGGGTCTATTTTGTGTTTCAATTTTCATTCATCTTCATGTTTTAATGATCATCAATGCTAGGTTAATTGGAATAACACTTAACTACTTTATATATTCCATGGTTATGATGTGCTTTGCTATTATAATCACTATGTGAGTTTTTTCATTCCCCCTTTGGTAATACTGATAATTTGTGTGTCAATATACAAATTCTCATATGGTGTTTATGTGTTTTTGATAATAAACCCATAATACTCATCATTAGTGAGACCTCACATTAAAGGAATACTCCCAATTCCCTCATACTTCCCATTTTATGCTCTTAGAGTTAGAAATCTAATGAAACTCGATCTATAGTAGTGTAATAGTGGTAGAGTCACTTAGTTCAATGACCAATGTATTGAGTTCATTTTAAACCTGGAGGCTCCCCTTTTCTACCTTACCTTTCCCTCTCTTTTGTGTTTGTTTTGTGTAATTAAACTACCCTTTCCCCTTGGGTTTAGAAATAATATTTATAGTACTTAAGTTATCATAACAATATTTGACTTGTATGCAAGATGTTAGATTGAACTTTTGATGGTGATAGTGTATCTCTTGGAGACTATTTATTCAGACTCTATTTGTGAATCCAAATACCTATATTTGTGCCATGGGCTGATCCTATATTAGTCCTAAAATAGAGGATGAAAATTTGGTAGTTATCCCCACCTTCCCCTTTTTAAGTAATTCCCAACATCATGGGTGTTTCATGAGAAGGATCAAATTAGATTGAATAACAGTATGTTCCTCCCTACTTATACGTAGTTTCAATCACTCTTGTTCATTGTATATAGTTTCATTTTCTCATGTTTCTTGTACAGAGCTTATATCTATAAAATACAAAAGTAATATAATATTATAAAACATTCAAATATTTACTCAAAAAATAAAAATTATAGATTTTATGCATTACCATGTTTACATTTCTTATACTTTTCAGGTACTACATATGCTAGCTATCTTAGTGTAGTCAGTTTATCACACATACATGCTTCACTTGTTATTTTAGAGCATTCATAAATTACTATAGGACTCAAGTATACCACACATATCTATATTTTCTACTATCTACCCACTACGGGCATAAACACAAATATGTTGATTTAACATGGATACATTCTCCCATTTTAGGGTATTTTATACACAATTTTGATTTCTAGATTACATCTTTCTATACTCTATATCATAGATTTCACATTTTTATATCTTGATATTTATATATCTTAGTCCAACCAACCTTGTATTGATGACCTAAGTCTTATATCTTACCTAGAATGCTTAAAATTTACTTATCTTCCATCTCTATAAGTTTTGAATCTATACCTATTCTCCTACTCCCTGAACACTAAAGTCTTGGTCAGATAGTAGAATTGATGTTATTGTCTTATCCCAATGTAAGTGTTTAGTTCCCTAAATTCATATAATTTATAAATTAAATTTATCTTAATGGTTAGCCTAAGTGATTTAATGTGATTTATTACTCCAAAAGGATTGATATAAATACAAGATTAACCCTCATTCATTCCTCACCTAGAAAAAGACCAAAGAGACCAAGGAACTTATCAAAATCAATCTATCAATCATTTAATTGAAAAAATATTCCCTATTTCCATACTAAATATAGGTATAACACATCCACAAGTTTAAATTACTACAAGAGCAACCTAAGAGCCCAATTTGCCAAGTTACAAACTAGGTCATTGTTGTACTTACTTTGCATAATTATAAGATTCACACACAATCCAACACATAGGGGAAAACTAAATTAGTATGAGGCCCTCTTCCAAGTATTGTCTATGTAGGTAATTTCCTTTGATAGTAGGTTCATTGGGGTCAAATCAGTACCTTGTGCCCACTAACCCATTTTTCCCCAAGGTCACATTAAAGATGGAAAGTTAGGGTTTTAAAATTTCATAAGCAATGACTATTCATGACCCAAATTTGAATGCACAAAAATGAATATGAATCAAAACCTATAAGCATTCAAGTGGTCATATCATGTTTTAGTATATATTCTATATAAGACATTAACATAGAACCCAGACAATAATGTTGATGCAATCATCCTAAGCTAGTGTTACTATCCAAAGAGCCAAAAGCATTAAAACCAAAATATGATGACAATTCTAGGATCTCTTTCCTACCTACTTTCAGCCTATTATAGATCCAAAACTACATTAGTTTTATAACAAGCTAATTAATTTAATTCTTTGTCATTTTTATAGTTATCATAGTTGTACTTTCCATATTTATATTATCACAGTATAATAAATTCAATGTATGTTTATATATGAGTTTAGCATCTCATTAGCCTAAAATAGATCTGATTATCACCCTTGTGCCATTTCATTTATATATACCCATTTAATATAATCTATATAACACCAATCTAGACATAATTTTAGGGTTAAACATTTGGTGAACCCAATCTTTGAACATCAAACCCTAGGTCACTTAGGGTTTTCTAATTTTTTTCTATTATTGATCCCTAAATTACTAAACATTTTGCAATAATTTTTCCCATGGCTAATCATGGTCCAATACCTTATAGTGGTTCTTATTTGTTATATCTCATGCCTAATTAACTCATTTAGATCTATAATAGATGCAAAATATGCATTTCTACAAGCTCTTCCTTGTTCTAATGTTTACAATAAAAGGGTTTTAATAAGTAAGAAACACTTAGTCTCTCTTAAAAAATCCTTTTATAATGCCATAGAACCAAAACCTAAGGTAAATGACATTATCAACCAATTAAGTAATACACCTATAAAAATGTCATCCCTTCAGCTCCTAAATCAATCTACTATTTATAAGGATATCTTATATGAGGTATTATATGAAAAAAAAGTTCCAAATAATATTGAGCCTACCTATTTTGAAGATATCATGAAAGATCTCAATAATTATAACAAACTTATTACCTTTGATACAATAGACTTATCATCCAAAGATATTGTTGACCAAAAATTGCCTTTGTTCATACAAGTGACAATATAAATTAAATGTATTAAAAGAGTTCCCATTGATAATGGATCAAACCTAAAAAATTGTATCATAAAACCTAACCAAAAAGGGTGCTAACACAAATCTCATTTGAAAAATAGCTATGCAAATAAAAAGGTTTGACAATTCACAAAGCCCTTTGGTTGGAAAAATTACATTGAATATTACCATGGGTCCATGTACATTACCCACTTTATGCCAAATTATTCCAAATGACTTTAACTATAAAATTATATTGGGATGGTCTTGGATACATAAAATTTATTTGATTCCTTTTACATTACATGCATACTTAAAATTTTGTCATCAGGGATTCCTTTACACATTTCCATCATATCCCAACCCTTTAAACATTGTGTAATGGTCCAACAAATATATAATCCTAAACCACAACACTCTAAATATGAGTCTAAAATTGACACATTAGTAAAATAACCTAATAAAAATAATATATCTAAGGTACTAAAAAGATAATTTACATGTTTACCTGAGTCTCCAACTTCATTACTCCCATGGTTACTAGAGTGTCAACTTATATCTCTCCCTCATTATATTTAGGATGATATGAGTCAACCTTTACCCAAAGGATATGATGTGAATAATTATTGTGATTATCATAAAGGACAAAGACATTATACAAATAGATTATTTACCTTAAACCACAAAATCTAAGATCTTATCGATGACCAAAATTTATATTTGAGGATCTTCCAAAGGAATCAGGTTCACAACCTGGTGATCACCACAAATAGAAAATATTTAAAAATCCTTTGCAAGACCATTCTAAGAAGGAACTAAATTTCCAAATGGAATATTTTTCACATCCTCTTCCAATACATTATGGAAACCCACTAGATGGGGTTATTGGTACTTACACACAACATATATCTCCTATGGTTTAGAGACCCTCTATTACTTTTGATGACAATGAAATTAAGGATGATAAATCTAATCTTAATTATCTATTCATTTGATTATACCTTGATAAACACCCCATAAATAGTGTTATGATTGATAATTATGAAAGAGATAACATTTTTAATATGATATTACTTACACAATTGGGTTATACTCATAATGATTTACACCCATTTACTAGATCAGTTAGATCATTTGATGAGACCTCCCATAAGGTTCTTGGTGAGATTAAACTACCTTTTTAGGTTAGTACCATATATGTATTTACTGTATCTGAATGGAAATTTAATTTATCTAAAAATTAATCATATCTCAAATAAGATAAATCCTACTTACACTTCTAGTTGTTGATACATTAGATATTTAGGGTCATGACCAAGATGGATCTACTAGACCTAGCCATGGGATATCTTACTATAATAAGATCACTAGGGAGGGTTCCAAAGTATCCAATCAAGAAAAACTATGCAATAACCTTAAATAGGTAATATTTTTTCATATTCATAAAGTATATATCACAAAATTAAATTAAATTCTAATCTAGTGCTCACCAAAGCTCATGGCACAAAGTGGGGGTCAGTAAACATGCATAATAAAATCCTATTTAAGTTATGTATAGGTAAAACCCTAATTCATGTAGAGATAAATATATTCAAAATCCATTAATTATGCTACTTATATATACAAAAAGAGAGGATCAAAGTTAGATATACTTACCTTGAAGATGAACCTATCAAGACTCAATATCTCCCTTAGCCCGAGGTGATTTGCAATAGGTTGTTATGGTTTATAAGGATCACTAAGAAAGGACACAACATCTAAGACTCTTCCATAAAACAATATTCTTATCTAAGTATAAATCATAGGCCAAGACTCCTCAAGTATAATGGAAAAAGATTAGATTATAAAAAATCACAAATGAGTAATTAACTCTTGATGTCTCTAAGAAATGATGAAATTAATGTGTTTATATAGATTAATCTAACCCTAGTCTTTTTTAAAAGTTTAGTTGATAGGGTCATCCCAATCTACTTTATATCATTATTGAAAAAATCAAATTAGGTCTTGGTCTAGGTCAGCCAGGGGCTGACCTATACCCTAAATGAGTTTTTTCAATAAGAGTACAGGGCCGATGGGGCCGACATTGTATTGTAAACTATTGGAAAGGGTTTTAAGCTAGGGAAGGGCTAATGAATGTAAAAAGTGACTAGAAGAGGGTGAAATATAGGAGGCAAAGATTAGGAGAATGTTTTTAAGAGATGGTTGTGTAGATAAATAGTGGTAGTAAAGGGATATTAATCCTACAAAGCATCAATGGTCTTCCCACCCCTTTCCCAGTGCACCCCTTAAGGTGTGTACTTGGAGAGATTGAGACTCAATGGGTTCTTACAAGGGAAAAAGTATCAATAATTGATTAATTTTGAAAATATTATGTGTATACATATGCCCCACTTAAATATCATCATGTGTCACTCAAGTGAAATAGGGGATGGTGCTTTGAGAAAAGAAAATAGCAACACATAATGTTGAAGCTAAAAAATCATAGTATTTTAAAGCATAAAATAACTAAAATTAAATGACTGAAATAGAAATAAATAAAAAATTAAATGTATGCGTACTTTGACTTACCTTTATTATTGGATGATTATCTATTGTGTTTGTATTTTTATCATGGAGGGTGCAAATACTACTTTTGACAAACCCAAGGATACAAAATTAAGAAAACACAAGAGAACAAAGATAATTGATGTTATGTGGATGAGACATAGTTATAAATTTGGCAAGTTGGGGTGATAAATTCTAAGTTAAAAAAAATGACCAAGTCAAAAATTAGATTGATTCAAGAAACCAAAAATCCAAGGCTACTAGAGACTGAAAAACCCAAACAAATAAACCTTAAGTAAGAAATATAAACTCACTAAGTCAAATGAAGGATACATGTCAAAAATGGTAATCAAACATCAATGTGAAAGTAGTAACAATCCTTAAATAAATATGGACAAGAAAAATGGTAAAATAACATTGATGAGTGAGCAATAAAAATTCTTAATCCATCATCAACGTAAAATGTGTGTGAAAGTGAAAATAACATTGGTAAGTGAGAAGTAACAAGCCAACTTCACTCAATAATGGAAAATGAACATGAAAGTATAAAGAGAGTCAGGTGTCCAAAAAAGGGTAGTACAACAATAACAGATGGTAAAATAAATCAAAGTGATGTTGAGATGTAAATAAAATAATCCTTAGTTGATCAAGTATATTGTTTTGTTCTAAGGATAGATAAAACTAAAAAAAGTAGTGTTAGCATGTTTTAAGATGTGAAGAAGAGGGAATATAGAAGTGGGAAAAATATTTAGAATCATACTTACCTATAAAGGGGATCAATGAAATGGGTAGAGGGGGGAAATAAGGAAAAAGAAAGGTAGATAAACTCTTTATCAAAGTCAAAACACTCAAATTAGGTTTGTCAAAACAAGTAGACTTTCAACATTAAAGACTCTGAAGAATTGATCATATCCACACAAATATTAGGTAAAAAAATGAAGTATGTGGATCATCCCATGAAGGATATATGCATGAAAATTTAAATGGACCTACCTTCCCATAATGTGTTACCCATTCCTCAAGATCTATTACAGAGTCGTCAATCTACTACAAAGATTGGATACTTATGTGAGAAAGTAGGTAGTACCATAAAGTTCTTTAAATTATCCTATTTCAATCTACTGGTCTACCACACCCCAATGAACCTTGGCTGTATCATGAGGCCAAATATGGAGTTTGAGATTTGATTATAAATAGTATATATGCTTATAATCACATATTTTGGTGTGATTTTGACTTTATATGTTGTCTTTTGTATCATTGCCTTTTGTTTCAAATAATTTAGCTTTTAAACTTTTTAATAAATTTTTCTATTCCTCCTCCATACATATTTGGATAACACAACATGGGTACTAAATATTAATATCATTTGAATACTTTAAACTAGGTTTCTAAGAGAGAGAACTTAGAGAGCATGGTGTCTAGGAGTCTTGTTAATTCATGTGAAAAAAGTGCTATCTTGATTTCAACCTTGGTTTATCCAATGTGAAATGAAAATAAAGTAAATCAAGAAGAATGAAACATAAAATAATTTGAATTACTTCATATCAAAAAAATGTAACAAAGGGTGAAAAAGGGACAGAATGATAGTAAAGTGTGATTCCTTATCATGAGAATGAGGGAGGTGTAGGAAAACATGCTAACACCATTTGTTGTGAAAATTTTATCTATAAAAGAAGCAAAAGTTAAAGATAAAATTGAGGGATCAATAACTTGTAACCATTGTAAACACATTTTATAAAAATAACATCAAATTAAATATGGTGATTTTATGAGGAAGGCCAGGTCCTATCTATGGTCTTACATTACAACTCATAAAATATAGACCCAAGAAGGTGCACAAAGAATATGAAAAGTAAATGGGATAACGATGGTATTTGTGAGGAAGGCCTGGTCCTATCCATGGTTTTACACTATAAAACATAAAATAGAAACCCAAGGGATGCCAAAAAGTATTGGAAATCAAGGAAATAATGAAAACAAAATGAAAATCATGAGGAATACTAGGTCCTATCCATGGTTTTACAATTTAACTCATGAGAAAAGGTGAAAACCAAAGGACTAAAAAGGAGGGACTAAGGTTTGTGAAATGAGAGACTTCTACATAGGGTGAGACCCATGTAGATATCCTACAAAAAGTGTTACAATAATAACATATAGAAAGCATTATAATAAGAGAAGGATCTAAGCTAACATCTATATCAAAGATGAGCATGTGAAATACAACCCTATATGTCTTGGAAGGTTTCTTGAAGTTGAATTAGTTTGGTATCATTCAATGTTGAATTAGTTTCTTGAATGAGGAAGGCTAGATCCTATCCATGGTCTTACATTACAACTCATAAAATATAGACCCAAGAGGATACACAAAGCATGTGAATATTTATGGGATAAAGATGGTATTTATGAGGAAGTCCTAGTCCTATCCATGGTTTTACACTACAACACATAAAAGAGAAACCCAAGTGGTGCCAAAAAGTATTGGAAATCAAGGAAACAATGAAAACAAAATGAAAATCATGAGGACTATTGAGTCCCATCTATATTTTTACAATGTAACTCATGAGAAGAGGTGAAAACAGAAGGACCAAAAATGAGGAACTAAGGTTTGTGAAAAGAGAGACTGCTACATAGGGTGAGACCCATGTAGATATCCTATGAAAAGTGTTAAAATTATAACATATAGAATGCATTATAATAAGGGAAAGGTCTAAGCTAACATCTATATCAAATATGAGCATGTGAAACACAATCCTATATGTCTTAGAAGGTTTCTTGAAGTTGAATTAGTTTGATATCATTCAATGTAGAATAAGAGTGGGCACCATAGGATGCCCTAATGGGTAATTAAATGTAGGGATGGGATTTGTAAGATGCCCCAAAGGATAAAGTGACATGTGGGTAGTCATTAAAATATTCCCCAAAGGCTAAAGTAATATATAGATGGGAATCACAAGATGCCCCAAAGGTTAAAAAGAGGAACAAAAGATAAGAAGAAAAGAGCACCCCATATATGGTCTAAATGGATTCAGGTTGTCCGAGAAGATTCTGATAGGGGATTTCATGATGATTGATGAATGAAATATTATTTAGGAAAGAAAAAGGGTAATCAAGGACAAAGTCATCCAGACAAAGAATAGATTCGACTAGAGAAAGAATAATGTCATCCAACAAAGAACAAGGTTTGCCAATAGGTACAGAATTAACTAGGTCAATAGGGTACTACTAAGATACATGCTAAAAAGAATACATTATCTTATGGGTTGAATTTGTACTATTGGATAGGGGATAAAAAAGAGAGATAGGAATATATAGACATTTAGGTTGACTATGTGTTATATACAAGAAGGTGAAAATTATTCTGTAAAAGATTGTATCAAATAAAATGATAGCGTTCTAAAATAGAGGAAAAATTTTACAAGATAGTTTGAAACAATAATGGAAGAAAACACACAAATTATTGGATCAATATGATTGATCCAATTAGGGCACATAACATAAACCTTTCACCAACACTGGCTAATACAAGTTTTGAAATATAACACATAATCATCAAAGAGAAAGTAATCAGCTAAAAAGTAAATGCTAACTAATTTTTCACCTTAAGTGTTATTAGATTGTAATAAAGTGTACATTTAGTGTGATTATAAAGTTGGATGCAATAAGGAACTAGAAAGAAATCTAAGGTTAGTTTTAAGATGTTTGGTGCTGAAAGGGATCTGTATTGGTAATAACACTAGTTTGGTATTGGGGCCTACCCTCTCACTTCACAATCACACAATGATAAGGGTGTCAAGTGATTTTACAATATATAATATTAACTATGTATTTATACTTGGCTAGAAAATCAAGTTGGCTTCCCCCTTAGTGATGAAATCCAAGTAGGTAGGCCTTGGGAAGATAAATATTTAAATTATTTTTGAATGTTAAGTGGTTTGGTAGTGTGTACAAAAGAATAAAACAATGTACTACAATGGTAATTTAAAAACCACCAAATTAGATTATGTGAGTTACTTTAAGAATACAAATAATTGAAAAGGAAACATGAATTAATTACTAACAAATAGATGTTAATTTTTTGATTGATAATAGTATAGAGTTAATTTAGGGGACACTATATGTAAATAGTATAGAACAAAGTCAATTAGGTTGTTGTTATTCTATAAAATCAAGGTCTTTAAAAGGTTGACTAGAGAACTACATCAACCAGTTCAACATAGTTATATGTAGGGTTCTAGTTTTGAAGACTGCTAACTTATGAAAACTAGAACTAAAGGAAGAATTGAAATGACAAAGAGAGATGAGAAAGGAACCTTGGTGGGATTGAAGATGATTTAGATTTAAAATTTTTTATTTTATAGTTTTTAATTTCTTCTTTTAAATTTTGCAAACTGGGTCGATTGGTTTGATCAAGTTTTGTAAAACCTTGTGTGCTAAAGAGGAAATAATGAATAGACTCAACCTATTTGATAGTGTTTATTGACCTGTATGTTGACAAAAGAAAATAGTAGATAATTTGACCTATTCGACAGTGTATGCTAATCTAGAACTAAAGAGTAATATTATGTCAAAAAACTCAATTTAATAACCTATAACTAATGAAGACCTGTATAAACATAATAAAGTCATTTTGAAGTGACTATGTGTTAAACCTACACATAGAAAGTTAGATATATATTGACTAGTTCAATATAGTACTATAAATATAGAAAAATATAATTAAGTGATAAAAATTATTGGGCCCCTAGCTCATTAAATAAAGGATTCATACCAACATAACATCCACCTAGGCATGAAAGAATTATTTTGTGCGGTGGTTAGCCCTTTGGCATTTTGGTGCCAATTAGAAGGTATAGTGCATATCTTGTGCTAATTGGAAGGTGGATAACTATCTCCCAAATTTTTAGGGCATCTTCTAGGATTGGTAAGATTTGGTGACTATATCACAAACTTCACGGGGTCATGAAGCTGAGGGTTATGATGACCAAGATCCAAATCAACACTCAGCATATACCTTCTAACTTGGTGAAGATGCTCCTATAGGCTATTTAAGGATCTTGGTCTAGATGAATAAAAATAAATAAAATAATAGAATTAGATCTCTAGAAAAATGAATCCTCAGCAGATAGTGCTTTGGTAACCATTAGGTGTATAAATATTTTAAAATCCATGAAAGCCCCTCTTGTAAGCACCTAAGCTTGCCTATGATCCTCTAGGTCATCAAGGAGTATGAGTTGGGCATATACTCTATTATGAATGTTATGAACTTTATACCCTATAATTAATTCTGATTAATGATGAAGATTATTGCATTGAATTTTACTCTATCTGATTTAATTGTCCATTTAAATTACTAAGGGAATAAACATGTAGGTAATGTTTTACTTTCAATAGAAATATGGTAATTAGTAATCATGTAATTCCTCTGGGTCACTTCATTAATGGAGTCCTTGTAATAAATGGTGATGTCATCATAACTTTATATGGAGAATGAGTATAGGTTATGTGTCAAGTATTCCTATCCTTGTTAGGAGTGAGTGTAACTTCAAAGTAGTTAGAGTGAAAGCAACTTTTTGACCCTTCAAGTGCCTATATGACACTAGGATTAGTCCACAAAAGGCTTGTGCCCATATGACACTAGGTTTAGTCTATGAAAGCTTATGCCTATGGATATACCTAAATATTTATTTGAATTTATCAAGTCCCCTAATTGAAGTCTCATGCCATGGCACAACTAGCCCTATACGAGTCTGATTCCTTATCAGTTGTGCTTCAGGTGAGATTATAAGGCCTTTTCCTTATATGAATTAATGTTGGAATGCCTAAGTGTTAAAATTTTAAGTGCAAAGGGAGTATTCCATGTTTTTGTCTAGTTGTAATAAGCTAAGAATTAACTAAGATAAAACACTCTTTTAGACTATATTTTGGTTCCATTGTTGGGACCCATGTTTTTGTTATTGTGATGGTACAATAGAATGATGTACCAACTTTATCTTGAAAATATTGAGCATTGTATGAAACATGTGTAATTTATATTTATGCTAAATCATCCAACCTACCAAGGACAAAAGCCAAGAAAATGGGTTTAAAATAACCTATATGATGCTTTGTACAAGTTATTTTTGTGTGTTTAACCTGAGCATGTATATAGGTGGTTGGTTGCATATTCAACCCACAAAAGAAGAAGATATGGGCAATGATATGAGTGGATGAAGGAGTGCATAGACAGGCTTGAGACCTTAGATATTGCTTGGACTAGAGCAGTAGATAAATGGTGGAAAGGAGCTCTAAATAGCTACATACTTGATTTCATAGTCTCAACATATTTATTCCCTAATGAAGTGAAGTATCAATTTTTGAACAACCCTAGAGGCATGTTTGTGAAGGAATTTGGTGTATAAATCAAAAATATAATGGTGGATTATGGTTATAAAAATTTGGGGATGGAAGGCTAAAGTCCTTTCACATATGGGCAGCATAAAGGGGGAGAAGGGGATGTGAAGGTGAGGTGTGATGGAAGGGGACAAGAAAATTGACACTCAAGAGATTAGAAGATATAAATATAATAAGATATGGTATCAAATGGTGGAATATATAGAACTTGGAAGTGCTGAGAGAACCCATAGTGAGTAGGAAGGGCATGGGGAAGGATCTCTTAAAATATATCATCACAAGGATGAGAGATATAATGAAGTGATGTATTGATCTCAACACTTGATAGGTGTGGAATTCATTGGGTTCTTATAAAATTTGGTGACTGCAAATACACCTAACATGCCTACCCCCTTTAAACCTACAATGCATGCTCACATGTTAGATCTTCCACTTGAAGAAAACACATAAGTAATAATTGACTCTATTGACAACTTAGATCTTAGATGTTTTTCAATCTTGGATTACAATTTTATGATTGAATAGATTATTTCATACAAGGAGGTGAGTGTAACTACCTCTAGACCATTGGACACTGGCTCACCACAATAGAACTTGAGTGCAAGCATACTGATAAGGCTAGTGTTAGCAAGGCAAGGTGGGTAATAGGCCACAAGAAGTGGTATGGTGTCATAAGTAAGTAGCATGATGTCAATGACATCAATTGTGTTAGCAATAATGATGGGACCAATGCCTAACCCTATGGATAGAGGTGTTGGATGACCATTACTAATATAGCCAATGGGAGGACAAGTGCCTCAAATACTAGTTTCCCTCCCTCCATAACAAATATACTATAAAATGGCCATGTACTTACCATAATATCATAGCATGGAGAATACTATAGAGTATATGTTGAAGTGTGAACTATAATGGTGCACGTGGGGCATAATCCAATCAAAGCGTAAGGCTACCCAGTTTATGATCACTTTAATTGATCATGTCCATATTTAATATAGGAATTTTGATCCTAACCAGACCATGGTTGACAATGATACCCTAAAGGATGCATTCCTAAAGGAATTTGGCATTTTTGAGTTTGAAAAATAGAGCATCACCATGATAAAAGAGATTACCCAAGGACTCTCAGAGAGTGTGTGCCTGTATGATGCAAGGTTCAAAACTCTCCTATCAAAGTTATTATATGATATTCACCCTTCTCAACATGTGCAGTGGTTCATTGGGGGTTCACTTATGTCATTCTAAAGATCATTTTCCATAAATACTTTTACATACCTCAAGAAGCACTTGAATTCATACTCATATCTGAGGTAGTCAAAAGTACAGATACTGGGATTAGCCCATTTATGGAAGTGTAGATTGCATCTATGGCCTCCTAGCTCCAAAATATCATTGTTCATCATATGATGTTCAAAGTGGACTTTGGTGTACCAACTATGAATTAGAGTTCCATAATAGGACTAACTTCCCATGGAAGAACATGTGTACCTTGCTTCTAAGCTATAAATTTTGTCAAGAGGTACAATATGTCTAGAACTACCCTTTTTACAATGTACCAGCTAAGTTAACATAACCATCTATTTTTAGTTATTCAATGCCTACACTCATGCCACATTGATTATTGGGTGGTTAATTAAATGTGTGAGAATATGAAAAGAGGTGCATGATAGGCCACAACAGTAGTTGGAGGGTAGGCTAACCAAGGTAATAAGGGTTATAGCCAATAGAACATAGGCTTTGGGATGCAATGAGGCACTATAGGATGAGGCAAAGGATGTGGTGGTGGAAGGTTCCCACCATGCTCATGTTATAAGTGTGTTTTAATAGATCATTATCAACATGACTACCCTACACATCCCACATGTGGATATTATTGAGGGTCCCATAAGGTTGAATAATGCCTTGACATATACCAAAAGTAGTTCTAGTATAGACAAGGGCACAATAATGATTAGGAATGAGTAGAAAATATAAAAATGGACCCCAAAGCAAAAACTAACACACATAGAGATAGTCAAGGTATAAGCAACTACTTGTAGTAGATTTACCACTTAGTCACTAGTTGTGTTAGTACCTAAATTAAACTTATAATATGGGAATAAAGGTCATACTAAGTGCATAATATAGCCTAAACCCAAAGTTGTGTCATACCTAGACCTAACTTGCATCTATGGCCTCCCAGCTCCAAAATCTTAATGTTTATCGTATAATGTTCAAAGTGGACTTTGGTGTGCCAACTATGAATTAGAGTTCCATAATAGGACTAACTTCCCATGGAAGAACATGTGTACCTTGCTTCTAAGCTATAAATTTTTCAAGAGGTACAATATGTCAAGAACTACCCTTTTTACAATGTACCAGCCAAGTTAACATAACCATCTATTTTTAGTTATACAATGCCTACACTCATGCCACATTGATTATTGGGTGATTAATTAAATGTGTGAGAATATGAAAAGAGGTGCATGATAGGCCACAACAGTAGTTGGAGGGTAGGCTAACCAAGGTAATAAGGGTTATAGCCAATAGAACATAGGCTTTGGGATGCAATGAGGCACTAGAGGATGAGGCAAAGGATGTGGTGGTGGAAGGTTCCCACCATGGTCATGTTATAAGTGTTTTTTAATAGATCATTATCAATATGACTACCCTACACATCCCACATGTGGATATTATTGAGGGTCCCATAAGGTCGAATAATGCCTTGACATATACCAAAAGTAGGTCTAGTATAGACAAGGGCACAATAATGATTAGGAACAAGTAGAAAATATAAAAATGGACCCCAAAGCAAAAATAGACACTCATAGAGATAGTCAAGGTATAAGCAACTATTTGTAGTAGATTTACCACTCAGTCACTAGTTGTGTCAGTACCTAATTTAAGCTTATAATATGGGAATAAAGGTCGTACTAAGTGCATAATATAGCCTAAACCCAAAGTTGTGTCATACCCAGACCTAATGCACCAAAAAGACAAGTTATATCAAGCTGTGAGTGTCATCTAAATCATGTAAGGGGATATCCAATTAGTGTGAGACCTAGAAGTATAGGTTGCTACCTCTTGTAAGAAGTAGGGTAACTAGTAAATAAAGATACAAGAATTAACTAAGATCATGCACCTCTTATAGATATAGGGAATGCTTACCCTATTGAAGAACTTTATTTTAGATCATGCAGGTCAAAATCAAGTTGAAGTCATCACACTAGGAATGGATAGGATGTGAGAAGTTTGGCATACAAAAAATGTGGAATATGACCAAGAACTCTTAGTGGATGCCACTATTGATGGATGGTCTATCTGTGAGGTTATTATAGATAGGTGTTGAAATCAACATATTGACCAAGAATGCTTGGGAGAAAATGGGTAGGCTAGCCTTGAGTCCTTCCCCTCATATACTCTTCATCACCAATAAGACATGGGTACAACCTATTGGAATTTTGAAGAGAATAGTTGTAGATATCATGAGCACAAAATTTTGCAATGAATTTTAAATGATAGAGTTAGCAAAGTAGGATAACTACTTGGTACTTCTAGGAAGGCCATGGTGTTATGAAAATAATGCAACTATGTTCTTTAAAACTCTCTATGTGACATTTAAGAATGGAAAGGAGAGGGTTGTTTTACCCCTCTTAAATGACCAAATACCCCCTATATTGAGAGCATGGACATTGAGGATGAGATCAACCATATCTATAACATCATGACATAAGACACCAAAGCTCTAGACTTAAATGATCAAGGAATCATCTCTTGGGAAGATGGATAATCAGCTTTAGACACCATTGATGTTGAATACAACCGATGGGTCAAGGAATCATATGAGACCACTAGTCAAAGGTGTCACTTAGTACACGTAAAGATGCCAAAACCAATAAAGATAGGATAGGTAAAGATAAAGAGTGCCTCCAAAATATGGGTCTCTTGAGCTAAGAAAAGGGGAAAGAGGGTGTTCTACCTTAGTAAGGGTAAACTTGAAACACTCCTAAGATTTGAAGGGAGTAATCTAGTGGAATACTATGTCCATGACCTTGAGTCATGCATCCCAAAAGAGGTAGATAAAATGAGCACCCTAGTATACACATTGAAGATCATTGTCACTCGATGGTAGGTAGTGCATAAGCCTAGCTTGCCAAATTGGTATGATGTAAAGGTAGTTATTTGTAGTAGGTTTGGAAAGAACAATGAGGAGCTAGACATTTCATCCTACTCTTGTGACTCTAACACTATAGCGCATATGCATATTTGTGAAGAAACATGAACTGTCTGTGGTGAAAATGCCCCAAGAAATTTATGGGTTCACACCTTCTATAGGACATTGAAGACATGGGTGTAGGCATGGTATGTAGTTAATGAGATGCATCATGAAATAGCGAATTGAGATGCCCTTAAGGAGTGATTTTTTCACACCTTCTCCTTTTCTTCACAAAACCTTGAATTGATTGAGCCACTATAGGTAGTTTGAATGTCATTATTTGAGGACACTGAAATATTGTAGGAGTGCATAAAAGACATGTTTGGCAAAAAAGGGTTGGCACTCCCAACCTTCTTCAAAGATCAAACTCTCAACAATGACTCTAATGATGAATATGATGACACATGGAAGGCACACAATTGGAATAATTTGATAGGCAAAAGGAAGTTAGTGTGCCAAGTTAAGGATAACACCCTAAAAGAAGAAGACCCCACCCATATTCATGAAAAAATAATGAGGGTAGTATACACATCAAGGATACACATTAGGAGAATAATGAACCCTACTAAATGCCATTAAGAACTACCAAGGTCAATATTAATTTAGAGGGAGAACTAAAAATTGCCACTCTAGGTGCCCATTAGTCTGACATGAAATTGGTACGTATTGTGAATCTCCTAAAGGAATTCCAATACTTGTTCCCTCAAAACTATATATATATGAAAGGCACACACCCATCCTTTTGAAAGATGAGCATAAAATTAGTTGATGGCACAAGACCCATCAAGAAGCAGCCTTATGGGATGAACCCAAATCTTCACACCAAATTCAAGATGGATATCGATGATATGTTAGCTGTAGGCATCATATACCCCATGTAGGAATTCAAATGAGTTAGCCCCATGGTCTTTAACATCAAAAAAGATGGGCACATTTGGATTTGTTTTGACTACAAACTACTAAATGTCACCTACATAATTGACCCCTTCCAAACTCCATTCACCAATGAAGTATTGGATGGAATCATAGATTATGAGATATACACCTTTACTAATGGGTTCTTAGGATACCATCAACTCTATATTAAGGAGGAAGATAAGAGAAAAACCACCTTTATGACTGAATTGTGTTGTTTTACTTACAATGTGATGCCCTTTGGGCTAAAGAATGTACCAATTATGTTATCTTAAATGGTGATTACCACATTCAAAGACTTCATTCAAAATCTCCTCCAAGTATACTTAGATTATTGGATAGTGTATGGGTTAGTTAACGATCATTATGATAACTTGTGCCTTATGTTTGAAAGGTGAAAATAGTTACAAATTTCATTGAACCTTAATAAGTGTGTTTTTTAACACTATTTGGCAATTTGTTTGGGCACATCATCTACAAATATGGTCTACTCATCGATATGGAAAATAATTTAATCATCCTTCAACTCCAAACCCCATTAATGTAGAAAGACATTCACACTTTTCTTAGACATTATGGGTACTATAGGAAGTTCATAAGGAACTATGCCAAGATTGTGGCACCACTAGAAGAGCTCTTGTGAAAGGATAACCCATTATATTAGGGCACGGTGTAGGAAGATATGTTTGAGACTCTAAAGTTCAAACTATCAAGTGCATTGATATTGAAATTTGTTGACTGGGAAACTCCCTTCCATGTCCATGTTGATGAATCTGATTCTATGATTTTTTCCACTCTTACATAACCAGGAAAGGGAAAAATGGATCATCATATTTCCTTCACAAGCAAAAAACTAACCAAGGCAAAATAGAACTACACAACAACTGATTATGAGGTGTTTGCAATGGTCTATGCCATATATAACTTTTAACAATATTTGTTGGTGACCCCCTTAATCTTTTTCATTGATCATGGTTCTCAAGTACATATCGAATAATCCCATTTTGGATAGGCACATTTGTTGATGGATTTTTTTATTTCAAGAGTTCTAGTTTTCTATTACATTAAAGCTTAGAAAATAAAACTCAAGCCCAAACCATCTATCCCAAATCAACTCTAGTGATGTGGTATTGAAGATTATATGGCTGATATATAACTTCAAAGGGTCTAACACATTCTCAAATACTTAGCAAATATCACTACATTTCTAACCTCTGGATCTACACCCTAGACCATGATGAATAAGGAGAAGAAGCAACTCATAGTTCATGCCACCATTTTTCAACTCATTGGTAGGGAACTGTACAAGTTAAACCATAATGAATTAATGCATCAATGTGTCCTAGAGCACAAATGAGACTCAGTAATTCAAGAGGTGCATGATGAGATTGTTGGAGGCTATTGTGTTAGAGACATGACAGTGCATAAAGTACTAAAATTAGGCTTATGGTGGCTAACTCAATTTCATGATGTAAAATAATATGCTAGAGCTTGTGATGTCTACCAGTGTATGAGAAAACCAAACCACTAAGATGAGATTCCTCTCATCCCCATCCTTTCTTAGGCACTATTTGAAAAATGGGCCATTGACATTTTTAGGCCTATTACTTTTGTTGTGAGGTGTATATGCACATGATATATTCTAGCTGCCATAGATTACTTCACCAAATAGGTCGAAGTAGTACCAACCAAAGATTATATAGCCACCACCACATCAAGATTTCTCTAGGAGATTATCATCAGTGACTATGGATGCCCCTTTAGCTTAAATAGTGACCATGGTTCACACTTCATCAATGAAACCATTCAAATCCTACTGATTGAATATATGGTGGCACACCATAAAATGACACCTTACCATCCCCAAACAAATAACACTGTAGAGGCATTCAATAAAATATTAGGTATGTTCCTCAAAAAAATATGTGATGTTGGTCACAAAGATTGGGATGACCATGTGTCAGTAGTATTGTGAGTCTATTTTACTACATACAAGTGCTTGAACAAGGCTACACCATTTCAATTGGTGTTTGGCATAGATGCCATTTTACCTATGGAATTCCTAGTTCCCTCATCATGTATCATGTGTATTGATTGATTAGATGACCATGAATATTTAAGCACATGCATGGAAGATTTAGAGAACCCAGATAAGACATGTGCCCAAGCATTATGGATCTAGTAGGTAGAAAAGGTGTGCCAAAAGCTATGGCATGATAAGCACATCAAGAATAAGGTATTTAAATAAGGTGCACTAGTCTTTTTATATGACTCTAAGTACCTCAAGCACCTAGGCAAGCTATAGATTAGGTGGATGGGACCTTATGTCATCCACAATATATTAGAAAATGGTGCATGTAAGTTATGCATGTTGATGGGTGAAATGTTCCCTAGGCATTTAAATGATAATAGATTGAAGGTCTATTGTCACTATAATGGTGTTTGTGCCATCACATACTGAGTTCTTAATCATAAGTAGGTTTCTTGCTTTTAACTATAATAAGATTTGGCACAAGCCAAATATTTCCTTATGTTGTTTTTTTTGTGTTGAGTGAATAAGAATAGTATTTTCAAACCCATAGGATATCTCTTATAGTACTTACACACATAAATCTAGTCATGTGAGTTGAGCACAGTCACTTTATAAGCACATGAGGCTAGACACTTAAGTTTTTGGGTGCATGAAGTTTACCATATTCAAAAATTTGTAAGTAAAAGTTGATGAAGGAAGGTGCACAAAATGTTCATGTGCAAGAAATTAAGAAGAGATAATAAGGCACTAGAGGACCAGCGTAAATATTTGTATGGGGTAGGGAAGGCCAAAGTAAGAGACATGAAAACATAGATAAATTGACCAAGAAAGAGAGGTGTGCTTGTAAGTAAGCACAACACTAAGAAGATATAGAACTAATGAGGTTGAATTGCATGCATGTGAAGTGTTGTGCCTAGGTTTCTATAAGAATGGTGAAGTTCATGTCAAGATGAACAAAGTGAAAGAGAATGACCATCGATATATCTAGCCCCCACCCAACGATCAGTGGGAAGTGACCATTTGAATCACCAATCACTTCATCAACTAAACCATTAAGTAAAATTAATGTTATAGTGGTGGAAGAACAAAGATCCACAATAAATGAGTAGTTGATAGAAAATTTAGGTAGATTTCATAGGATAGCAAATTTTAAGAAATATATGCACTACCAACCATTAATAAGGTATCTTTAAACATAGTATAAAGGGAAAAATTAAAGACTTAGATAGGTTACTAAAAATGCTACCAGAGAGAACCAATCATCCACATACCCCCAAGTGAGAATGAAATACCAAAAACAAGATCGTGTTCTACTTTGATTTCAAAAGGAGGTAAGTAGAGATAAATTGGTAGAGAAACAAGGCTGTAGAAATTTTATAAAATGACTAGGCCACCATTAATAGAACCAAAAACTTGAGAGCTAAATGCACAATCAATTCTCATGACTATAAAGAAGTACCAAGCACAATTTCAGGCTTCAATAAGATTAACCAGTCATGCTTTAATAAAATTAGGTTTAGAATGGGAAAAAAGAGGATAAACACATGTTCATTGCAAACATAAAATGACATAAATAAATCATGGGTAGTGAAATAAATAGCCATTACAAAATGGGAGGCACAACTGGTGGAAGGCATAAGCATCACAAAAGTAGATCCAAAAGTGATCACAAATCTCACCTATAGAGAAATGAAATTCCCCCTAGAGGTTATGATGGGGGAGAAATGGGTGTTATTTATGCACATGTGCAAGCTCAAGGATTACAAAAATCAAATAGGGATCAATGCATAAGATTTAAACTAAGACTGGATGGTAGACACAGGGAAGAAGATAAAGGCAGGCATTGCACTCTTTGATGTCTCCATTAGAGACAAATTGGCAACCATAGTTCCATGTAACTATTTGAGCTACTAAGATTTGGTAAGCCATCATATTTGGTGTAATTCCTCATCTTATGTGTGCATGGTGACTAGTTTTACTTCCCAAGATGGGGTATGATGATATCAATAATCTTCATTAGTAGAATCATGAGACTCCTTGATGTAGGGGAAAACATCTATGAAATAATGGAGGATGAAGTGGAGGTTGAAAGGGTCACAAAGATCCTAGGATACTATAAGTTAGGTTTTGTATTCCCCATTAAGGACATTTAATACCCCAACACAAGGGTAGTGGCACACCTAGTAGCTCCAAACTATGCCTTGGTAACCAATGATCTGACATTAGCAAGACCTTCTTGTGCATTTCCCACCACATGGTGTAAGGGGTGAAATTTAACATCTCCAAGTTCATTATTGAGGAGATTTTCAAAAATGTGCAAGAGTTCCATCGAGCATGTGAAACCCTCCAATGGGGGTATATGTTGATTTTAATAGTGATGGAGGAGATAGGTGTACCAGATAGTGATGACAACCACCTCTAGGTGTTCCCACCCAACCATGAGTCCCCTATGATGAATTACCAAGATTTCATTTGCCCACCTAGATTCTCACATAAGTACAAGACTAGGGTGAAAGGGTGGTGTGATAGGTACATATAAGCCTTTAGGAAGGAATGGTGCATCCCTTAATAACTTTCCAAATACTTGGTGGGAATGGTAACCATTGTTGTAATATAACACTTCTATGTTGTACACCTATCACTCACAAATGGGAACTTGTTAGGGTGGCTCCAATTACCTTATGCATTCTCAGCTAAGTATTTCATGGTAGTGCTAAGGAGAATCCATAATGTATAATAGCTTGAGATCTTATTCAAGACTCTGGATTAAGATAGAAGCAGGATGAGGCACTAATTTGTGTACCCTGGAGCCAAGGCCACCAAAGATGAGGAAGATAACATCAACATGATGGGCATCCATCCCCTCTAAAGATTGATAATAAATGGGATAATCTTAAACCTCTAATATGAAATAAAGTCATCCAAGAAGGGTGATAATCCTAGAAAAGATGATGATCACCCCTCCTAATTGGCGATGAAGGGAAGGTTGTACTAAATCTGTAGGAGAAGACTCTCCAAAAGAAATGGGGAGAGAAAATTGAAGAAATAATAGAGAACATCCAGTTGAAAATTACCTTTGAAGAGACAATTATGCCCCTACTTCAAAGAAGCATGTGACCTTTGTTCAAGAGAGTGCTTCTTCTAGCAAGAAGCACAAGAAAAAGACCAAGGGACCTATTGCATTCCTATGTATAACTCTTGTAAAAATGGAGAAAGAGGTAACCCTCACACCCATAATAGAGGAGCAAATTTAATAAGACCAAGTAGGGACCTATATCCTATAGTTAGAAGAAGGAGAAGAGGATCCAAGTGTTAAGGATGTATTGAAATCCCTATAGAGTGGCAAGATTTTCATGCTTGAGGAAATAGAGGATCCAAAAAGCCCCTCATCTAGTGAAGAAGCCTCCACACCACCTTTTTAAATAGAAGAGGAGAAAATAAGGGTTTATAAGAAGATGGGATTGAGTGAGGAGGACATTAATAAGGTGTTAGTGCTTGAAGAGAAGAAAAGACTTGCCAAGGAAAAGGAATTATCTAAGTTAGAAAAAATGGCCCTAAAGTTTCCCACAAGTGTAGAACCAATAGTTGAAATAGTTAGGCAAGTACCAAGTGCCCCCACTAAAAATTTAAAAGAAGTTGTTCAAGAGGCACACCCAAGTAGTGAAGGGGTACCTAAAGAAAAATAAGGTGATACTAGCACCTTAGAAAAACAAATAAAGATAGTGGAGGAACCCCAGTAGTAATAAAGTGATGTTGGCACCAAATAAATTTTATTAGAGGTGAGTATTGAGAAACTTCAACATGAAGAAAAATATGAGGGGGAGAATCCTAAGGAAGAAACCCCCAAGGATCAAAAAGGTGAGTCATTTGAGGAGAGCACCAAAGAGAGTAGTGGTGCCAATGAAGAGGAGGAAGTACAAACATAAAAATTCATCATCAAGAAGGATGAAAAGGAGTTGAATATAAGGGAGAAGGCATAAAATGGATGGGTGGATGAAGAACTCTATATGTATGACACTATGCCCTCCCAAGATTCCATGACCAAAATGCATAAAAAACTCTCATTTGTGTTAGACAACTACATGGATGAGCCCTAGTTTGAGGTCCCTAGGGTAGCTACTTTGAGCCTATAAGAGCCTGATGAGGGGAAGGAATCCCTCCTTATAAACCCTGATACCATGAACCCATCCCAATTTGGGAATGCACTGATCAAGATGGCCACAGAAGTTACATGTTGAAACATCATCAATGATGTCAAGGTGAGAAAATGGAAAAGGCTCCATAAAGAATCTAAAGATGAAGTGCAAGCCATCAAATTCAAGATGCAAAAACTCTATGATTACATGAATATGGTTGATGTCAATACTTTAGACCTTTCATAAGTCAACAAAATTTATGTTTTGGTGGAGTAGATGTTCCCAAGTTTAAAACCTGAGTCAGTGCAAGAAGAAGAAGAAGATATCAACATCACACTATAGAAAGAGCTAGTTGATAAGCTCAAAGAGGTAGAAGACCTATTCACTAAGTTACAAGAGGGAAAAAATACAATAGATGCCATTTTATTAAGCTTCTCCAACCAATCCTTAGTTATAGATGCATGCCTAAGGAAGACAAAGGAAGAGAAGGAGAATTTGATGGTGCAAGTACATTCAAAAAGAAGGTCAGAGTGGGCATAGATCATGGGCAGAATGAACACACTCAGTAACTAAAGCAAGAATTAAGAGTATAACTTGGAATCACTCTTTTGTACTCTATAAACTTGTTATGTTGTGGAGCCCATTTCCACATTATAATGTATTTAAAATATTATATATTAAAATGTATAGTACACTCTTAATGTATTCTCATTGGTGTTATAGTATTTTCTTAAAGAGTTGGGGCATAAGCAAGGGGAAGGGAAGTTATATAGTGATATTTAGAGTGATATACACCTAGAAAATAACTCTACCTTACACTCTAAGATGAAGCATATATATTTGAGGTACCATTTCATTAGGATAACTTTGGAGGAAGAGAAGTTGAAGCTGGAGAAGATTCATACTAGTAAAAATCTTGTAGACATGATGACCAAAGTGGTCACAAGGGATAAAATAAAGTTTCTTTCAGCTTTGGCTGGCCTTCAAGAATGATAGTGAAGGTTTGAGAAGCCTACTTAGAGGAAATCAGTCTCCAAGTGGAAGATTGTTATGTTGTGGAGCCTATTTCCATATTACAATGTATTTCAAATATTGTACATTAAAATGTACTGTACACTCTTAATGTATTCTCATTGGGAGTATAAATACATGGTTTATCTATACTTGTATATGTGTGGTGACATATCCCATGATTAATGAAGAACTATTATGGGTTGACTTGGTCCATGGTTTTGGAATGCATTGTTTTATAAAACTGCTATGCCAGTTACCTATTGATGTAATTATATATAGATGGACATACTGTAGGTCAAAGATATAGGAAGAACTAAGTTTGATAAGGTGAATAGAGCATGTGAATTCAAGTGTGAATTCATGAGATTTTTTTAATCATAGCTCAAAATAATATTTGTGCATTGTAATTTTGAGAAGATTGATCTGAGAGTGTATTATACTATTGGAGGCTTGTAATAAGATCTGAGTAAGTGTTTCTTAGTGGATGTAACCCACATTGGATGAATCACATTAAATCATATCTTCTTCTTGTACATTTTAATTTTTGTTCTTTATGTATCTCTATTCATATCTCTTGTTATTATGATTTTGTGAAATTTTTATGCATTTATTTCTATTTTATTCCTAAAAAGACTAAGGCCTATGAACAAGGAGTGATCCTAGACACTAGTGTGGAAAAGGCAAAAGCCAATGTCAAGGCCTTATGAAAGGAACTAGAGAAAATAGATGTGCTTGTGATCACTACTACATCCACCAAAATAGATAGCATTTCCAAAGAAATCTAGCTCGCTATTAAGGGATTTGAAGAGTTTAGTGTCAAATTTAAGGAGATTGCACCCAAGTTATGAACTCCCAAGAGCTTGACAGCTTAGTCTAAAGATGAACTAAATTTTTTGTATGGGGTAATGTTGGTCCATTATCTCATTAAGTAAAATATTCATGCCAACACAACATTTACCTAGGTGAGAAGGAATCATTTTTTGTAGTGGTTATCCCTTTGAAATTTTGGCACCAGTTAGAGGGTGTAGTGCATATCTTGTACCAATTGGTAGGTGTCTAACTATCTCCCAAATTTTTAGGGCATATTATAAGATTGATAAGATGTAAATAGTATAATATATAATTCACAAATTCATATATTTTATGGCTATGATGACCAAGCTCCAGCTTAGCACTCAGTGTGCACCTTTCACCATGGTAAAGATGCTCCTAAAATCTATTTAAGGAGCTTGAGGTGGATGACGTAAAGAAATAGAAGAATATCAAAAGAGATTTAGTGAAATGAATCCTCATTAGATAGTTCTTTGACATCCATTAGGCATATAAATATTTTGTAATCTATGAAGGCCCCTCTTGTAAGCGCCCAAGCTCACCTATGAGCCTCTTAGTCATTAATTAGTATGAGTTGGGCATATACTATGTTATGAATGTTATCAACTCTATACCTTATAATTAATTTTAATTAATGATGAAGACTATTGCATTAAATTATCCTATATCTAATTTAATTATCTATTTGAATTATTAAGGGAATACACATGTAGGTAATGTTTTACTTTCAATAGAAATATGTTAATTAGTAGTCTTGTAATTTCTCTAATTCACTTTATTAATGGAGTCTGTTTAATAAATGATCATGTAATCATAAATATATATAGATAATGAGTATAGGTTATGCATAAATTATTCATATCCTTGTTAGGAGTGAGTGTAAATTCAGATTAGTTAGAGTTAAAGTTGCCTTTTGACCCTTCAAGTGCCTATATGACACTAGGCTTAGTCCATGAAAGGCTTGCACCTATGGATCTACCTAAAGATTTATTTGAATTGATCAATTCCCATAATTTAAGTCTTTTACCATGGCATAAATATCTAAATGTAGGCCCTATTTCCTTCTTATATGCACTTTGGGTGAGCACATAAGGCATGTGCCTTATGTGGATTGATGTCAATGTGGTCGAGTATTAAAATGTTGAGTGTAAAGGGAGTATCCCATGCTTGCACCTGGTTATAATAAATTGAGAATTAACTAAGACAAAACACTCTTTTTTACAATAAAAATGATGGTGTGAAATAAAACCTACAATGTTTATATTCATTTTGGGTTCATTAGAATGTATGAAAAGGGAAATGCAATTGATTTATAAATCAATCCTAGCTTAGAAAAGATAAATCCTACTTACACTTTTGATTGATGATACATTATATATTCAGGGTCATGACCAAGATGGATCTACTAAACCTATCCAAGGGATCTCTTACCATAGTAAAATCACTAGGGAGGGTTCCAAAGCCTCCAGTCAAGTAAAACTATGCAATAACCCTAACTAGGTCCTATGTTTTCATATTCACAAAGTATATATGACAAAAGTAAATTAAAGTCTAATATAGTGCTCACCAAAGTTTATGGCATAAAGTGGGGGTTAATAAAAATAAAATTAAACATGCACAAGAGAATTTTATTTAAGCTATATATAGGTAAAACCCTAATGCATGGAGAGATAAATATATTCAAAAGCCATTACTTATTTACTTCTATCTACTAAAAGGGAGGAGCAAAGTTAGAGATACTTACCTTCAAGACTAACCCGTCAAGACTCAATCTCTTCCTTTGCCAGAGGTGCTTTGTAAGAGGTTGGTGTGGTTTATAAGGATCACTAAGAAAGGCCAAAGCATCCAAGACTTTTCTATAAGACAAAATTCTTCTCCAAGTATAAACCCTAAGCTAAGACTCCTCAAGTAAAATGGTAGAAAATCAAATTGTAAAGTACCATAAATGAATAATTAACTCTTATTGTCTCTAATAAATGATAAAATTATTGTGTTTATATAGTTGAATCTAACCCTAATCCTTTTTGAAAGTTTATCCAATAGGATCAACCCAATCGACTTTGTATCATTATTGGCCAAATTAAATTATTTTCTGGTTTAGGTTGGCCAGGGGCCAACCTAGACCCTAAATGAGTTTTTTCAATAAGATTACAGGGTTGATGGGGCCAACATTTTATTTTAAACTATTGGAAAGGATTTTAGGCTAGGGGAGGGATAATGAAGGTATAAAATGACGAGATTAAAGTGAAAGATAGGATGTAAAGCTTAGGAGAATATTTTTAGGAGATGGTTGTGTAGATAACAAGTGGTAGTAAAGGAACAACAATCTTGTGAAGCACCAATGGTCTACCCACCCCTTTTCTGGTGTACCCCTTAAGGTATACACTCAGATAGATTGAGACTCAATGGTTTCCTGCAAGAGAGAAAACATTAGTAATTGATAAATTTTGAAAATATTATGTGTATATAGTTACTACCTTTTCAATTATCCCTTCAATATAATTCTTTGATATGTTATTAGGAAGACCTTGGATACACACTCTTCAAGTAGTACCTTCTATAGTGCATGTGCATGTTAAGTAAATTCATGCCAATTAGGTAATTATAGTTTCCATAATTCCATATGATCATCCTCTTGAACAAAATAAACTTATACCCAAAAAACTATCCATCAGGCCTACTAAGGCTAATTAACTATAAAAGGTAAGAAACAAGTAATCCCCTTTACTAGGTGACCAACACTTGAGAGACCATTACATCAGTGGCATATAGTGGATTCCATGGAATCCCCATTTTCTATTACACACCATGTTTAAATACTTAGAGCACTTAAATATTTAATTATTTTTTTTATGCAAAAGAAACCACACAACAATCAATGATGGGTTCTAAAAACCCCTACTCCTATTACTCCTACTATTTCTTCATAACCATAAAGTCTTATTTTACATACATAGAGCACCATTAATACAACAATGACATATATTAAACCTATACATACTCCTCAACAATGTAACCTTGGTATTACACTAGATTCATAGTGGGGAGATAGTTATGGCCATCCATTATATGGAATCATAGGATGATCTTTCCTATTTCAAAAATTCCAAGAATTCCAAAAAAATAAAAAATATTCAAAACTTCAAAAACACATTCAATACTTTCATGTTCTATTAGATCCTTGGAATCCATGTGTTACTTTCATATAGATGGATGGCATAATCAGTTACTCCTACGTGTGTGTGTGTGTGTGTGTGTGTGTGTGTGTGTGTGTGTGTGTGTGTGTGTGTGTGTGTGTGTGTGTGTGTGTGTGTGTGTGCGTGCGTGCGTGCGTGTGCACGCGTGTGTGTGTGTGTGTGTGTGACACTTATACTTGACACATTCATATTTCAGATGTTGGACTTTACCTCTACTCATGTTAGATGGACATTGGGGCATCTACTTATTTGATATTGATACACATAAGTTATATGTTTTGATGATCACTCTACACTATCATGTTTGAGCTTACATATGTACATAAACATGCTTATTATCCATGATTATATATTACATAGGGTATTTATATGTTATACATGAAATTTTTTCCTAGTTCATTGGATCCATGGGATACTATGACATGTTTATGTTGGTTGCTTATGATTTCTTTATGCACTTCTTTGAGTGTCTTTTATTCCTTTTTAGATAATTTAAATATGCTTATTTGATTTTTAAAATCATACCTATGTATGCTTTAATTAATATTTGCATATGTCATTGTTTGTTGTATGGACATTTGTATATGTCATCTTTACTTTTATGGACATTTGACTAAGTCATGTACCTTTGATTGTGTGGTATTTAAACATGACCCCTTTTTTTTGTCTCCTTTGACCATTACTTTTTGACCTACTTTGAGTGCTCTTGTGTTTGTGTTTGTTTTTTTTTTATCTTGAAATATTAATATCTAAAAATTTTCATGATATTTATCATGTGTCATGTGATCACATTGGTTTTATACACTTCAATGATACATTTACCTAGACATATTTCCTTTTATATGCTACATGGTTACATTCACAGAGCATACAATTGTCTTATAATTTTGAGGTGAGGTAACTAATAGTTCTTATCTTTCCCTCACCTCAAAGGGGGGGCATAATAGTGGGTAAATGTCATAGAGACATGTTCTCTACATTCATTTAGTATGGTACTTATATCAGTTTTTAGATTTAGTGGAGGTATGCTTTGGAATCATATTCTCCACACTCATTCAGTATATAGTACTTCTATTAGTTTTCATATTTAGTGGGGACATGTGATATGGACATGTCTTACACATATTCACAATTCTTAGATTTAGTGGGGGCATGATTTTTATGCATGTTCTTCACATATATTCAGTATTCAACATCTCTAATTTATAGTAGGAGAATGTTTTGGAAACATGTGTTTTGTATCGGTACGTATATCAAATTTTATATTTCTTCATTTATATTGGGGGCATGCTTTGGAAAAATGTTTTCCACACTTACAAATTTATCTAAATTGGATAAATCACATAATTATATGATTTAGATTCATAGTTGTGAAAGAATTATATACATTGGTACTATTATTATACATAGTTTTAGCATGATAACTATCTAAGGTGAATATGATATGAAACATGTGCCTAATATTTTAAAATCCAAATCATTTTTAGATTCCAAAACTCTTTGATGGACTGTTATCGTATCATAGACTTTTTTTGTATTAATACCCTATAGAATTTTATAGACTTTATTGAACCAATCTAATATATTAGTTTATTCACCTTTTGGTATGGTTGAGGTGATCAAATAACTTAATATTTATAATTTTTAGGCTGGACTTGATCATCCAATCTCTTAAGGTTATAAGTATCATTGGGTTGCATGATTGAGCTAATATCAACTGCTAAGTGGTAACTCACTTTTGTTCTAAAATTGAGGGCATGTGCCTTATAAGATATCTATATCTCTATCTCCTTGGATACATATACTTTAAATATTTTATCTATATTTATCCTAATCTTAGTTTTAGAGCCTTATGATGATAGATATTTTTTTAAATAAATTTCTGATAGGCAAGATGATTACATCGACACAAAGTGTACTCCTAAAACCTTGTTCTTTCAATTTAAATCTATTTCAAGTAATTTCAATCCAAATTATATGCACTAATTTTATATTTTATTCTCTCAGTTACAGGTTAGTTACCAAAAAATCATTCAAGTTGGGCACACACAAATACAAGGTGTACATACACACCCACGTACACATTTTTTTCCTTTAAACTAGCAATTTCATTACTATATTAAATGGGGGGGAAATGTAGACAACATTTCTTGATTATATAACACATTAATATTTTAAACTTGGAATACTCAAACCTTGGTTATTCCTCTTATTTTTCTACCTTTCCTACTTCTGCAAGTCTTGTATCCTCTTTATCTTTGTGTCACTTGGCATATATCTCCTAGTCTTACCAATCTTATATTGATGACTCAGGTTTTATATTTTTTCCAAAATGATTATAATGTACTTATATTCTATATATACAAGTTTTAAACATGTACCTATTTTCATACTCTTTAGACACTAACATATGGGTCAGACAGTAGCATCGACATTATTGTCTTATCCTAACACAAGTTTCCAGTGCCCTAAAATCATCCAATTTAAAAATGAAACATATTCTAATGGTTAGCCTAAGTGATTTAATGTAATTAATTACTCCAAACGGATTGATATAAATATAAGATCAACCCTCATTCATACTTCACCTATAAAAATACCAAAGAGACTAAGGAACTTATCAAAGTCACTATATCAAACATTCAATTGAAAAAAGCCTCTATATTTCCATACCATCTATAGGTAAAACATATTTACATGTCTGAAGTACAAAAGGAGTATCCTAAGAGCCCAATTTTTAAAGTTACAAGCTAGGTCACTATTATACTTTCTTTACACATTATATGATTCACACACAATCCAACATGTAGGGGATAACTACATTAGTCTAAGGCCCTCTTCAGAGTATTATCTATGTTGGTGGTGCCCTTTGATAGTAGGGTCATTAGAGTCAATTAAACATTGTGTTCCCACTAACCCATTTTTCCCCAATGTCACATTGAATATGGAAAGCTAGGGTTTTTCCATTTCACAAGAAATGACTATCAAGGTCCTATATTTTAATGCACCAAAGTAAAGGTGAAAAAAAACCCATAATCATCTAGGTGGCTGCATCCTATTTAAATAGATATTTTGTACATGAAACTAGCATCAAACCTAAACAATAGTGTTGATGTAACCATCTGAGGCTGACAATACTATCCAAAGAGCTAGAAACATCAAAAACAAAATATGACCACTATTTTAGGATCACCTTCTCACTTGCTTTCAAAATCTTCCAGATCCATAACTACATTATCATTAGAACAAGCTAATTACTTCACTTCTTTGTCATTTCTATATTAAACATAGTTTTACTTTCTAGATTTAGACTATATCAACATGATAAATTTAGTGTATACTTATATCTGAGTTTAATATCTAATTAGATCGCTATAGATTTGATTATCACCTGTGTGTCGTTTAATTTCTATATACCCTTTTTATACAATCTATATAACACTAAGATAGACATAATTTTATGGTTAAATACTACCATAGGCACTTATATGGACCTTTTCTATTCTAAATTAATATCTTATACCTAGATAAATGGTATAAAGTAATAAAAACACATCTAAACATTTGTAAAGATATCCCTGGACCGAAAGGTCACACATTTCTCTCAAGGATAAAAATGTCTAGTAGGGGACAATAATGGAAAATATTTATGTCCCCCATGGTACATTTTTTTCCTTAGCTATTCTAACAATCACTTTTCAAATTTGAACCTTGCCTTATAATTTGGTATGTATTTTTAGGATAATAAGTGTGAGGTTTTAAATTTTTGGATTTATATAAAGGCCTATTTAAGTCACTTATAAAATCATCTTGAAATTTTAATATAGAAGCACATTTACACTATTTAATGTTGATAAAATATTCCCTATTCTTCACATATCTTATTGTAATCATTTAAAGCAATCCTTAGTCAAATCAAAAGCCTATTTTATGCAAGCCAAATTAAAGAATGATCAAGTATTTAAACCACTACTATTGGCCCATGAATTAATAAACCTTGATGTTTTGGGTCCTTTTATGCAACCCATAGTCAGGAGAGAAAAATGTTTAATTTCCATAAAGAGATGTTACATTATAAATAATATCTCAACTAATGCTTGGATTCCCATATTCCATCCTACCCTAAACTATTTATTTATTTATTAATTAATTATATCAAGGTCTTCAAATAATTACTTAAAATAATCTTGTCATCCTTATTCCAATTTTGAGAAGTATTTTCTATTTCGAGTACTTCTCTTACTCTATTTTCCTTCTAGTGATCCATCTTTGCAATCAACTTTCAATTAAAATTATACAAAGCAATCCAAGTGGAATAACTACGTGGTATTGATTTCCCTCATTAGAGTATTGGATACATGGGAATATTTTAGTCATCATAGGGGTGATTGAGGTTAGTTTAACCCATTACACTTACTCATTTTATATTTGAAAGGTTTTAGTCATTATAAGCCCTATTAGGGTTTGAAATTTGAAGAAGTAATTTGTAGGTATTACATACATGTCTGAAGGTCAAATATCTACACACATGTATGATTTAAGATATTAAAAATAATCATGACTTGAGTTACCTAATTTTGAGTATAGGACAAGATCGACCAACTCATGACATTAATGGAAGTTAATTATGTCTCAAGTTGGATGGTTATGTCCTTCATTATTTTTAATCTCAGACTCTATGCATTTACAGAATCAGTTCTTATTTTTTAGTTATATTCATTTATTAGTTTCACACAGTCATATATTAGATAGTAAACAATTAAGTTTTCCATTTTTTCATGGTTGCTATACTTTTATTTGATTGCACTTTATTGAATTCAATATTTTGTTTTATTTTTTCTTATCGCATTTTGATTTACAACATTCTACTTTCATTTTATTTAATTGATCTAAATTAGGGTTAATAAACTAATTAATTGAAAATTTTGGTAAAACTTATTGGTGAACCCAATTTTTATTTTAGCATTGTTTCAAAAAAATTGTCTCATGGTTTAGATAAATTCATGAGCATCTAACACTAAAATAACCTTATTTCAATCTTGGAACTAATATATTACACTAAAATAACTCAATTTCAACCTTAAATTTAACAATTGACACTGAAATAATTTTATTTTAACATTGGATTTTATATTTGAGACTAAAATAAAAAAAATCAACCTTATATTTCAATGGGTTTACTTATCTCCATATACACAAAAAATTTCTTTTTCTTTTAGGATCTAAATATTAGTTTCTATTTTTCTCAAATTTGAAACAAATCTATGGTTATATTGAATGATTAATTTTTCTTTCAATCTTCCTTAGTTTTCATTACATGTTGTATTCCAATTATAATGAAAATCAATTACACTAATGTAATCAAATGAATTCAAGCATATGTTAAGACACAAACACTATTAATGTTGGATTTCAATGGGTTTACTTATCTCTATATACACAAAAAAATTCTTTTTCTTTTAGGGTCTAAATATCAGTTTCTACTTTTCTCAAATTTGAAACAAATCTATGGTTATATTGAATGATTAATTTTTCTTTCAATCTTCCTTATTTTTCATTACAAGTTGTATTCTAATTATAATGAAAATCAATTACACTAATGTAATCAAACGAATTCAAGCATATGTTAAGACACAAACACTATTAATGTAAATTTTATAAATACATGCATGACTATAAACAAGAGTAGTTAAACATTCAAGGTGATTTAAGGCTTATTTCACACCCTATTTATGTACTTATTATTACCATATAAATTAAAAATACCCATGAATTTAATTTAATTAAGAATAATATATTTGAACATGTTGATGTGAAATAATTCAATGAATATTTTGTTACCCATACTAAAGAAATTAAATATTTACTATTTATAGCTTAAAAATAACAAAATAAACATGATCATATTATCACATCTAAGAAAAAAAATTATTATGTTGAGAAACTTCTTTCCAACCCTACCATAGGTATTGTTACTTCTACTATTGATACTACTATTACATTTACACCTTTGGACTTGAGGGAAACACAAGGTTTATAGCATATTTATCTGCCATGCTTAACCAAATGACTCATATAATACCTTTGATAGCTATACATCCTACATCACCTACCTTTCCTACTACATAATCCCTTATTCATACTATTTTAATTTTTCATGTTGAGGTGTTGCAATTAGAGTGAGGCATACCAAAATCTAGCCATAATTAGATTCACAAGCTTTGCTTCATAATCCATTAACACCTGACATTGCATCATATCCTTTATCTACAATATTTTTAACTCCTAAACTTCCACTATATGAGGGTAAAATATATCCATAACAACATTTCATATATTTTCATGTGGCATGTTTGGATTATGCTTTTAATGATAAGCTACTAACTAAATTGTTTCCAATAAGCTTAAAATATTATACCATGAGTTATTTTATTATTTACCCATTCAATCACTCAAATCATTTATTCCATTATCAGATTAATTTATCGAGCATTTTTCCATTAATATTAACAAAAAAATATCTTATTCACAAATTTATAAGCTTAATCAAGGAACTTATGAGCTTATCAATGATTATGCACTTCATTATAAAACCATGCTTGTTAAAATGACTAACACATTGGAAGATAATGAATTATAATATATTTTGAAAAAAAAATTCTTACACCTTTGTATAAGTCAATTATTTTCAAAAAAATGATATTATTTGAAGAAATTTGCTATACAATAAGAGAAAGCAAAGTTAAGCTTCTTGATTTGAATAATCTCAAGTATGCACTCGCATCTACTTCAATTTCCACAACAAAATCTCAAATCAAACCTTCTTACAAAGCTAAGATAATAGATACTAAATCAAATTAAAATAATATAGTTAATGTTTTTTCTCATCTTGCTAACAATATTATTTTATCAAATTTTGTAGATTACCACAACCGCCTCATAAACTACTAAAAATGTTTCTCGAGTGTAATCTTATTACTCTACCTCCACCATTTGAGGTTGATATGAGTAAGCCTCAATTAAAATATTTAGATAAAAAAGCATATTGTAATTACCATAGATGCAATGGTCATTGTATTAACATATGTTTCAAGGTCAAGCATCTTATTCAATATCTTATTAACAACAATGTTATTGAACTAGACACTCCTATAGAGGAAACTAAACCTTACCAAAATGAAAATGCTAAGTTGATTTTCAATTATCCATTTTCAAACCATGATAAATATAATAATAATTCAACCATGAATCATACTGACAATGCATATCCACCTCTTATGTCATATGATCATCCATTGGATGGAATTATTGGTACAATTATTCAAACTACTCAACTAGATCCTATGATTACTTTGATGATAATGAGATAGTGGATGATGATTCTTATTTTTATGATTTATGTGTACACACATTTATTTATCAAAAAACCATTTATAATGTGTTAGTTGATAATGTATTAAGTGAGAATACATGTAAAATTACATTACTGCATTCATTGGGTTATACATAACATGACATACAAGAAACATTTAAAAGTAAAAATACATTTAATGGTAAAAAACAAACTAATTTGGAACACATCGTATTGCCTCTTTAAATGGTCCTTGTTATAATATATACTCCTTTTATAGTGATAACACAAAATAAGGTATTTGATATGATATTAGGATGCCCTTGGATAAAATAATCTCCATTTTGTACCTTTTATGGTATATAGATGTCGAAATTACATTAATTACAATTAAGTGGTTATAATTTTAGGAATCAAATATGAGTACCCTTTAAAATCTATGGTACCTCTTCCTCCCCATCCACCATAATATTTAATTGTTACATATATGCAAGAACAAATCACATATACAAAATTTTCACCTATACAAAGGCTTTCATATAAAAGAAAGTGCAAAAGGCTCAAAAGCAACCAACACAAAAACAATATTATCATAAATATGTGTTTAGTTCCCAACAAACACTATCACATGCAACATATTATAAATTGATCATACACACAAATTATCATTTTATTCAAAAGGCACAACATTGGGCATAATATCCTACTAGTCCTCATCATATTTCATGTCATTTTACATCTCCTAGAGGTACTTCTACAGGGGATCACACTTGTAGTGATCAAGATAATTTTTTATAACACATGATACATTTTCTAACTTTGATTCATATGCATCTATCACATTTCATCCAATAAATATAATCCTTATACCACTCATTATAGATTCATATGATCCTTATATTTATGGGACCATTAGTTAGTATGTTACATTTTCAAATATTCTAAAAATTAAAAACATTAAAATAATTCAAAAAAAATTGATTGTAAATATATTCTCAATTATTCATCATGTTATTATTCTACTTATTTCACATGTGATAGATTAGATAAATCCTGTAATTTCTTGGATATTAGTGACTTTTAAGGTCCTTGGTCCTTTTTAACCTTTTTTAATTTGAAAAATCCAAAATATTTATCTAATTCAATTATATTATGTCATTTACCTTGGCATTTTCATAATCTAAACTAAGAACATTGAAATTTATGTCAAGGACAATATAAACCGATAAGGAATAGGAATTACTACCATTACTATCTTAATTTTGTCGATCATATCTTATACCGATTTTCACATAAAAATGAAATTTTCAGTACATAGAGCCTTGATATTACTACTTTTATAATATTTCACTTAGTCCTAGTATGCACAATAATACTTATTCATGAAAAATATTTATTTTTTCATGTTATATTTATCATATATTCATGTTACATATAATCACAAGTGTACATTTTATGAAACAAGGATGTGTAAGCATTCCTCTGCATACTTATTATATTCCTTGCATGCTTTACAACAACATTTTCATGTATAATGGGGGCATCTAGCTCATACATGACCATGCCATCATTCACAGTACATACTTTATCTATAAGCATGTCTTAGATTATTCATATCTATCTCTCCCTTCTTCTAATTTTAAACCCATGATTTATCACTAGTTTCTAGGTTTCTAGTTTCAAAAGTAAAAAAAAATCAAAAATATGAAAACATTCAAAATATTCTAAAAAATTAAAATTAGGACATGAGCATGATTAGATATCTAGTTTACAATATTTTCATGTTATTTATCTCATAATTAGTAGATAACATACTCTTTTTATATCACACATGAACTTCACTAGTATTCATGAGTGTCATGTAGGACATACAAATTTCACATGGACTAAGATGTTGGATTTGTCTCTACCCATTATCCTTACTAAATTGGGGGTATCTTATCCACTAGTTATACTATTTACATGTTTTATCAACCCATAACTCCTAGACTATTGAGATATTTACTATCTGTAAATACATTTCTAACATCTTATCTTACAATTATGTGCACATTTATATTATTTTATAGGATATGATCATATTACTATACATGATGTAGGTGATTTTCTAGTTTCATGTTTCATTGATGTTATTACTTGTATATATTAGATTAGACTTTTCTTGTCTATTATATATGGCCCTTGACCGTTGTGTGTAAATTTTTTTAAACATCTCTATGAGATATCATTTGGTTTGTACGACATTTAAACATGTCCATTACTTATGTCCCTTAGACTTGTTGACGATAACGAATGTCAAGCTAATGAATCAATCATTTTGCCTATCATGAAGGTTAAGATGAAATCATATTGGTTTAATCATAAGGATCTAAGGAATGAGAATTGATTTTAAATATGCATATAAGGGGTTTTTTAATAATTATAGTAAATAATAAGCAATTTAAATATTAAATAATGCATAAATATAATTAAGAAATCATGTCTCTAAATATCAAAATGAATCAAAACATGACTATGTAATCTAACCTATCCGATAGAGAAAACTTATAAAAGAGTTAGTCACTTGAAAGAAATATTTCTTATCCTTTATAATTATTTTTAATCAAATGTTTTTATAACATCTTGATATACCATAAGCTCAAAATAGATTAAAATAAAAGAAAAAAATCAAACTAAAGGATAAATAAAACAAACAAAAATAGAAACTAAGCAATGAAATGGAAATAAACACTAACATATTAATCTAATAACAAAAAAGAACAATACTAAACTATTTAAATTCAAGATATGAAACAAACTAAAGATAACCTAACTCTCGATTTATCTTATGAAATTAAAGTGTAACAAAATTAAATGAAAGAATAATAATAAAAGGAGCTAAATATTAATCTAATAAATAATATAAAATCAATCTAAAAATATTATTACTTGTTATAAATATTAACTAAGTTAAATAAAATAAACTAATAAAAGCAAATTAATGTAAAGACCTAAATTAATAAGGACTAACCAAACTATAACAATCTAAGAAAATAGTGATCAAATAAAAAGTCTAAATTAATGTTACTTTCATGGCTTGACCCAAGTGTCTAGTGCCCTAAAGTCATCCAATTTTCAAATGAAACATATTAAAATGGTCAGCTTAAGTGCTTTAATGTGATTTATCTCCTGAAAGGTTTGGTATAAATATAATATCAACCCTCATTTATTCACTACCTATGAAATCTATCAATTAGACCAAAAGATCACTCAAGTTATCAAAAGCTTTTTTATTATGCTCTATTATAATATCAATCAAAGGAACAACCCATTTACAAGTCTAAAGTACCAAATGAGTAGTCATAAGGTCATATTTTCCAAGTTAAAATCTAGGTCACTATTATACTCTCTCTACACATTACCTAATTCACACACAAGCCAACACATAGGGGAGAACTACATGAGTCTGACGCCCTTTTCTAAAGTATTATCTATGTAGGTAGTTCCATTTGAAAATGGGGTCATTATGGGTCAACTCAACACCATATACCCACTAACACATTTTCCCCAAGGTCATATTGAAGATTCAAATATAGAGTTTTGTCATTTCACTAATAGCGACAGTCCATGACCCAGATCTAAATACACCAAAGTGAAGGCAAAGCCAAACCCATGAGCATATAAGTGGTCATATGCTATTTGATAAAATATTCCATATAGGACATAAGTGTCTAATTTAGACACAAGTGTCAATGCAACTATCCCAGGCTAATGTAAGTGTTTAAAGAGTTAGAAGCACCAAATTCATAATCGTATGACTAATCTAAAACTATCTTCATGTCTATTTCTCACTTATACCAGATATAACATTGTATTAGCATCATAAATAGATAATTACTTTCTTTTATGTCATTTTTATATCTATCATAGTTGTACTTTCTATCAATATCCTATCTCAGTACAATAAATTCAACATATGGTACATCTAAGTTTAGCACATTAATTGGTCTACTATAGATCTGATATTCACCCTTATGCCCTATCATTTATATATCCTTAACCCTATCAACCCAAGTATGATATTTTCTTATCTAAATTAGGGTTAAAAATTTTATTAACCTGATGTTTAAATATCAAACCCTATGCCAACTAGGGTTTTCTATTTTTTTTATTGTTGTATTATGTTTTAAATTTCAAACTTCTCATTTGTGAAGCAATGGAAAATGTTAGTGCAAAAACCTGATTCCAAAATGGAAGATGAAGAAACATTAATTATTCATCTCAACAAAAATAAAAGCTTAATAGATGTATTTTTTTATGTTACAATATATGAAATAAGAAAAAAATATAAAACCAAGGCTGCCTCACATAGTAATGGTGAATCCATAAAAGGCACTATAACTCATCCCACACTACAACTTAATACATCTAATGGGGGCACAAATTATGTGTTCCAACGTTTGTTCCCTAAAATCAATATTGATACATTTATTATAAATTACCCATTGTTTCAACATAAATACCACTTTAAATTCATATTACTACTAAAAACGTGTTTCTATCCCCTTTGGTGACTACTCAAATTTCTAATCAAAATCCCAATGGGCCTATAGTTTAATAACTCCTTCAAGTCATAAAGACCTTTTAGGATAAGGTTACAAACATTGAACAAAAGGATTCAAAGTATTCACATGTTATAGATTAATAATATGTGTTGCATAACCCTCTTGTACTTAAGATCTCTTTGCACCCTTTACCAATTGGATTTTTTGCACCTAAGTTCACATTTTATGATGGAAAATGTGATCATGAGAAACATATTTTAAAATTCTACGTGGCATGCCTTGATTATGCTATTAATAATAAAATTTTGACCAAACTATTTCCAAGGAGCCTCAAGGACTATGATTTGAGGTGGTTTTATGACTTACCTCTCCAATCTGTGAAAGCATTCAAACCTATTATAGATCAATTTTGACACACTTTTATATTAAAATTACCTAAAAGGTTTCCTATGCTTAAATTGCAAAGATCAAATAAGGAACCAATGAACCAATCAATGAATATGTCTTGAGATATAAGACAATGCTAGCCAAAATGACCAATCCTATGGCAGACAAAGAGTTGCAAGACATATTCAATAAAAGTTTTCTTGTTCCTTTACATGTGTCCATTTTTTTCAAAAAAAAATAATCTTTTGATGACTTATTCCATGTTTTACAAGACCATGAAATGAATCTTATGTCATTGAACAAGATCAAGTATGTCACAAACTCACCAGCTTCATCTACATCTAGTACAACATTACAATTAACCAAAGTATAAGGTAAAACCTCCTAATCCTAAAAAATAAACAACCATCATAATTAATATAATTTCTTTATATCCTAATTAGATTTTCCTATTTAATGCACTAAGGAGATAGTTTACATGAGCCTCCTGCTTCATTACTCCCATGGTTGCTAGAGTGTCATCTTATATCTCTCCCTCTTCCTATAGAGTTTGATGTAAATAGACATCTACCTAGATGATATGATGCAAATTATTATTGTGACCATTAACAAGGCCTTAGGAATTCTAAAAATACATGTTTTACCTTGAATCATAAGATCTAGGACCTCATCGATGACCAGTAGATTACATTTGATGATCCTCTGAAGGAAATAGTTCATAACCTAGTGATCACCATAAATAGAAAATATTTAATAATCCTTTGCAAGACCATTTCAAGAAGGAACCATAAGTTCAAATGGAATATAGTGCACATCCTCCTCCATCATATTATGGATGCCTGCTAGATAGGGTTATTGATACTTACACAAGATATATACCTCTTATAGTCCAAAACCCCACTATTTCCTTTGATGATAATGAAATTAAGGATGATGACTCTAATCTTCATTCTCTATTCATTTGAGCATACCTTGATTAATACCACATATACAGTGTTATGATTCATAATGGTTAAAGTGATAATGTTTGAACCATGACATTAATTACACATTTAGGTTATACTCATCATGATTTACACCCCTCTACTAGATCAATCAGAGAATTTAATAGGACCTCCTAGAAGTTTCTTGGCAAGAATGATCTACCTTTACAGGTCGATCCTGCACATATGGTTACTAATTTCTCAATTATACATTTTATGGGTGCCTTTGACATGTTTTTGGGATGAACATGGATACATACTCTTCAAGTAGTACCTTCTATAGTGCATGGGTGTGTTAATTACATTCATGGTAATCAGATAATTAAAAAAATTAGTATTCCATATGAGCATCATATTAAAAAAGATAAATTCATACCCAAGCTGTTAATTATCAAGCATATTAAGGATAATACATCATAAAAATGGTAAGCAATAATCAATCCCCTTTACTAGGTGGCCATTAATTGAAGGACCTTTACATCATAGATAGACAGTGGGTTCCATAAAAACCTCATCTTCTATGCACCATATTCAAATATCCAGAGCACCTAAACATGTTCCTATTATTTTTATTCCAGATAAACCACATAATACATAGATATGGGTTCCAAGAATCCCTATTCCTTCTATTGATACTTCATGACCCTAAAGTCCCATTATACATATGTCAAACATCATATATACTATAGTGCTCCTTACCAGTACCACTGATTTATTGCACCAATTTCTGAGTGGGGAGATACTTATGATCATCCCTTGGATGAGATCATAGAATTATCTTGTCTCTTCCATAAAAACTAAAAAAAACATTCAAAAATACAAAAACACTTTCATCACATATATGTTTTATTGGATCCTTGTCATCTATGTGTTAGTTCTATGTTGATGACTAGCATATCTTTTTCTCCTAAATACACGTGCACATGCACACATAGATACATGATACACTTATGGGTGTTGGGCCTTCCTTATAATCATTTCACTAGGATGTTGGGGGAATCCATATTCTATGATCTTGATATACATAGGTTATAGAATTTGATGGTATTGAGGGCATCCATCTTTATATATTGATATACACAAGCTATATGATTCAATGATCACACTGCATTATCATGTTTGAGATTACATATATACTTAATCATGCCTATTATCCATGATTATAAATTGCACTAGGTACTTTATATGCTATGTACTTGACATTTTTTAACACATTTGATCCATGGGCTACTATAGCATGTTTATGTTGTTTTCTTATGTTTTTCCTTTACACACTTCCTTGAGTGTTTTTCCTTGCTATTGTCTTGATTTTATTATCATTTTTATATGCTCTATTATATGCAAACCCTATGCCTATGTTTGATTTATTGGACATTTGAATATGTCATTACATTCTATGAACATTTAAATATGACATTATTTTATTTTTTGGAATTTGACTTGGTCATGTCCATTCAATTTTGTGGCATTTGAACATGCCCCTTGTTGGTGATCTCCTTGGCCCATTGCCTTTGACTTTATTTTGAGTACCCTTGTGTGTGTGCTCATTTTATGTTTGAGCTTATACTATTACTATCTAGATGTTTCCATGATTTTTATCATGCATCTTAGGCCTATATGTGATCACATTAGTTCTATGTGCTTCAATGTTACATCTACCTAGACATTTTTCCTTCTATATGCTACATGGTTACATTCATAGATGTACATTTGTCTTACCCTTTTTATGTGAGATAACTAGTAGGTACTATTATTTACTCATGGTTGGTGGGGGGGGAGGGGGGGAGAAGTAATTTTAGTGAGGTAATTTCATGGTGACATGGCTTCCACATTTTCATATTTTCTAGATTATAGTGGGATCATGATTTAGAAGCATGTTCTCCACATTCACATAGTATATGGTACTTACACTAGTTTATAGATTCACTCGGGTCATATCATGATGACATAGATTCTACACATTCATAATTTTTAAATTTGATGGGGGCATGCTTAGGAATCATGTTCTCCACATTCATTCAACATGGTACTTATAATTCATGTATTCAATGGGGATATGTTTTGGAAGCATGTTATCCACATCTACTCAATTTTTAGTATCTCCAGTATACAATGGGGGGAAATTTTGGAAACATATCCTCCACATTGGAACTCATATTAGTTTTATATTTCTCCATATATATTGGGGCATGTTTCGGAAACATGTCTGCCACGCTTACATAGTTTTCCAAATTAACCAAAGCACATAGTTATATGATTATGATACACATTTATGGCATAATTATATACATGGTACCATTATTACACATAATTTTAACATGAGACAAATCTAAGGTAAATATGTTGTGAAACATATTCCTAATATTTCAAAATCCAAGTTAAATTCAGATTCTAAAACTATTACATGTGCTAATACCCAACAAACTTTTATAGACTTTAGAATCCAATCTACTGCAATAGTTGGTTCACCTTTTGTTATGGTTGGGGTGATTACATCACTAAATCTTTCCAAGTTCTTAGTTTTGACTTGATTATCCAAACTCACTAGGTTATGAGTATCATTGTCTACAGTTGAGCTAATCTCAACTACCAAGTGGTAATTCACTATTGATCCAAATTTGGGGGCATGTGATTTCAAATATCTCTCTCTATCTCCTTAGATATATTATCTTTAAATAATTATCTATATTTATCCTAATATTAATTTTAGATCCTTACAATGATATATATTTTTTAAAAATAACTTACTAATTGGCAAAGTGGTTACATCTACACATAGGTGTACTCTTAAACCTTGATCTATTAATTTCAATATATTTCAATCAATTTTGAACCAAATTATATGCACTAGTTACACACTATAACATGATATTGGTTATAGGTCAGTTATTAACCAAACACTCAAACCCAATTCTATAAAAATACTCAAATAAAGATAAGGTGTATACACACCTAAGTACTTATTCCTTTCCTTTAAACTAGCAATTTTATTACTATATTGAAGGGGGTAAATGTAGATTATATTTTGTAATTATGTATCACCTTTATCTTGTACACTTGGCAAACTTATGGCCCTGGTTGTTCCTTTTAGTTCTAAATATGCCTTACTTTTTCAAGCCTTACATTTGCTCTATCTTATGCCCCTTGGCCTATCTCTTAGTCTAACTAACCTTATATTGATGACATAAACATCCCATGTTTCCTAGACACTTAAAATTTACCTATATTATACCTATATAATTTTTTAGCATGTGCCTACTCTCCTTCTCCCTAGACATTAACATCAGGGACATACAGTAATGTCGACATTACTATCCTGGCCCAACAAAAATGTCAAGCTCACTAAATTCATCCAATTTTTAAATGAAACATAGTAAAATGGTCAGCCTAAGTAATTTCATGTGAGTTATTTCTTGATAGGGTTGGTATAAATACAATATTTACCCTAATTCATTTACCACCCATGAAACCTAGCAGTCAAACCAAAATATCACTCAAGAAGCACTCAAGTTACCAAAAGTTTTCCTATTCTATCTTATTTTGATATCAATAAAAGGAATAGCCTAGATATAGGTCACAAGTACTAAAAAATCAATCATAAGGTCATATTTTCCAAGCTACAAGCTAGGTCATTGTTGTACTTACTTTGCACATTTCATGCTTCACACACAATCTAACACACAAAAGATAAATACATGAGTTTGAGGCATTATTCTAGAGTATTGAATATGTAGGCAATTCCCTTTGATAGTAGTTTCATTATGAGTTAGTTTAACACATGTTCCCACTAACCTATTTTCCCCTACGATCACATCAAAGATAGAAAGCTAGGGTTTTTCCATTTCACTAGGAACAATAGACTATAACCCTAATTTGAATGCACCAGTGAAGTAATATCCAAACATATAAGTAGGTGGTCACATACTAATTGGGTGCATATTTTATACAGGATACTAGCATCGAACCCAGACAATAGCATTGACATAATTGTCTCAAGCTGACGTAAGTGTCCAGAGAGCTAGAAAAACCAAATCTAGAATATGATGATTGATCTAGAACTATCTTTGTACCTAATTCCTACTTATACTAGATCCAACACTATATTAGCATAAAAAACAACTAATTACTTTATTTTATGTCATTTTTATATCTATCATAGCTATACTTTCCATTAATAGCCTATCTTAGTATAATAAATTCAACATATGGTACATCTAAGTTGAGCACATTAATTGTCATGTTGTAGATCTGATATTCACCTTTGTGACCTATCATTTTTATATCATTAACCATATCTACCCATGTAGGATATCCTTTTATCCAAATTAGGGTTAAATAATTAGTTTGGTATTATGTGTACTTCATGGAAACAGTGGGAAGTTAAATCAAATGAGTGCCCACAAGATCATCGATCTTCAATTTTATTTTTTTCAACTTCCTAGTCACAAGAAGTTGTGATGTAGGGTTGATAGCACATTTATTGATAGAAAAAGTAGGTCTATCAGGATCAAGTGAAAGAATTTTAGTATTCAGTGGCATTAGGTTTGAAATTTTTGGTAGTAACATCAAACACATTTTTAGGTTGAGCATGTAATGGAGTATTATGTGGATAAAACTGGATAGTAATATACATATGTTGAGAAGAATCACTTGGAATGCCTCACCCATAAGGATGGTGTCTTCAATATGCTCTCCTCAATCCTCTATTACCATGTAAATTCAAGGATCTAGTAGGAAAAGAGTCAAGAACATGCCAAAAAATTGGATCAGTAGCATCAAAATGAATGGTTACTCAAGTTCCGTAGTTAAATGGTTGAGAAAAGGTGTTAACATCCCTATAGACATGAAATAATAGGCCTTAATAAATACCATGTGAAGGAGTGCCCTCATTGTGTTGATCATCATCTCTACATTTGTACCAAAATTATGTGAATTTAGGGTTTTCCCTAACATTATAAAGGAAATATACTAAAATAAGCACTCAAAATAACTATACAATTGATATTTGACATGATCAAATATCCATAATTAATCTTGTAAGCTTTCCAATACTCATATTTTCATGAATTTAGGAATGTATTTCCACTAAAACTCAATCATATTTAGAAAAAAACCATGTATGTTATCCATTTAGTATCATTAAAATATGTGCATGAATAAGTAAAAAACAAACTTTCTTTCACAACTTATCAATATGCTAAATACATAACTATCATTTATTCAATATCTTCATCTTAACCAATGATCTAAAAATATTAACCAATTTTAGATGTGATTCAAAGGAGATAAAAAATCAATATAAAACACATATATGCTTTACAATCAAAACATCCCATTTCTCATATACTTCTTGTATTTCCAATACATCATTCTAAAATAGGAAGTAGAAAATAAATGCACCAACCATGCATTACATCAAAAATCAATCACTACTCTTTCTATGCATACTTTAAAATCATTATTTATTTAAAATATGAAAAATACGTTTCCATGATCACTGAAATAAAATCACCAAATATAGGACCAAATATTTCCTTTTTTCATGAAATTAAGAGTACAAAATCTTTGCATTCTTTCCCTCATAAAATAGCATAGAACCCTAATATTATATCATATATTTATGTATCAAGAAACAAATACAAGTTACAAAATTGAAAGGCACACATATTGGTAACCAAAACAATATACACCACTACCTTCATAACTTTTTACTTGCATCATTTTCTAAAAATGACTAAATAAATTATAAAAAATATTATATGCATAATCTAGTATTCATGAAATGTTTGTTTGACCTTATAACTTCATCTATGAATTTTAACCAATATTAATATATATATAAATGATTGCATGCATCTTTTGTCTTCAAAATGACATCAATAAATGAAACATAAAATATTTGTGCCCAAAAAAATCCACATCCTAATATAGTTATATACCCACTATGGAAGTTCACATCAACTTCAAAACCTTTGGGCTATGACAACTTCTATTTACCAACTACATTTGAGTTTGTTTATCTTGTATATTCATAACAAGTAAAGAAAACAAATTTATTTGATAAAATTATTTACATGTAGAATCTCATGGCATTAAACACAAAAATAACACCATTCAAGAATACCACTTGAATCCATTTATCCTTTCAAAACAAACATATACCTTTTCAAATACCCAAAACTGAGAAAAAGGTTTAAACCAAGAATAAATTCTATAGTGTTGGTCATAAAACTATTGATCTTGAAATAAGCATTCTTTAACTTATTTCACAAAAATAACAAAAAACTAAACAAAGCTCAAACTATATTATCATTTATTGACCAAAACACCATTATTTTTCAAAAAAACTATCTTTAAACCATTTTTAGAAGGAATGAAATCATCTTATGAAAACTACATGGGATCATAAACCTATACCTTAAAATCAAAACTATCACACAGAGAGCTTCAAAATCCTTCTCATAATTTCTCCCTAATCTCCTCGATGTAATCTTTCACATGCATAGTTTCGTTTCTACTTCTAAGCTTAAAAATGATGACAAAACCCAAAGAAAATATTTTTTATATTCAAGTAACTAACATTAGAAACTCCCTATGACATGTTTACCTTCTATTCATTTACAACCTCCACTGACATCTCAATTTCATGGTGACATGGCTTCCACATTTTCATAATTTCTAGACTATATTGGGATCATGCTTTAGAAGCATGTTATCCACATTCACACAGTATATGGTACTTACACTAGTTTATAGATTCACTGGGGGCATATCATGATTACATAGATTCTACACATTCATAATTTTTAGATTTGATGGGGGCATGCTTAGGAATCATGTTCTCCACATTCATTCAACATGGTACTTATAATTCATGTATTCAATGGGGATATGTTTTGGAAGCATATTATCCACATCTACTCAATTTTTAGTATCTCCAGTATACAATGGGGGGAAATTTTGTAAACATATCCTCCACATTGGTACTCATATTGGTTTTAGATTTCTCCATATATATTGGGGCATGTTTTGGAAACATGTCTGCCACGGTTACATAGTTTTCCAAATTAACCAAAGAACATAGTTATATGATTATGATACACATTTATGGCATAATTATATACATGGTACCATTATTACACATAATTTTAACATGAGACAATTCTAAGGTGAATATGTTATGAAACATATTCCTAATATTTCGAAATCCAAGTTAAATTCAGATTCTAAAACTATTACATGCACTAATACGCAAAAAACTTTTATAGACTTTAGAATCCAATCTAATGCAATACTTGTCTCACCTTTTGTTATGGTTGGGTTGATTACATCACTAAATCTTTCCAAGTTTTTAGTTTTGACTTGATTATCCAAACTCACTAGGTTATGAGTATCATTGTCTACAGTTGAGCTAATCTCAACTACCAAGTGGTAATTCACTATTGATCCAAATTTGGGGGCATGTAATTTCCAATATCTCGATCTATCTCCTTAGATATATTATATTTAAATAATTATCTATATTTATCCTAATCTTAATTTTAGATCCTTACAATGATATATATTTTTTAAAAATAACTTACTAATTGGCAAAGTGGTTACATCTACACATAGGTGTACTCTTAAACCTTGATCTATTAATTTCAATATATTTCAATCAATTTTGAACCAAATTATATGCACTAGTTACACACTATAACATGCTATTGGTTGTAGGTCAGTCACTAACAAAACTCTCAAACCCAATTCTATAAAAATACTCAAATAAAGATAAGGTGTATACACACCTAAGTACTTATTTCTTTCCTTTGAACTAGCAATTTTATTACTATATTAAAGGGGGTAAATGTAGATTATATTTTGTAATTATGTATCACCTTTATCTTGTACACTTGGCAAACTCATGGCCCTGGTTGTTCCTTTTAATTCTACATATGACTTACTTTTTCAAGCCTTACATTTGCTCTATCTTATGCCCCTTGGCCTATCTCTTAGTCTAACTAACCTTATATTAATGACATAAACATCCCATCTTTCCCAAATGCTTAAAATGTACTTATATTATACGTATATAATTTTTTAGCATGTGCCTACTCTCCTTCTCCCTAGACATTAACATCAGGGACATACAGTAATGTCGACATTACTATCCTGGCCCAACATAAGTGTCAAGCTCCCTAAAGTAATCCACTTTGTAAATGAAACATAGTAAAATGGTCGGCCTAAGTAATTTTGTGTGAGTTATTTCTTGATAGGGTTGGTATAAATACAATATTTACCCTAATTCATTTACCACCCATGAAACCTAGCAGTCAAACCAAAATATCACTCAAGAAGCACTCAAGTTACCAAAAGTTTTCTTTCCTATTCTATTTTATTTTGATATCAATAAAAGGAATATCCTAGATATAGGCCATAAGTACTAAAAAAGCAGTCATAAGGTCATATTTTCCAAGCTACAAGCTAGATCATTGTTGTACTTACTTTACACATTTTATGCTTCACACACAATCTAACACACAAAAGATAACTACATGATTTGAGGCATTATTCTAGAGTATTGAATATGTAGGCAATTCCCTTTGATATTAGTTTCATTATGAGTTATTTTAACATATGTTCCCACTAACCTATTTTCCCCTATGGTCACATCAAAGATAGAAAGCTAGGGTTTTTCCATTTCACTAGGCATAATAGACTATAACCCTAATTTGAATGCACCAGTGAAGTAAAAGCCAAACATATAACTAGGTGGTCACATACTAATTGGGTGCATATTTTATATAGGATACTAGCATTGAACCCAGACACTAGCATTGACATAATTGTCTCAGGCTGGCGTAAGTGTCCAGAGAGCTAGAAAAACCAAATCTAGAATCTGATGACTGATCTAGAACTATCTTTGTACCTACTTCCTACTTATACTAGATCCAACACTATATTAGCATAAAAAATAACCAAGTACTTTATTTTATGTCATTTTTATATCTATCATAGCTATACTTTCCATTAATAGCCTATCTTAGTATAATAAATTCAACATATGGTACATCTAAGTTGAGCACATTAATTGTCATGTTGTAGATCTGATATTCACCTTTGTGACCTATCATTTTTATATCATTAACCCTATCTACGCATGTAGGATATCCTTTTATCCAAATTAGGGTTAAATAATTAGTTTGGTATTATGTGTACTTCATGGAAATAGTGGGAAGTTAAATCAAATGAGTGCCCACAAGATCATTGATCTTCAATTTTATTTTTTTCAACTTCCTAGTCACAAGAAGTTGTGATGTAGGGTTGATAGCACATTTATTGATAGAAAAATTAGGTCTATTAGGATCAAGTGAAAGAATTTTAGTATTCAGTGGCATTAGGTTTGAAATTTTTGGTAGTAACATCAAGTACATTTTCAGGTTGAGCATGCAATGGATTATTATGTGGATAAAACTGGATAGTAATATACATATGTTGAGAAGAATCACTTGGAATGCCTCACCCATAAGGATGGTGTCTTCAATATGCTCTCCTCAATCCTCTATTACCATGTAAATTCAAGGATCTAGTAGGAAAAGAGTCAAGTACATTCCAAAAAATTGGATCAGTAGCATCAAAATGAATGGTTACTCAAGTTCCATAGTTAAATGGTTGAGAAAAGGTGTTAGCATCCCTATAGACATGAAATAATAGGCCTTAATAAATACCATGTGAAGGAGTGCCCTCATTGTGTTGATCATCATCTCTACATTTGTACCAAAATTATGTGAATTTAGGGTTTTCCCTAACATTATAAAGGAAATATACTAAAATAAGCATTCAAAATAACTATACAATTGATATTTGACATGATCAAATATCCATAATTAATCTTGTTAGCTTTCCAATACTCATATTATGAATTTATGAATGTATTTCCACAAAAACTCAATCATATTTAGAAAAAAACCATGTATGTTATCCATTTAGTATCATTAAAATATGTGTATGAATAAGTGAAAAAAATAAACTTTCTTTCACAACTTATCAATATGCTAAATACATAACTATCATTTATTCAATATCTTCATCTTAACCAATGATCTAAAAATATTAACCAATTTTAGATGTGATTCAAAGGAGATAAAAAATCAATATAAAACACATATATGCTTTACAATCAAAACATCCCATTTCTCATATACTTCTTGTATTTCCAATACATCATTCTAAAATAGGAAGTAGAAAATAAATGCACCAACCATGCATTACATCAAAAATCAATCACTACTCTTTCTATGCATACTTTAAAATCATTATTTATTTAAAATATGAAAAATACATTTCCATGATCACTGAAATAAAATCACCAAATACAGGACCAAATATTTCCTTTTTTCATGAAATTAAGAGTACAAAATCTTTGCATTCTTTCCCTCATAAAATATCATAGAACCATAATATTATATCATATATTTATGTATCAAAAAACAAATACAAGTTACAAAATTGAAAGGCACACATATTGGTAACCAAAACAATATACACCACTACCTTCATAACTTTTTACTTGCATCATTTTTTGAAAATGACTAAATAAATTATAAAAAATATTATATGCATAATCTAGTATTCATGAAATGTTTGTTTGACCTTATAAATTCATCTATGCATTTTAACCAATATTAATATATATATAAATGATTGCATGCATCTTTTGTCTTCAAAATGACATCAAGAAATGAAACATAAAATATTTGTGCCCAAAAAAATCCACATCCTAATATAGTTATATACCCACTATGGAATTTCACATCAACTTCAAAACCTTTGGGTTATGACAACTTCTATTTACCAACTACATTTGAGTTTGTTTATCTTGTATATTCATAACAAGTAAAGAAAACAAATTTATTTGATAAAATTATTTACATGTAGACTCTCATGGCATTAAACACAAAAATAACACCATTCAAGAATACAACTTGAATCCATTTACCCTTTCAAAACAAACATATACCTTTTCAAATACCCAAAACTGAGAAAAAGGTTTAAACCAAGAATAAATTCTATAGTGTTGATCACAAACCTATTGATCTTGAAATAATCATTCTTTAACTTATTTCACAAAAATAACAAAAAAATAAACAAAGCTCAAACTATATTATCATTTACTAACGAAAACACCATTATTTTTCAAAAAAACTATCTTTAAACCATTTTTAGAAGGAATGAAATCATCTTATGAAAACTACATGGGAGCATAAACCCATACCTTAAAATCAAAACTATCACACACAGAGCTTCAAAATCCTTCTCATAATTTCTCCCTAATCTCCTTGATGTAATCTTTCACATGCATAGTTTTGTTTCTACTTCTAAGATTTAAAATGATGACAAAAACCAAAGATTTTTTTTTTTTAATTCAAGTAACTAACATTAAACACTCCCTACGACATGTTTACCTTCTATTCATTTACAACCTCCACTGACATCTCAACTAGCTAGATCAATATTAATGGTTATATTATCTACATTAGTAAATTATTTATCTATATAATTAAAATGACCACCAAAACTAAAACCCAAAGCAATGACAAAGCATTAAACACTACCTTACCACTAACTTACATAGGATCTATAAAAATTGAGCATTGAGCTATGAGATCATTTAATTTGCACCTTTCAACAATCCACAATGGATCACCACCTATTACATTTAATGATCGGAGTTAATTTGAAATCAATTACCTAAACTCTGAGGTTACTAAACTAACCACCTTATTAATATTGTTTTCCACTTTTACATTATATTTTTCATTCTCCACTTAATGCATTCAAAGGCCATCATATTAATCAATAAATGTTTTATGACCTAAGTCATATTGGCTTTCAAACTTAGGTTTTCTCAGTTCAAATAAACTTAGATAATATGTTTTAGGCCCTTGGTGATATCAAATGAATTTCAATAAATTCAAACAATATGAGCAATCATGCCTAACAATATGTGTTAAGGCCTTGAAGACACCCTTTACAACAAAAAAATGCCACCAAATGTTTATACATGCTTGAACTTAGCTATTCATCCATTCATGAAACCATGTACCATGTGTTATAGACAAGAAAATGCATTTTTCTTACTACCTATTTATGTGTAAATCCAAAATGAACTATGCATGCATGAATTATCTACTTCTCAACTACTTATAAATACTATCATGTGTTAATCTCAATGTTCTAAAAATATGACAAGTGCAACAAGATAAAAATGATAAGACATTTACCCTATCACTTCTTACACATATCAAATTAATATAGATTAGGACTATATAAATTACAACTGAAAAGGAATGTTGATATTTCACAATTGTCATTGTTCACAATAGGATCAAATCTAAAAATAAATACCAACTTTATAACAACTGTAAAGTAGATAATGCATATACTAAAGACATATTTACTTAATAATATATGTATGCTATCAAAATAGCTTAATCAACATTAAGAGTAATAAACATTCAATGTAGCAACATTAATGTTTTCACATACACATAAAGGATGAATATTTAAATGAATACAAATGAGGTGGCTTCTACTAGTCATTTTAAACTTCATGACTCTAGTCATCAATATGGCATAACTAAGCATGTTAAGACATTTATAAAAAGTATGAGGGTATCAAAAATTGGCATAACACTGGTGACATTTCTAGCCAATTTCACTTATAAAATTGGGTTATAATAATAATTTTTAATTAAAATCAAACTTGAGAGTACGATTGAGGTCTAATCATTTCTCATGCAACTATGTGCAAACCCCTTAAAATGTGAAAAATAATTAGGGATGAACTGTTTGGCTAGCATAACATGAATAAATTAAATAAATTAAATAGGAAATTTTGGGTTGGATAAATATCTAATGCACAGCCTAAAATACAAATTTTAAAAATTAAGAAATGCTTCCAACATATTAATATTTAGTTCTCATTTAATCATACATAATATTTTCAAAATGATCATACAATAATACCTTATTAATTGAAAAACTTATAATGATATAGTAAAACTCATAGGTCATTTTCCTTCATAATAATGAATATTTTCACGTTACATTTTTTTGATCTAAACCAAAATAAAATAGAAAAGACAAACAATAAACCAAAATGAAGAAACAAAGCAAGAAAGAAAAAAGAAACCGAAGAGAAAACAATAACAAGATAACAAACTAATTATGAAAAAAATTTAAATGATGATCATTGACCGAATGATGCAACCAATTACCATCAAGATATTGTAAATGAAAAGATTTTTCCCAAGAATAATAGAAATTATATAAGGAGCAAGACAAAAAGAATCAAACTTACGATGCTTACTTGGGTCCTCATGTGCTTTATCCCAATATAAAACAAGAATCACCAACTTTAAAAGTCTTTTTTTATACTTTCTTATTAAAAAAAATCAACTTCTCTTTAGATTTATATAATATATGTAAAATAGTGTCCTTGGTTTCATTTAAAGTTAAAAGGTCATTAAGTCTTTATTCGATCATATTATTATTTTCTAAAGAATATTAAAGAGCAGTTTTTGTAGAAGAAATTTGAAGTTATATTGGTAAAATAACTTCAAAGTTATAAGCCAACATAAATGGTGAATGCCATGTAGCATCCTTTATTTTTGTATGATCAACCCTTAATTCTTTGAAAGTTTTTAAATACCCATCTTGTTTATTCTTAGAAACTAACTTTTTCATGATTAAAATCATATTTTTGTTGGTGAACTCAGCCTATCCCTTCCCTTGAGGATAGTATTTTGAGGAATGACTAGAGATAATAGAATAATTTATTAATATTATAAGTAATTATTTGAAATAAATTGAGGACTATTATCATAAATAATTTCTTATGGTGCACTGGATCTAGCTAAGATCTGGTTTTTTAAAAAGGAAATCACATCAACTATAACCAAATTGTTTAATGCTTTGACTTCTAGCCATTTTATGAAATAATACATAGCAATCAAAATGTACTTGTGACCAGCTGAAGAAAGAGGATGAATATCAAAGATAAAATCAATTCCCCATTTAGTGAAAGGATTTTCTATAATAACTATATTTAAAGGCATGGTGGGTAATCTATCTCTACCAACAAATAATTGGAAAGGCATGCATGCATGTACCAACTTATAATCATATTAAAATAACATAGACCAATAATAACCTTCATGTAAATTTTTATAATTAATAGTTTTTGTTGCATAATTACCACCACAAATACCTTCATGAAAACCTCTAAGCACTTTTTAAGTTTGATTATGATTTAGACATCTTAAAATAACTCCATCCCTATTTCTATAGAACAAAAAAATTATAATAAAATGAACTTTAAAGCTTGAAGTCTAAGTGACTATTTTTGTTTCTTATCCAAGTTACTAGGAAAAACTTGATTTTGAAAATAAAATACTAAATCATGATAATAATCATATTTAAAAAGTAAACAATCCCACTCATTCATTTCATATCTAAATTGAAATTTTTTAGAAAAATCAGCAACTTTCATAGTTTGGAAATGAGTCTTAGCATGAAAAGAGTCATCGATCAATAAGATTAAAATATTATACTTGAGGTCATGTTATCAGCCAAATGTTTTAGTAGCTCATTACCTTTAATAGTTTTAGATGTTTCAAATTCAAGGTCAAATTCTTGAATCCTTAATATCCATTTAGTTAATCTTCCTCGGATAATAGGTTGTTTTAAAAGATAATAAATGACAAGTACATTGGACCTCACTATAACCTTATTCCCCATCAAAAGATAATAAAATTTTATTAAATAAGATGCCAATGAAAACCAAAAAAATTCAATCAATAGATATCTACTTTTTGCATCCTTTAAAACTTGACTCATATAACCAATAGGTTTTTCCCCATTATTTGCATCATCCTGTCTAATTACACCACCTATGGATTTTTCAATAGAATTTACATAAAGAATGAACTATCTATTTAAATAGGTTTAGAAATTATAGGATTACTTGAAATGGCATACTTAATATTATTAAAATTTGAATCAGCTGTTGAATCCCAAACATAAGATTGATCTTTCTTTAAAAGCAATTGTAATGGGTTAGATTTATCAACAAAATCAAAAATAAACTTTTGCATGAAATTAATTTGCAAAAGAAATAACTAATACTAGATTGATATTTTAAATGTGGCATATCCTTAATATATTTTATATATTATAGATCAATAGAAACAACATTTTTATAAATAATATGTCCTAATAATTTACCTTCTATAATACCAAAAACAAATTTCTTGGGACTTCAAGAAATACCATATTTTTTGCATCTTGTAAAATTTTATGAAGATAATAAATATGTTTTTTCTTAAAATACATGATAAGATAATAAAGATAGAATTGGATGACTATCCTAATTAATTCATCAAAAACTACATGCACATCTCTTTAAAATGTGGCACCTACATTCATAAGACCAAAAAGCGTTCTAATAAAATCAAAAGTTTCCCTACAAGTTATAAATGTAATATTATGTCTATCATATGGATTAATAAAAATATGATTCTAATCAGAAAATAAATCAAGTAAATACATCATTTCATATCCTTAAACTACTTGTAAAATATGATCAACAATAGAAAGAAGGAAATTATCTTTAACACTAACCTTATTAAGATCTCTAAAATCTACACAAAGTGAAGTAGGAAAATTAGGATTTAGATGTTAAGTTTTTAAAATTTTGGCTTGAATATGTGTTAGAGGTCATATTTTGTCTGTAGGAAGCATTTCCATGTTTCACTTTCCTTTGTTTTGATCATTTTTATTTTTTTTCCATTTTCTTGCCAAAACTAAAATTTGAATTGTTTAATGTGTTTTTGAGTGTTTTAGAACTTTATTTCACATTATAAAGCTTTTTTTTATCAATATTATTCAGTGATTAGTAAAATAAGTTTCTATTAATGATTTATAATAATACAAATGTATTAAACCATATATTTTTATGTTAAACTCACTTAAGAGTGAAGTTTTAAATAGGGTTACAAAGAATTGGTTAGACAGTTTGAGAAATTGTAAGAGTTGGAGCAAAGAATGGAATATTAGGAGAGAGATAAAGTATGTGGGAGAATATAAATAGATATTAAAATATTTTAAGACTCCAAGGTTTTAAAAATATTTCAAATAAAATAAGAAAAGTTCAAGAAAATAGGGTTCTAACAAAGATTGTGTAACAAGTTTGCATTAAACAATAAAAAAAATTACTTAATTTGAGTTTATTGTTGAAAATACAATATAATATGATGTTTAAGTGATTTTATTTTACTTTTAAATCAGTATTTTTTGTTTTTTAACAATTTTAATCCATATTACAATCTTGAGAATAGCTACAGGTTTCTGCAATCAAGAAAAAGGTCTTTTATAGTTAAGAAAAGTTTGTTTTTATCATGTTTTGAGGTTGCTAAAAATGATAAATTAAGTGTAAGATTAGGATATGCATGTGAAGAGTATTCAAAAACAAATCTTAAAACTTAAATTTCTAGTGATTATTAGTTCACTAATCGTGTGCAATCCAAAAAAGTGATATAACAACCAAGAAACAGTTGTTTTCATTATGTTTTGTGATTTATCAAGGTGTTTAATTAAATAATACATAAGTAGTTTATGGGTAAGACATTTTTAAATTTAATATATTCAAAAAAAAGTCTCAAAATTCAAATTACCCTTTATTTATAGCTCTCGGTCCCACATACCCTAAACTTGATTTTGAAGACAAAAACTCTTCTAAAATGAAAATGAGCCAACCAAAAAATATGAAACTTTATGTAATGATGTATTCAGATGAATTATAAGTTATTTAATTTTTTTTGGGATTTTTTAGCATCTACAAAAAAATATATTCTTAATTTTCAATTATGTAGGCCTAATTGAAGGGCTAGAACCCTATTTTAGTATTTTCTTGCATTTCTAGGTTTGAAAAAAGGTAAAAATTATTTTAGTGAGTTGAGTTGACATTAAATAAATTTTAAAAAAAAAATTAATAACATATATACTCCTTGTTTAACATATATTTCTCTCAATAATTTTTGTAAGCTAATGTCTCACTTAAGCAAGTTACAAGTTTGATTCTTCCATTACCCATCACCATCATTTTCGGTATTAGAGTATGGTTTGTTTATAATTCAAGGTGACATAAGGATAAATATTTAATTGAGAGAAGTGAAGAGAAATTTGTGAAAATAAACTTGAAACAAGTGAAAAAATGGCACTTAGAGGAGCAGCCAGAAGTGGTGCTAGAGTAGGTCTAAGAAGACAACCAAGAGATGTATTAATAAAGGAGATAATAAATTTATAGGCACATTTTGAGACAATCAAAACTAATCAAAAAAGAGGTGTTATGATATGTTATGTGATTAAAGGAGAGGAATAACCATAATAAGAGGCTTTATAAGAATAAGATGAAGAAAGAATGGAAGAAATACTCTTGAAAGCAATTATAGGAATAGGATCCAAGTGCAAATTATAAGTTTTAATATATGGAGGTGGTCTAAATGTTGAATAATTGGTAGATTGGATAGCTACAATGGACAAATATTTTAAATTTTAAAAAAAAACTGAAGACAATAAGGTCAAGTTTTCCTATACAAGGTTGAAGGGATATGCATCTCTTTGGTAGGATAATGTCCAAGAGGAAAGAAAGAAAAGAGGTGAATAGAAGATCAAGTAATGGGATAGAATGGTATCCAAACTCAAATCCAAATTCATGCTTTTAGACTACTAGACAAACTTTTTCATTAAACTCTAAAACATGAAGAAGAAAAACATGAGTGAAAAGGAATATAATGAATAATTTGTATATGATATTTTGTGATTACGTAGCACCACATTCTTGTACACTTGGAAAACTCAAATACTAGTTTTTCCTCTTAGTTCTACACATACCTTGATTATTAAATCCTCACATTTGCTTTATATTGATGACACATACATCCCATCTTTCTAAAAACATTTAAAATTTAATTATGTTATCCTCTGCAAGGTTCATGCTCTCCTTCTCCTTGGACACTAACATTTGGGATAGATAGTAGTATCGACATTGTTGTCCTATCCTGGCAAAAGTGTATAGTGCCCTAAAGTAATCTAATTTTCATAAGAAATGTATCATAATGGTCAACCTAAGTAGTTTATTCTATGTCATTTTTATATCTAGCATAGTTATACTTTCCATTAATAGTCTATCTCAATTTTATAAATCCAAAATATAATACATATGAGCTTAGCACATTAATTATCCTAATATAGATCTGATATTCGCCCTTGTGGCCTATCACTTCTATATACTTAACCCTAGCTACCCAAGTAAGGATTCATTAATACAAATTGAGGTTAAACATTTGGTGAACTTGATCTTTGAACATCAAACCCTAAGATAGCTAGGGTTTTCTAATTTTTTTTATTGTTGTATATGTCTCAAATTTCAAACTTTTCATTTGTGAAGCAATGGAAAATGTTAGTGCAAAACACCAATTATAAATAGAGAATGAATAAGTATTGATTACTCATCTAAATAATAAAAATGGCTTAATAGATGCATTTTTGTATGTTACAAGATATTAAATAAGAAAACAAGATAAAACCAAGGCTACTTCACCTAGTAATGGTGAATCTAAAGACACCTAAAACTGGCCATCGATAACCTCCAACTAGGCTTTTAACCAATTTCCACCAAAGTGCACAATTTAGATTTAAAATACTAAAATGCATTAAATGAGTTGAAATTTATATATTCAAGTGCTGATTTTGGCCAGAGTATCATTAAATGGGGTAATACAATTTATGGACCAACTAACTTTAATCAAATCATTTCGAATCAAAATGCCAATTTTGCACCTGGGTGCTCTGGATTGCTCTTTCCTATCAAATCTCTTCATGAAATGTGTCTTTGTTATTTTGTGTTGTCAACATCCTAAATGAGAATACGGTTCTAATAAATCTGACATTGACTTCCTATTCTAATCCAATCAAATTTTGGACCAATAACAAGGCATTCTAATCAATTTGAGTAATTTTTACACAAAGCACTTAATCATGCTTAAGAGATAATAAAACCAAATTAGATTCTAATTAATAATTCCTTGGAAACTTTTTGAATACTTATTTTTGAAAATGAATATTGAATATCTGCATCATCAAGTGACCTTGTTGAATACTTATTTTTGAAAATAAATATTGAATATCTGCATCATCAGGTGACCTCATTTATTGAGAAGACATCCCTAGGCCATAAATGCCATAAATATTAAGATTAATGCCTCCCATGCCTCATAAATGCCATCTATGCCTCTTAATTTCTCTTTTATCCCAAATATTTATGAGCCTATTTATGGATTTTAATTACATATTTTGATTAATCCTTATCCACACATCTCAATCTTGAGATGGACGGTTCAGGTTGATTCTACCCATTTGAAAAAATGTAAAAATAGGAGGCCTTGCCACATGAATTTCAAAAAAGTCTTGATAATGCAAAGTTATAATACACAAATGATTCCAAAAGCTATTGCAATTAGTGTTATCATACCAAATTGATTCCAATCCAAGTTAAAGCCAAAGGTGCCAAGGAGAAGAGGAGATAGCCAAGCCTCCTTTGATGAAGACTTCATGAGCACAAGCCAAGTAAGCCACTACAAAATCATTTGAAGCATCCAAGGAAGGTGAAGGATTCTTGTTTTTCTTTACTTTTTAGTTGTGTTTGTCATTTTTTTTTGTTATTAAGCTCACCCTAGTAACTAGGCATGAAGGTGTTAGTTTAGTGTGTTGTTTGTCAATTTGATTTGTTCATTTTGTCACTAACACAATACTAATCACCTCTCTTGAGTCAAATTCCTAGTTCAGATCATGGCATACACGATGGGACCAAATGCATCCCACACATGAAGAAGATCATTATGCAACTTTAAAATCTTCATTTGAATTATTAAATCTTTTACAATTTGATTTTCTAACTTTGTTTTGCCATTTTCGTTTGTCACAGGTTTACACAATTTCATCATCGGTTGAGTAAACCACCGATGGTCATTTTCAGCCATTGTCAGTTAAGTATAACCGTTATTGATTATCATAACCATCATTAGTTAGTAAAACCCTCATCAATCTACATAACCATCACTGGTTAGTATAACTATCATTGATCTACATAAATGTCATTAGCGAGTGTAACCGTCACCACTTAGTGTAACCATTGCTACTTATTATAACCATCAATGGTCACTATGTTTTTTTTACACAACCCTGAGAGCTCATTTTTCTAAGTTGGTTATTTCATCTTCAAAAGTGATTCTAAGCTAAACATCTTGCTAACATTTTTTTTGTATATTTTACTTGAAAAATCATAAAAGAATGCTTAAATAGATCTTTTTAAACTTCTTTTAAGGTGTTTTAAGATGAATCAAACTTTTCATTTTGGTGCTTAAAGGAAAATAATTTAGGGTACTATTATTTAAATCCTATAGTTATCTTTCAAAGTTACAACTTAAGACCAAGGGGTTAAAAGAACACCACCACATCTTTGGTTTGGGCTTAAAATTGAACACACTTGTCAATTTTTGTTTTCAATAGTTGTTTAATTAGAATTTGTTTGGAAAAAAAAAGGTTTGTGCATGTATGCTCTTCTATTTTTCCCCTTTAGGGAACCCTTGGAATAAAAAGTCATCTCCTTATTTGTAAATTACCTAGTCCAAGGCATAGAAAGAATGTTGTCTAAAGCACTCCCCAAAAACTTACAAAAGTATTGGGTGACCTTGACAATGACCCTAAAGTCTTTCTATTTTATTCTTTCTTTATTTCATGTAAACTTGGCTTGCGAGGGGGACATCATTACCTCCTATGATTTCTTTAGAGAAGCTTTGACCTAGGGTTTCATCTCCTATCATGGACTTCAATTGGCTCCATATTGGATTTACACATAGGATGTAGTGGCACTTTGGACATCGTACTATGTAGTGGTTGCAAAAATGACTAGACCTTTTTGCAACAAGCCAAGTGTTATGGACCCAAAATCTGTGCTTTTGTTTTTGCATTGTTTGATGTGAAATTCATTATGCAATTGATTCCCCTAGAAAAATTTGAAAGATTGCTAATTTAGTCAACTGCACATTACCATACCCTTACTAGAATTTGGATGATTATACTTAGTGCATTTTGGTCATTTTTTGCTTGGTATGTTTTGAGACTAAAACTTGTTTGTTTATTCATAAGCCATATCAAAAGAATGTATTTGAGTTGAGAAGGGTATTGGTATGCTACCCAAATCATGTCAAAACATTTTGAGCCTTTTTAGTCTTTAAAACATAACATAGATCACATCATTTGAACATGCTTACATCGTTACGCTGCTCAATTTATTTCAAGACTAGTTTACCTTGTATCAAAAACCATTGTTTGAAACCATGTTATGTATGTAATTTATACCTTTATCATGTGTTGTCATGTTGTCCAATCTTGTCTAGCTTGTTTTTTCAAATCTTAATTTTCAACATTAAGTTTTCAATTAACCTTGTCAAGTTTGGATTCAAACATTGATTGATTTTTGTTTAGGCCTTAATTCATGGAGCTGATACACAGATCTTTCTCTTTTAGACTAGACCTTTTTACAACAAGCTAAGTGATATGGACCCAAAATCTATGATTTTCTTTTGCATTATTTGATGTAAAATTCATTGTGCAATTGATTCCCCTAGAAACATTTAAAAGCTTGCTAGTTTAGTCAACCACACATTGCCATAACCTTGCTAGGATTTGGATGATTATACTTAGTGTATTTTGGTCATTTTTGCTTAGTATGTTTTGAGACTAAAACTTATTTATTTATTTATAATCCATATCAAAATAATGTATTTGAGTTGAGAAGGGTAGTGGTATGCTACCCAAATCATGTTAAAACATTTTGAGCCTTTTGAGTCTTTGAAACATAACATAGATCACATCATTTGAGTATGCTTATGTTGTTAGGCTACTCAATTTATTTCAAGAATATTTTACCTTGTATCAAAAACCATTTTTTCAAACCATGTTATGTATACCATTTAGACCTTTGTCTTATGTTGTCATGTTGTCCAATCTTGTCTAGCTTGTTTGGTCAAATCCTAGTTTTCAACATTGAATTTTCAATTAGCCTTAGCAAGTTTGGATTCAAACATTTCTTGATTTTTGTTTAGGCCTTAATTTGTGGGGATGATACATAGATATTTCTCTTTTAGGTTGCATAACTTTGATTAATCGATTATCCAAATTTGAAACCTATTGATGGTTTGTTTGTCCAGAGCCTATCCTCATCATTATTTGTGCCTTTATTTGGGAAAACATAGTCTTTCTTTAAAGAGCATTTTGTCTTATGCCTTATGCCAATTGAGCATGTTTATGTTTGATTCCATGTACTAGGTATATGTCAAATTTGTTTCCAAACTTATTATATTAAATCAAATCACATTAGCCTTTGTTTCAAGTCTAGATTTTGACATCATTTGGCCAAAAGTCCTAGCATATGCCTATTTTTTTGAGCCTAGCTTTTGACTCCACATTTGCACAAAAGACCTAGCAATCAAGATCCACAATGACAAACTATTTCTATATCAGGACCTCATCCTTTGGCTTGTGAGAGCAATCAAGATCCATAACACCCCTTCATCATTCCAAGACCTAGTCCTTTGGCTTCTACAAATAAAAAAGTTCCATACCTCCCTATCATTATCATTTTATAACTTCATCCTTTGGTGCATGCAAGTAATCATGCTCCTAGAGGCCCTACCATTATCCAACCATAAGTCATTCCTCATCCAATACCAATCCCAACCAAACCTCAACTGATCCAATCATTTGAAGACCAAGATATGTTCTCATTAGAAACCAAAGCCAAGAAAACCAACCAATCCAAAATGTTTTTATTGAACCAACCACTTGTGATAAGTCATCCTATGATAAATCACCTATTGATCCTATCCTAGTTGTCGAGGAGTCTCACACTAACAAGCCAATCTTTTTTGAGTCACTTATTAATGATTATAACCACCTTTGGAAAAATCATTACCTTGACCATATGCCTATTTTTAAAGAGCCTCCTATTTACAAGCCAATATTTGAGGAGTTATCTATTGACCTTTTTCCCATCTTAGAGGAGTCCCACTCTAACAAACCAATTTTTGTGGAGCCCATTATGCCATCATAGGCTATTACTTGTCCAAAATAAAATATTCAACAAGACATCATTGTAAGAGAGTACCCATCAGATGAAGAATCAGAGTTAGAGTTAGGTTTTATTCTTGAACCAACATTGGATTTACCATGAAAATTTGAATCAACATCAGTCTCAACATTAGATTTAGAGTCCTTTGAGTTAGAATCAAATATAAAATAATAATATGTTCATGGTTGTTACAACATTGGTTACACATGCCTTACAGATAAATTTGAATACATTTATGATCCTTTTATAGTTTTTGAGGATGATTACTTCAGCTTCAACACAAGTTATCTTAGTATCTTCTATGAGGATTGTGTAGCCTCTCCCCATTTCATTACTATTCCATAGACCATTACCATCAACCAACATATCCATATCATTGGCATTCCATCTCCCATAAGTGTTGATTGGGATTGAGAAAATCACACTTTGTTAAACTACATCCATGGTGACATAGCAGTTAAATAAGAGAAAGGAGGCTAAGACCACATTCATATAGCAAAAGAACACTCTCCTAGTGAAACCTTTTTGGAGGCACTAGGGGAAAATCAAAGTTAGAACTCAACATCTTCTAGTGAAACTTTTTTGAAAGCACTAGAAGATAATCAAATTCAAAAGTCAACATTTCTTAGTGAAACCTTCTCAAAGGTGTTATGGGACAATCATGACAAATTCATTGTTGAAAACCTTTTTGAGGCACCAATAGCTAAGCACAAAATTTCTTCACTACTTGATGAAGACAAAATCAAATATCAAATCAAAATAGCTTCCAATCTACAGCCTAATCAGATGGTAGCTACTCTCAAGATCAAATAACAAAAAAATCTAGTGGTCCTATTGAGAGAACAAGTCTTTGGCCCTGTCACAACTAAAGTTATGTTGAATTTGGCATCAGTAACATTATGTGTGACTGAATGTCCTAATCTTAATTTATTTCGCTACCATCATTCATTCCATTATAATCTAACATTCCATTTCACAAACAAACCTATCATCCAAATTTTATCCCTATTTACCATCCATGGTTACACTTTATTTTTCAAAGACTACAAAGATACCTTGTATCAACATTTAAAGGAATCAAAATCAACAACCAATGAAGATCACAAAAGAATTCTTGATAACCAAATCTATAGGCCATTCTTGATAGAGAAGTTATTTATATGAGGTGTGGGCTAGAAATTAACATGATCAAGCATTATTTTTGTATCATTTGTTGATTAGTATGTGCATCTCCCCATCAGTAGGAACAATAGAATCAAAAGCCACACCTAGGTCAAAAACATGTACCATACCATTTCAATTCCATGCCATTACCATTATTACATATCCTTTTGCCATTATTTCATAGCCTAACTAATCACCTTCTCACTTGGGGGTAACCCTCTTACCATTTTATCCAATTTATCAAACCATCAGTATCCTTATCAAGACTATGACATCTAACCATTCTATTCCTATCTAAACCAAAACTTATTTTTAGTCATCCTACACAATCCTATTTTGATATTGGCTACTTTGGTTCTTCCTACACTTTTTACAAGGGGATTTTGATCAGGTTTCAACTCTTATCAAATTCATGTTTACAATGACAATCTATGAAAGTAGTGTGATATTTGATCTGGCAAGATATCTTTCATTCTATCAAGCTTGTTTATGTGAGCTTGATTATAACCACCTATGGACAAATCACTTTCTCACCATTCTTACTACTAATTATAACCATCTATGGGTAAATTAGTATCATTGACCTATTCATTCATATTTTAGTTATAGCCACCTATGGGAAAACTAGGGGCAATACTTGTTTACCATGTACTATCGCATCACCTTGCCATCACTATTTTCATTTGATTGGCCATTTTCCATATTTGAGAACTTGTTGGGATGTAGTTGTTTTTTCCCTACCTTTTGTGTGGATGGAATGACTATAACTTGAGGTCATTTTAGGACTATGTAGGTCATGCTCAATTCACGTTGAGGTCACCTCAGTCCCTCTTTCCATACACTCTCACCATTTTGTGATAAACCTAAGCCATTATCTCACCATTTTGTGAGAAACCTAAGCCACGCTCTCACCATTTTATGAGAAACCTAAGTTTTAATGCTCTCACCATTTTATGAGAAACCTAAGCTTAAATTATCTTTCCATTTCATGAGCTTGAACCATTTCATGTCTCATCATTCTTGATCAAGTTAAGATACCTCAAAATTCCAAAAACATTCATAACATTTCAAAAATCCAAAAATATTTATCCTATCTAAGCCTAGTCAGTTACCCTCGATCTACCCTAATGGGGTAACGTCATTATTAGGATGCTTTATTTTGATTTTTTTTTTAGGATTTTTGTTTGTTTATTTATTTCAAGTTTTTTTTTGTTCACTTGATTATTTATTTACTTTCAGCACTATTGCCTTGACTCAGTCTATATGTGTTCATTAGGTGATTCCTTGCACACATTATTCTTGAGTCTATCTATATTCATATATCAACATTATCATCATGGTTTTTATCATTGGTTTATTGTTTTTAAGTGTTTATTGAATCAGTAGTCAATCTTTATGCATATTTTGGCCAAGTCTTCATGGTGTTCTATCATGATGCCTACCATCACATGCTATAGCAAAAATTAGCTTCAAGAAGGTCTACAATCAATGGAGCTAAAGAAGTTTCTCCTTAGCACCTTGGAAAATCCTCCCATCCCACCCTTGATCAAATCAACCCATTAATCAGTCTAGTTGTATCATTGCTAATTAGGATGAGCATAATCTTATTGGTAGGTACAACTAAATCATTCACATTGATCAATCTTATTCTTCTATTCATCTATTTCATCACTTTGTACCCATAAATCTTTAATCTATATTCCATATTATATCCTTGAGTTATGCTTGTTAATCAACCCTAATTGGGTCACCATCACCTTTATACAATCCAGGTCATCTTTATGATTATAACCACCTATGGGTAAATCATTATTTTGACTTTTATTCCTAATTATAATTGTCTTTGGGAAAATTAGTCATCTTTAAAAATCAATGCATGAAAGCATTTTCTTATTTAGATTAATCTCAACCATGGGTTAATTCTCACTTTTTTTCTTGTTTCTTTTTGAGGGACCATCCATCCACAAATTTGATGGCCACTCCCTTGGGGGGGCATCATCATAGGCTTTCCAAACACTATTTGGAGCTTTGTTCTTCAACCATCATCTTATTTTTAGAATATAGACAATCTCTCATTATTTTAAAATACATTACTTTTCCTATAGTTTGCAACATCTTCCCAAATAGGAGCAAATTGTAGACACCTAAAATTAGCCATCAATAACCTCCAACTAGGATTTTGACCAATTTGTACCAAAGTGCACAATTTGGCTCAAAAACACTAAAATTCATTAAATGAGTTGAAATTGATATATTCAAGTGTCGATTTTGGCTAGAGTATCATTAAATGGGGTAATGTAATTTATGGGCTAGCTAAATTTGATCAGATTATTTCAAGTCAAAATGCCAATTTTGCACCTAGGTGCTTTGGATTGCTCTTTCCTATCAAATATCTTACATGAGATGTGTGTCTTTTTTATTTTGTGTTGGAAACATCCTAAATGGAAATATGGTTCCAACACATCTAACATTGACTTCTAATTCTAATCTAGTCAAATTTTGGACCAATAACAAGGCATTCTGATCAATTTGAGTAATTTGTGCACAAAGTGCTTAATCATGCTTAAGAGCTAATAAAACCAAATTAGAGCCTAATTGATAATTTCATGGAAGATTGTTGAATACTTATTTTTGTAAATAAATATTAAATATCTGCATCATCAGGTGACCTCATTTCTTAGGAAGACATCCCTAGGCCATAAGTGCCACAAATATCAAGATTCATGCCTCCCATGCCTCATCAATGCCCTCCATGCCTCTTAATTTCTCCTTTATCCCAAATGCTGATGAGCCTATTTATGGATTTTAATTACATAATTGGATTAATCCTTATCCACACATCTCAATTGTGAGATGGACATTTCAGGTTGATTCTACTTATTTGCAAAAATCTATAAATAAGAGGCCTTACCACATGAATTTTAAAAAAGTCTTGATAATGCAAAGTTATAATGCAAAAATGATTCCAAAATATATTTCAATTAGTGTTACCATGCCAAATTGATTCCAATCTAAGCCAAAGCTAAAGGTGTTAAGGAGAAGAGGAGATAGCCAAGCCTCCTTTGATGAAGACTTCATGAGCATAAGTTCAGCAAACCACTATAAAAACATTTGAAGCATCTAAGGAAGGTGAAGGATTCTTGTTTTTCCTTATTTTTTAGTTATGTTTATCATTTTTTTTGTTATTAAGCTCACCCTAGTAACTAGGCATGAAGGTGTTAGTTTAGTATGTTGTTTGTCAATTTGCTTTGTTCATTTTGTCACTAACACAATACTAATCACATCTTTTGAGTCAAATTCCTAGTTCACAAAATCTATAGAAGGTAATATAACTCAAACCATATTACAATTTAATACATCTAATGGGGGAATAAATTATGTGTTCCAACCCTTGTTCCCCAAAACTATCATTGATACATATATTATGAACTTACCCATTGTTTCAATGTAAATATCAGTTTTAGTGCCTATTAATACTCAAAACATGTTTCCATCCCCTATGATGCCTACTCAAATTACTGATAAAAATCCAAATTCAATCACTCCTTGAATTCATAAATACATTATAGGATAAGGTTACAAACATTGATCAAAAGGTTTCAAGGTCTTCACATGCTATATATTTTCAAGATGTGTTGCATAACCATCTTGTAGTTAAGATCTCTTTACACCCTTTTCCAATTGGATTTGTTGCACCTAATTTCACATTTTATGATGGCAGGGGTGATCTTGAACAACATCTTCAAACTTTCTATGTGGCATGCCTTGATTATGCTTCAAATGATAAATGTTTGATCAAATTATTTATAATGAGCCTCAAGGACTATGCTTTGTGGTAGTTTTATGACTTACCTATCTAATCCATGAAAGCAATCAAAGCTCTTGTAGATCATTTTTTGGCACACTTTTATATCAACATTATCAAAAATATTTCTTTTGCTCAAATTTTAAAGATCAAATAAGAAACCAATGAACCCATCAATGAATATGTCTTAAGATATAAGACAATGCTACCCAAAATGACCAATCCTATGGAAGACAAAGAGTTGTAAGACATATTCAAGCAAAGTTTGCTTTCTCCTTTACATGAGTCCATTATTTTCAAAAATATTTAATATTTGAATGATTGATGCCATATCGTGTGAGACTGTGAAATAAATATTATGTCATTTAATAAGCTTAATTATGTAGTAAACACACCAATTTCATCTACATCTAGTAAAAAATTTATAATTAATCTAAATTATAAGATAAAACCTCTTGATCCTAAAAAGAAAACAACCACCCTAGTTAACATAGCTAAATAATAGACTAATCGTCTTGTCCTATCTAATGCACTAAGGAGATAGTTTACACATTTACTTGAGCCTCTTTCTTAATTAATCCTATGGTTTCTATAGTGTCATCTTATATATCCCCATCCTCTTATAGATGTTAATGTAAATAGACCTCTACCCAAATTATATGATGCAAATTCTTATTATGACTATAACCAAGGCTCTGGGCACTCTAAAAATAGATTTTTTTTACCTTAAATCATAATATCCAAGACCTCATTAATGACTAAAAGATTACATTTGATGATCCTCCAAAATAATCAAGTTCACAGCCTAGTGATCACCATAAACAATTTAGATATTTAATAATCCTTTGCATTACCATTCTAATAAGAAACTATTATCACCAAATATCTCACCCTAGATGAGGTTGTTCAATCCCTAATATTTTGGAAATATTGTAATATCTATAGGCCTGTGGGTTGCCTATAGTAGAGGTATACCTTTAGGTTTAAGGGATGGCTCCATAGATTGATCCTTAAGTGATTATCACCTACACTAACTATTTATTTAGATGAAAAGAGGTAGAAGTATACATGAAAGTAAGATAATCTAAGGGGGTGATACACTAGAAATATCTCCACATTACTATCATACAAATTCACTACAAAGCAAAACTCACAACACGAGTCTTAAAGTCCTAGAATACTCTAACATTAGTATTTCAAACATGGAGGTGTTATTCATGACACTTCTTAAGGTAAGTGAACTAGAGATTAGTTTTAGACACAAAGGTTACTTTTACACTTCAAAATAGACCCATACACTTGACCACACTTCATGTGACCTACTAGAGTAGAACAACTTGCATCAAACATGGAAGGATTGAGAGAAAGCAAGGATAGCCATCAATCACTTGAATTTTCCCTATACATCACTTCACATGATTAGAAAAGATATTTTGTGAAATCAAAAATATATTTCATATATTATTTCAAAGGTAAATTAAAATTTCAAACCATCAGGTCTTCACCATACCAGGTGTGTAATTTTTTAATATAAGAGCCAAAATGGCTTATATTTATAGATTATGAGAAGAGAGAAAAGAAAGTGGAGATCAAGGGTCTTAATTCCACATGTAAAGGCATGAAAAATATTTATGTTTTATAAGAACAAAGTGTGAAATAGACCATGAAAGGTCTCTTTAGAAAAATGTCCATGTGAAGCATGAAAACTCCTTCAAACTAACATAGGACCCTTTAAATGCCTTCTTGAAACTGCCTTCATGATTGGGCATATTTTAATTGATAAAAAATAGAATAGGGAGAGTTAACACATGTGAACTATCAATTATGGATTATAAAAAATATTCAACATTCATTAAATGATTTTCTAACCACTAGTCTTCTTTTAGACACTTGTTCTCATCATCTGTAATCACCATTACTAGCCTTATAGGTTTGTCTTCACATTTGTCACCCAAATGGCCTTTGGTTTCTTTATAAAATTCACTTAAGGAGTGATATGACACCTATATAGATACCCCTTGCCTTATAATCCATTAATCAACCCTTATAAAGGTCCAAAAACCAATTTATTACTCTCTTACTTGGCAGTCACTCTCCATTTTCACTATCTAACATAGACTACCTAAAGTGAATGATATTATAGAAGTGTTTCCATGTCAATTTTATGTGATAAATGAACATGGATAGTTATTATAAGTCTCAATTTACCTCCCCAAATGACTCTCACCTTTTAATTCTACTCTATACCTACAAACACATAAATCTTTATAAAAAACCCTATTTCAGGCCTGTTTGTATAAGTAGGGTACAAACCAATCATGTTCCATAGATCCTAAGAGAGTTATCTAAAAGTATAAAATAATTTCCTTGCCATACTGCATCTTTTGAATGCATTTATATCCATCTCTTTATAATCAGGGCTTTGATAAGAGTTTATGAGGGTTTTTAGTGTTTCAACCTATTAAGGATTATTCATGAAATCCTAACATTGAAACCTCAAACCAATTACACTAATATCATGTTAAAGACCCTCTTAAAAAACTTATAACTCCTTGGAGTCTCATACACAATTTTTATACTAGTGTGATCATCCAAAGATAGATTATTGAGCTCCTTAAGTAAATTTTGTGTACCCTTGTGAAGTTGGGTCAAAATGATCAACCTGTGTGATCTCTTTGCAAACTAATGGTTTCAAAAAACTTAAAACTCCCCTTAAATTTAATCAATGGTATTTCATGATTAATATGTCCTTATAAGTGGATTTAGGCCCTTTTAAGGCTTAGACTTAGTCTTAGGCCTAACAGGCTTGACTGTGTTCTTGATGCCCATAACCACTCTGAGTGGTTTCTCAAGACTGTGGGGTCTTATATACCTTTTTTCATGTTAAAATCAACATTACTCATCCTATTTTAGTGTTCCAACACTCCTATCTCATCTCTCTAGCCATCTACCCACCAATCATGCAGTCATGTATGTCTAGGATTACCCTCTATCTAAGATAGAATAAAGGTAACTTCCACTATTATCTTAATCAAAACAATTATATTAGAGGTAATTATATGACATGTATGTATTCTTTACAAATTTTCAAATTTAAATCACCTTCAAACATTGCAAACTCCAAGGCAGACTTTGTATGATAGTGACTTTGCAAAGACTTTGAGTCATGACTATAGATTGAACCTTGAAAATTGGTCCTTTTCCTATTTCATTATTATGAGTATTACATGAGATGGTCATCACCACTATGATATTGGTCTCATTAATATCCACCATCCTAAATTCTACCAACTTTCTCAAAGTACACCCTCTACTTGACCAGACGTAATTAGCAGATTATGTTGACTTCAGGTGTACTTACTCAAGAAAGGGAAATGCCTATAGGTGTCTTCCATGATAAACCTTATACATCATGATTAGGTTCCACTTGAAGTCATCAACATCATATATAACTTTTTTAGAATTTTTCGTATCATATATATGCTAATCCAACACCCAAACTATCATGTGTAGCATATTGTGAGCATGTTGTCAAACTATAGGTGCTCTTTTTGGGAACAAAAAAGGGGGCCTTGTAGGCGTTCATCTAAGTCAAAACCTTACATCTCAATTCAATAATTTATCCTTGGCACTAGTGTTATTTCAAATTGCATAAACACTTATGTATGCATGGTTTGTTATTTATATTTCATTTCCAACACACTATACATTACTGACTGACTATAAATACTCCATTGGAGAAACCTGGGGTCCTCTTGTAGGTGATTACCTATATTAAGCATTGAAACTCAAAATTTGTGACTAATTATGGGAGGATAGTATCATCTTTGACTCAAATAAGTTCACTTGGTCTTGAGATATGCTTCTATTGTATCACATGGTGTTGAAAGACCATTTTAACTTAAAATATTCTAGATTATACTAACATTCTACAGTGAAAAAATGCTTGAAATGGAGACTTACTAACACTCTACTTACATGACCAAACAACTAAGTTTTATTTTCAAATAATTTCCCATATTATTTGAATATATGGTGGAGGCACTTATACTTTCACAAACCTAAAGACACTCTAATATGAGAGGATCAAATGTAAGGGCAAATTGTGATTCAAAGAGTTTAAGGTAAAGTGTCCCCTTAGCAACTTTCTCCACTTATGAGCATGGTTTGGGGTCTGACTATAATAATGTAAATTTAAATTCTCTTAGACCTTGATGACACTTTAAAAAATTCCAAATGATTTTATTTTAATATGCTCAATCTTTTGTGGAGCACCTGTAGGTGAACATCAAACTAAGAACTATGTATATGGAAGAATTGGTTGTCATAACCAATCATAAGTCATTCGAATAGTTTAAAATATATTTATCACACCTTGATATTGTATTCAACATATTGAAAAATCCTCATCCCATCAATATGATTTCTTAAAAATCCTTTTCACCTGACTGTAGGTGAATGTTTGTAGGAAATTTTGACTGTGTATGTATGTGACTATGTTTTTTATCAATATTAGAGTTGAAACTCAACCTCCAAATACAATTTATTGATAAATATGAATTTATAGGTTAAACTAAAACCATTAACTTGTATTATTACTATTAAGAAGATCAAACAAGGATATAAGCCCCTATAAATGATGAAAACCATTTGCATACTAGCAATGGAACTCTCAACTAGCAAAGTGGGATATTTTTTCTCAAATCCTTCACATCACACATGAATATTAGACAAATTACCATGTGATAATTAATATCACACCTTAAGAATCACTTTAAATAAATGTTTTATATAGAACTATGCAAATAGAGAAGGAAATTGAAGGGTATGGGGATGTGTATGCAGAAATGAGTCACTAACACTCTAAATAATGGTTTATAAATCTTGGTACACCAAATTTTGAACTATTTCCATGAAATTTTATTTTAAAAATATTAATATCATCCCTTATAATCATTCTACCCAATTCATCTCCTATTATCTATACTAAACTAAAACCAGTTGACCATTTTTGCATGAAAAGCAGAGCAATGGAGAATAAAAATGGTTTAATGACATTTTTGAGATTTTCAAAGTTGATAAAGCATGGAATTGATTTGGGGTGACCTTAAGGGTCACTAAAAATCCTTCCACATGTGCCAAAACTCCTGCATAAGTTGTATAACTATTGAAAACTACCTTTTCTCAACTATTTTCTTGATTTCAATGTAGCACCTACAAGTTTTAGTTATAAATGACATATATGACAATAATATAACATTTGAGACATTTAAATACACTTTGGAACACTTTTATTTTATGGTAAACCATATAATCTTCATAAATGACTCAAATATGACCCATAGAATGACATAAGACTATGTAGGACAAAAATGACAAAGCTAAAGCATAATAAATTACCCTATAAGACCATGGTCCACATTATAACACCCTAGTGGACCCCTATATCAAGTTTTAAAATAGAGGTGTGTTGAACTATTTTGACTTTTGGTTAAAATATTCAACATTCTTAGTGATTTCCTAGGGGTGGAAAGCCAATTATGCCAAAGACCAATATCCTACTCTTATCCATTGGGATGTGGAGTCACATATGAACTAAATATACACTAAATTGCCTCTAAAACCACACTAAATAATATATAAAAACACAAAAAAATAACACACCTAAGAAAACACACATGTTCTCAAGAATACTTATGGAACACACACATGACAAAAGCAAAGACACACCTATCCAAATATTTACAATACCTCAATTAATCGAGAAGAACAAATTACCATGCTTCAACTAGCTTCAAATATGGTATCTCTTTCATATTTTTTTCTTCATAAAAGCAACCTATCATGTGGAACATTCTTGTCAACAAATACTTGCTCATGTTGATGGTCAAATGAGTTGACATCCTTATGTCTTCTATTATCTACAAGTGAACTAATTTGAGCCTTCAAGGGCACTCTTGCTTCCCTTCCAAGAATCCTCTTTGAGCTTGCATCTTGATGGGCTTCTATCATTCTCACATGGCACTTCTCAAACAACATCTTAGGAGTCATCAAGACTACATCAACTTTACTTTCTTCACGACCATGATGTTCTTGATGTATGAAACCATCAAGTTCATCTTCCTTCTAATTCAATACATATTAAAGTATCTCAACCTCAAGTTGAGGTGTTGGATACTCTTTAAACACAAAATTTTCTACCTTATGTTCACTAGACTCTTCCATGATAGCAGCTTCTTGGATAGTAGCTTGATGTTCATCTTCATTCTTAATAAGACCTTCTCCTTCATGCTTGATAAGACACTCAATAACCTGCTTGTTAGGCTCATAAACAAACTTAACATCAGATATACACTTCTTAGGAAGAGAAGTAGTCTTACTCAACTACTCAAACTCATGACTTATGGCATGGAACCTTTGCCATAAGTCGTCCTTTTCTTCATCGCTATCATATTTAAGGAATCCTTCATCAATTATAGGTAGAAAGACATTATTATTCTCACCATATTGATATATCATGTTTTTCAATCTATCATCATCATACAATGAATTAGGTAATTTCCCTCAGTAGCTTGTGAAAAGGAGTGTTCAATACTTACCTCAAATTTCTCATATGCTCCCTCATAGATGATATATGTGCCAATATCAGTTTGCTCAAAGTAAGTGTATCGATCATGTCCATATATATATGCATCATACTCATCTATAAATAGATCAAATATGCCCTAAATCTTATAATATGTTCCATCATCTGTAATAGACTTCTCATGATCCTTGATGAAATAATTCAAATTGGATCTTGCTTATACATAGGGTTCAATATGAAACTTAGATAGTGGTTGAGCTCTGATGGTTACCTCTACTTCATACCTTGTCCTGAAGGCCAATAAGGACCAATCAACTGACAAGTAGCCTCCTATCTTGGCTATGAAATCCTTTGAGAGGTAGATAACAAAGTGAGTAGGTAAGTCAACAACTATGATGTCTTGGATGATGAAAAGATAGGACAATCACGAAGGAAAACTTTCAAACTTTTGACCAATACTACTGACTTAGTAGGTGTCCCATTAAGTTTTAGTACCCATTTACTATATGTTTCATACTTTAGGCCTAACTTATCATCTACAACCTTTGGCATCAATGAAGTAATAGCCCCACTATCCAGTATGTAATTGTGAACAAGTTTGTCCCCCACAATGTGAGTGAGGTAGAAGGGTGGGGGATTTTTAGATTTAGAAGAGGGATAAACAATGGGATTAGGAGAATTTGTGAGAGCAACATCACCATGACTTTATGGTTTAGGGATAACATGAATTTGAGATAACTACTTTTTTAAAAGTTTCTTTTGGCCAGGCATGTAAAGGACATCCCAAAGAGAAATATATGCCTTAGCATTCTTCAAAGAATCCATAATTTTCAAATCATGATTACTCATATTTTATTTATTCTTTGAAGGTACATAAGTATTTGGAGCTTGGGGTATTGAAGAAATTGAAGTCACCCTCCCAACATTCTAACTTGAAGTAGGTGAAAGAGTAGTAAGGACTGCCATACTTGTAGTTAGACCTTGCTACCTTGTAAGAGGACTATTTGAATTTTTATGAACACCATGGGAATCTCCCAAAACCTTCCTCTTAGCTCTAGTATTTTCTATAACATAATTCTTTTTATTGAGGACATAAGTATCTTCAACTAGGAATTTAATGAAACTCACTCCTTGAGGCTACCATCCTTCACTTACTTGCATGAGAAATTAATCTTATGTTGATATCTAAGGAGTGAATCTTCCTTGAGCAACCAAATATTTCTCTCCAAATTCATTATCATCCATGAATTTACCTTTCTTCCATTCCTCTCCATGCACCAAGTCGATATGCACTGGTACCATTGCTCTTATGTTGGAGGTGGAAGTAGGATTGTATGTATTGGTAGGCCTATTAAAGTTAGGTTGTCCTTGACCTCTCCCCTAACCATATTATTGAGGTAATAACCTATTTCCTTTTCTAGGATATGGGTAAGGGTTTTTATGAGCACCTTTTTACAGATTTTCTTGTCCAAGATGAGCTTTTAAGAATAGAATACTTGCATCTTTATCCATAATATCTTTTGCCTTCTTAGGGGTAGTTTTTGACTTTGCATTGCATTTGGAATTTGGAAAACACTTGGAGTAGCATTAGAAGTATTTGGTAGTAGATGCATGGACATTTTTGGATGCATCTTTATAGCTTGTATGATTCCATTCTCAGCTCTAATGGCAAGGTCATATGCTTTAGGTAAGGTGTAACCACCCATGGATTGACACATTATGGCTATGTCAGTACCAATAGCCCTTAGATATGTGAGAAACACAAAAATAGTAGGTGGTATCACAAAAAGAGGCAACCTATGCCAATTCCTTTGGAATCTCTCATTAAAATCATGCATTATCTCTTTAGGGGCTCTTTGAATCACATTGAGCTGATGGATGAGTGATGTGTGATCACTCTTGTCTTCAAATCTTGATGTCAATAGCTCTCCAAAATCATCCCAAGTTATGATGTATACACCAAGAAAATTCCTATACCAATAAATTTATTTCCCTCTAAGGGACATGGAAATGAGTCTAATAGAAATGTTGACTTAAATAACATTGTGAAAAATACATAAGTTTGAGATATCCCTAATATGTTCACTAGTGGTAACATGACCTTCACCATTGAATGTGGGAACACTCTTAATAACATTATGAGGTATGTCATCATATGCATCAAGATGGATAGTATTTTTAGTGTTAATTTTTGGGAAGGAATGCTACCTAGCCATATTATCCTCAATTTCTTCTTCACTCTCTTGATCTTCTTGGATTATAAATTCCTCTTATTCTTCAAAAGTCAAGATAGGTCGAGGATGTTTAAATTCAAGATGAAGTTTAGGTTGAAGAGGTGGATTTATGGGATTAAAAACTCTACTAGAAGATGACCTAGTAAGGACCATGAAGTATGAACACAAATATATGACAAAATAATGATCTACAACCTGATATTACCTTGAATGGAGTCATAAAATATTAAGTAGAACACCATATGCAATTGTGATGTTGTCAAGACTAGTATTCACTTGACAAGTTATCTTTAGGATAATGGTCCCACAGGGAATGCCATAACTATTTTCACCAAATCTATCACTCTAGAGGAGTTTATTAAAGACTAATCTAATATTTGGGAAACAGTGGAATACATATAGGTTTGTGGGTTGCCTATAGTAGAGGTATACTTATAGGTTTAAGGGCTAGATTCTTATATTGATCCTTAAGTGGTTATCACCTAAACTAACTATTTGCTTGGATGAAAAGAGGTAAAAGTTTACATGAAATTAAGATAATATAAGGGGGTGATACACTATAAATATATCCACATGACAACCATACAAATTCACTAAGAAGCAAGACTCACAACACTAGTCTTAAAGTCCTAGAATACTATAACACTAATATTTTAAACATGGAGGTGATATGCATGACACTACTCAAGGTAAGTGAACCAGAGATTAGTTGAAAACACTAAGGTTACTTTTACACTTGAAAATAGACCCATTCACTTGACCACACTTCATGTGACCTAATAGAGTGGAACAACTTGTATCAAACATGGAAGGATTGAGAGAAAGCAATGATAGACTAATCACTTGAATTTTCCCTATACATCACTTCACATACTTAGACAAGATAGTTTGTGAAATCAAAAATATATTTCATATCTTATTTCAAAGGCAAATTACAAGGTCAAACCATCAAGGCTTCACCATACCAGGTGTGGAATTTTTTAATACAAGAGCCAAAATGGATTGTATTTATGGATTATAAGAAGAGAGAGAAGAAAGTGGAGCTCATAGGTCATAATTCTGCATGTCAAGGCAAGTAAACAAGTTATTTTATAGAATAATAAATATTTAAATAGACCATTAAATGTCTATTTGGATAAATTTCCATGTGAAGCATGATAAGTCCTCAAAATTAGCTTAAGACCCTTCAAATGCCTTTATGAAATTGCCTTCATGATTGGGCATCTTTTGACTTCTCAAAAATAGAATAGGGAGAGTTGAAACATGTCAAATTTTAATGATGGGTTAGAATCAATATTCAATAGTCATCAAATTCTTTCCTAACTACTAGTCTTCTTGTAGACACTTTTTCTCATCATCTACAATCACCATCACTAGCCTTATAGGTCTGTCTTCATAGTTATCACCCAAGTGGCCTTCAATTTATTAATAAAATTATTTTAAGGAGTGATATACACATATATAGAGTCACATTTCCTTAAAAACCATGAATCAAACCTTAACAAGGTCAAAAAACAAACTTCTCATTCTCTCACTTGGCAGTCACTCTCCATTTTCATTATCTACCATAGATTGCTTGAAGTGAATGAGTTTGTAGAAGTGTTTCCATGCCAATTTTTTATGATAAATGAATATGGAGATTTATTAAAATTCCAAATTGACCTCCCCAAATTACTCTCACCTTTTCATTCTGCTCTATACCTATAAAACACACAAAACTTTGCAAAAAACCTTATTTTAGGCATGTCCATACAAGTAGGGTGCAAACCAATCATGTGCCATGGATCCTAAGATATTTATATGAAAGTATAGAATAATTTCCAATATATAATACAAATTTTTAATTTTTTTATATCCATATATTTCCAATTGGGTCTTTAAAAAGGGTTTAGGAGGGTTTCTAGTGTTTTAAACTGTTAAGGATTGTTCATGAAATCTTGATGTTGAAACCTTAGACCAATTCCACCAAAATAGTGCTAGGGACCATATTAAATAAATCATAACTATTTTTAATCTCATTAATATTTTATATATTTGTGTGAGCATTCAAATATAGCCTATCAAGCTCCTTAAGTGCATTATGTGTACCCTTATCAGGAAGTTGGGTCAAAATTAACAACTTGTGTGATCTCTCTACAAAATAATGGATTAAAACAATATTATAACTCCCCCTTAAGGTCATAAATGGTATTTCATTGTTCATATGTCCTTATAAGTGGATTTAGACCCCTATAGGGCTTAGGCTTAGTTTTAGGCCTGACTGTGTTCTTGATGCCCATAACCACTCTGAGTGGTTTCTCAAGACTGTAGGGTCTTATATACATTTTTTCATGTTCAACTCAACATTTATCATCTTATTGTAGTGTTCCAACATTCCTACCTCATCTCTATGTCCATCTACCCACCAATTATATAGTCATATATGTTTGGGAGTGCCCTCTGTCTGAGATAGAATAAAGGGTACTTCCCTTATTGTCTCAATCAAAACAATGATTTTATATGTAATATTAGGTCATGTAGGTGTTATTTTATAAATTTAAAAATTTATAGCACCTTCAAACATTGTAAACTCCAAGGTAGAATTTGTATGATAGTGACTGTGTAGAGACTTTGATTCATGATTATAGATTGAACTTTGAAAATTGGTCCTTATCGTATCTCCTTGTTATGAGTATTACATGAGATGGCCATCACACTATGAGAGTGTTCTCAATCATATCCACCATCCTATCTTCTACCAACTTTCTCAATGTACACCCTCTTTATGCAATCATAAATGCATCATGTCTATAAATCAATCCTGGCTCAAAGAAGATAGAGTGTACCGATACTTCTAATTGGGAATACACTTGTTAAGTGGGAGCATGACCAATATGGGGATCCGATAGACTTGAGTAGGGGATCACTTGTCATAACATATCATTCTAAGAAGGGTTCCACATCCTACAACCTAACATAATCACACAATAACCCTAATGAAATCCTAAGGTTTAAATCATTTAGTTATTCTAATTACAAGAAATTAAATCTAATCTAGTGTACACCAAATCTTGTGGCACAAAGTGGGGGTTAGAAATAATAAAACAATTAAACTAAACATTTATTAGAAAACATATACTCATATAAATGTATATGGAATCATAATACATGGGAGAATAATACAAATGCATTGTCTATCTACTCTTACAAAGGAGAAATAAAGTTAGGAATACTTACCTTTGAAGACTAACCTGTTGAGCCTCAATCTCTCCCTTGGCCAAGGTGATTCGTAAGAAATTGTTGTGGTATGTAAGGATAACTAAGATAAATTGGCACTAGGATACATAACCTATCTAAGCATCCAAATGACTTTTCCACAAGATAAGATCTGTATCTCTAAAGAAAGTATGGAACCCTAATCTTTATTTCTCAAGTAGAATGGTCAATAATTAGATGTTCATTCGCACTTATTTACTCTTAATTCTTATCTTATGAAATGGTGGGAAACGAACTTGTATATATAAGTAGATATTTCCCTAAATCATTCTAAAAACATTAACTGTACAGGGTCTACCCAGTGTGTTTTTAAGGATAATTCACTAGGTCTAAGCTAGGTCGACTAAAAGGCTAACAAGCTAAGAAAGTGAAAAATACCCTTAAACTATACTAGGTTGACCTAGTTGACCTAGTACAATTGACTGACCAAAAGGGAATTAAGGAAAGAAAAGGATGGATAAGGCATGACAACTAAGAGGAATGTGTAGGATTGATAAGAATAAGCTTAGGGAAAATAGTTTTAGGAGACAAGTGTGTAGATGGCAAGTGGCAAAAGGTATAACAATCTTATGAAGTACCGATGGTCTACCCACCCCTTTCCTAGTGCACCCCTTAAGGCATGCACTTAGAGAGATTGAGACTTGATAGGTTCCTACAAGATACAAAGTGTCAGTAATCAATAAAAGTTTGAAAATAATATGTGTATACATATGCCCTACTCTAAGATCATCACGTGTCACATAAGTGAAACACAAGATAGTGCTTATAGATAGAACATAATAACACACAACACTGATGTTAAGTAAAGTTCAATAAGTAGCACCTAAGATAAATGAAAGGAATAAACTAAAAAACACATACTTTTAACTTACCTTAGTGTCATAGATAAAGAAGTAGATTGTAAGAAATGTGAAGGTGTCTAATGTAGAGAACACTAGATGAACCTGTAGAAGTTAGTGCAAAAAATAACCAAAAATCAAAAAAATTGGAAGATAAGCATGTGATAGTGGAAAATAATCTCTACATCATCATGAATCCAATGTATTTTATGGTTTGCAAAATGGATGAGTAGAAATCTTAAGGATAATAATTAAAGAATTTAAATTGTTAAAAGTGTTTTTAAATAGGACAAAAGATAAGTCATTTGTTGTTTTGATTTGTAAATGAGAGAAAAGAGAGCTCTAGAGATAAAACAAGCTAGGATGGTGAGGAGATGATAGGCTAGACAGGGAAAGGCTTCAAAGGCAATAACAAGTGTACTACATGTATGCAACTATGAATCTCAAACCAATTTTTGAAATTTTTAGTGAATTAAGTGTAATTTTTAGTAAAATTTGATTTGAAGCATTTCTAGATATCATAATGAAATAAAATTAGATTCTAAGGGTAGAAAATAGGAAGATGTAAAATGGGTTTAGAGGGTTTATGAGGAAAGTGAAAAAATAGCACTTTTTAAGGAAAATGCAAGGGGTCAGTAGGCAGAAAGCATTAGGTCAGCCCAGTCGACCCAGTAGGCTAGAAATGAGCAGAATCCATAGTGTTGACCTAGTAAGAATGGGTTGAACCTATTTATTTTGCAAACTGAGGACCTAACTCAAAGTTTTTAAGTGGTTTGAAAGGTTTAAAATGGAAACTCAACACTACAGAGGGGAATATAAAGATGTTGAATTAGATTTTTAAGTCAATCAGGTGAAATGATAGGAAATTTTTGGTCAAACTAGTTTTACCAAAGAGCTGGAATGATATGAAAAAGTGTGAAAAAGGCTAAAAGAGGGATATAATGGCATAAAATGACCAATTAAGGTCAAGAAGGATCGAGAAGACTAAAATTAGGTTAAAATGACTAAAATAACTAAGAATGAAAGAAATTAGGCTTGTCATTTGCTTTAAAAATGGAAAAAAATGTATTTTGACTATTCATGACATGGAGGAACTGAGACATCCTTTATTTATTTTTTTGTGTAGGGACAATAAATATTTTAGAGACTTGTGGACATGACATGGTTATCAAATTTGTTAGATAGGTTGTTAGATAGAGATAGGGCTAGACTAGGATCTGTAGGTTTAGGTAGGATAGCTGATATGTGTTAGATCCCCCTTAGTGTTGGTTTATTAGTCATGTTCCTCTATTGCTATGAATAATTGACTAATACCTTTAGGTGGATGGGGATATAGTAGAGGTGGCTATCATGCTAAATGATGTCCATTCCATCCTGGGGCTACCTATAGTAGGAGTGCAAGTGACCATAGGGATACCAGATAGCCTAAAGGAGAGGAGAGCCTTAGCCATATGGGCTATAGGCTCAAATATGATATTAAAAGGTAGGAGATTTATCATGTTTGATGTTTATACATCATATATTCTAGATATTCAAAAGGTTAGGATAGGCCTTATAATATAGTGGGTGTTATGTCACAAGTCAGACATCAAGGTACTATTATTCATGGTAGCCTTAAACATGATTATCTTAGAGGAGTGAGTTTTATAGGACCTAGTCTCTATCATTTGGGTCTAATTGTTACATGATATGTTAGTCATAGGATAGAGGACCATGAGACTGATAATATTATTGACAATTTGGATATATGAGAGGTTTCCTATATATCGATTAGCTGGGTTTCCCCATGCGATTGATGATAGATTAATTTGAGTAAAAATATGGAGAGCACACTAGGTAGTGTGGGAATAAAGAGAGAGGATGGAACCATCAACAATGATGGGTTTAGGTGAGCTATAGGCATGGCAGGCCCTAATAGATGAGAGAGCTATACACCTAGCTATAATAGCGTAAATGATAGAGATACAAACCCAGCTGGTAGAGTCATATGTGTAGGTAGTGCACCTATAGGGATAGGTAGATGGATTGAGATCTCATATGGCCTCCTTATAGTGCACTATTTTGAGGAGTCAAATTGAGGCCTCGGTAAATAGTGTGGCTAGGCCATGATATAAACAGGATGGAGCCTAGCCATAGAGCTAGAGCATTGTATATGGTTGTATATGTTGTATCAAATCTTATTAGATATAAATATGAATCATTTTTTTCATATTTTTGTTAGATGTGTATGTTTTCATTATTATTTATTATGGTTGTGGCTATGGATACTTTGGATATATTTCTTTCTATCACATGTATTTAGCTTTGTTGTATATACTATAAGAAATATATGAGATGTGGTTTATGTTCTAGCATTATGAAAAACACATGCATGGTTAAAAAGAAACAAGAAAAAGGTCTTGGAAAAATATAATCAATCAAGAAAATTTACTACACACTATTTCAAACTAGGAAATGTGTAATAATAAGAAATGACTAAGTATAAAGAACTAAGAAATGGCAAAACAAGATGATAAAAAGGGAATTATTTTTAAACCAAAGTGAAAGATTTTTGCACCAAATTAAAACAAGTAAAATCTTACTAATATCACAGTGGGAAGTATGAAAATAATGTAATAAAATGGAAGGTATGTAAAAGGGCACAAATGGTAATAAAAAAATAAATTAATTAAGTCAATCAATCATACTAAATCATGCTAGGAAGTATAAAAGAAAAACAAAATTACAAAATATTGGTCTTAAATTGGTCATACTAATTTGAGCTGGAAAGTATGAAAAATTAAAGAAATGGTTGTAATCTTACACGTACTTGAAAAATAAGAAGATACAAAAGGAAAGAGAAAAATTAAGTAAGCATAAAACACACTAAATCAAGCTAGGAAACATGTCAATGGCATTTAACTTTATAATCAATTGAATCTTATCTCATATTTGACAAATGTAATTTGTATGGTGACTTGGGTATTAGAAAATTTTGTGAGGGTCAAGTCCTATCCATGGTCTTACACTACAACTCAATAAATAGAACACCACTAGGGTGGAATAAACAAGAATATCATTTAATAAAATATATGGGTAATAAGAAGGAAAAGATGGTAATTTGTGAAGATGGTCAAGTCCTATCTATAGTCTTATAATGTAACTCACAAAGAGATCCAAAGGGGAGTGATCAATAGACAAAACAATATTTTTTAAAAGGAAATATAAGGGATATAGGGAATGAAAATGTAAGTGTAAAAATCAAGACTTAGGCATCTTATAAGAAGACCTTAGGAGACAAGAGGCATACTAAGGACACGAAAAGACACTAAATGACTAGTGGTCGCCTATGTACAAAGGAAACCTATTCACTATAGACACAAGCTTTGTAGGTAAATAAGTGTGATACTAAGATCAACTCATGAAGGTAGACTAGTACAAGGAAAAGAAAATGGGTGTACCTTCCCATTATGTGTTCCCTATTCTTTAGGACCCCTTATAGAGCCATCGATCTACTATGAAGATTGGGTACTTGTGTGAGAAAGTAGGTGGCACTAAAAGATTTTTTATTCTCTTCTTCTAATCTACTAGCCTACCACACCCTAAAGGACCTCGGCTCTACCATGAGGCCAACTATGGAGTTTGAGCTTTGACTAGAAGAAGGATATGTGCTTTGAATCACATATTTTAGTGTGATTAGACTTTTAATAATATTTTTGTATTTTGATATCATTGTCTTTTGTTTAAATGATTTGGATTTTAACTTTATTTTGAAGGCTTTTAAATATTCCTCCTCCATATAGATTTGGAATGACCAATCATGAGATAGATAATGATACACATGAATGAGTTATATGCTAAGGCTAAAGGAAGTTAAGTGACTAAAGAAAAAGATTGACTAAGACACTTAAGATTGACAATGAACTAGAATGTGATCTCAAGTCTCAATCATGTGTATGCTTAGTTTATAGAAAAAGGAAGAGGGAAAAAGGAGATCCTAAAGGTGGACCAGTGAAAGGAGGTAATAATGAGATAGATTTTTTACTAATTGATAACATGGTAAAGGGATATAATAACCAAAGGGAATAGGGTTTGTATAACAAAGTCACCATGACAAATTATCTATGAAAAAGAGGGATAAGAAACCAAAATAATCATAAAGATACAAGAAAGAAAGTTTTGAGAAAAAATCAAGGTAAAACAGGAAAGCAATGATAAAATACAACCATATGTGAATATAAATGATAATATAAGCAAGATATAGTACAACAAGTAAGATCATGATATAAAATAAGAAAAAAAATTGACACAGTATCAAATGGTATAAAATAGATAGAAATAAGATTGCAGTACTCATCCATTCAAATGTAAATGTGAAAGCACCATGTATGTGCTCATAAATACTGGTAAATATATCCACACACATTACCTAATACATCAAATAAGTCTCTATGAAGGTTGATATGCATTGTTTTTAAAGTTTCATCAATCTTCAATGAATACTGGGCAAATACTTCTTTTCTGATCTCCTCAAATGAAAAAGTATGAATGCTCAAAGTTTCATGTTGAGGAGGAAAACTAGGCAAAGGATAGTCAGGAGAATGCATGGGTGTGGTATTTACTAAATGTGTAGGAATCACCAGTGGAGAGGAATCCATGGGTGATGGAAGGTCCATAGTGGAGGAATCATAGGTGGAAGCATAGAAGGTGATGAAGGGACCAAAAGAGGTGATAGAACCATTGGAGGTGGAACCATGGGAGAAGAAGGAGGAGCCTTCTTTTAGGAATGACATATGGTAGGAGTGGTATAAGGTATGGGAATGGCTACAAGATGATCTTTAATATTTTGTTGAAGTATGTGGCAATGATCATTGTGATGGGTGTTACATAGATGCCATAGAAAATATAACTCACCATACTTGGGTAGATATTCAAGAAGTTCCTTCAAGGGAGGTATGGATTTTCCTAATTATAGGGAATAAGGATATAAGGTATCAATATATTGTCATAACTTGTGAAAATGTGTGGAAGAATGATTATCTAACCCATGAAAGTAATATATATGCTTGTGAGTGGTTTTAGTGGAAGCACTCATGGAAGGAGGTATAATAGGAGTGGAAGAAGTTAGAGAGAACTTGCCAACCCATTTTTTGGGTAGAGGATCCATCTTAGGAAAGGAAGGAAAATCATCACCAAGGGAGGGTGATGATGAGGGAAGAATAGAACTAGGCTCAATGAAAGGAGTGATAGCATTAAAAATAGGGGTAGGCTTAACAACAGTAGGAGCAGGAATAGGATCAACTATAGCAAGAGTGATATGAGGCTCAACTATAGTAGGATCTACTGAGGGAGGAGCAGGATCTATAGAAGGTCTAAGGAGAGTTGGACTAACCTCAGGGGTAAACTATATATGAGGGTTAGGGTACCTAGAAAAATGGTAAAGCTTTGTCATAGCAAGATATATGAGCATAGTCCTATGTGGCTCTTTAAAAATTAGAGGTGTTAATGCCATCTATACCCTACAATAAAGGGTAAAAATACAAAACTTAGTAACTATAAGTGAAGGAAAACTATGAGATGCATGAAAAAACTCAAGTAAATAAGAATGATAATAGATAATCTTAGCATCACAGGATTAGACAAGACTACCTAATAATGGATTGTCTAATTAATATCCATCATCATAGTCTAGGGTGTGAATATCAATGGCATAGGTAGGGATAATCCTACCATCTGATGAAGCATGGTGAATATAATGCATGTCTTGGTCAAGACTATGGGAATATCATCACAAGGAGATTTTTAAGAATAAGGTTGCAAGGAAGCAAGAGTCTATGAGATGAGATGAGGTGAGAGATCAAAATTTTTGATCTTTAAGTTAATCTCATCAAGCTTATCATAATTGGAGTCTAAGAGGTTGGGAGGAATGTTTTCAATGATCTTAAGATGCCCACTGTAACCTTGAGCTAAGTTAATGGGAAAGTTGAGATGATGAGACTCATGAAATGGAATGTTAGGCAAAGCCTCAAGAGTAGGGATCTTGAAGACACCATGATCTTGGAATTGTTTAAAATTGCAAGGGTTAGTGTCACCTTGAATCTTTTAAATGGCTCCATTGTGAGGGAATTTAATGCATTGGTAGGTGGAGGAAGTTATATCTCTCATGTGATGAGTCCATGGCCTACCAAGCAAGATATTATAAGAAAGGTGGAAACTAAATATCATTACCTTCACATAGATGGTGATAGGTGGGATGGTAATGGGAAGCCACATGCAACCTAGAGGATGCATTTTATTTTTATCATATCCGTGGCATGTGCTATATGTAGACTTAATATTGCATTAGAATACCTAAGAGTTTTAATGAAATGAGAGAAGCAACACAATTGCTAGAACCCTCATCAATCAATGCACGTTTGACTTGGGTATCACCTATTTAGACACTAATTAATAAGGGAGGATCATCCACACAAAGTAGAATCTCATCAAGAATAATAGATGCAATAGGAAATTTTAGAGAAAGAGAAGTGTTTATAGTTTTTTCAATGTTGATATACATCTCTTCACATTGTTGTAAAATACTATCTTCAAGACCAGATAAAGTTGCCTCCCATCCTAATAGGGGAGGATGAGGGACATTAATCTTGAATAATAGTTGCATAAGATGGTTTTTATGACACAGGGAAGTCCTCATAAGCTCAAGAAAAAAAATCTAAGATGAGAGATTAGTGAGTTCTGTAATGGGATCCCATTCATCATGACCCATAAGAATATTGTTAGATTTAGGTACATAGTGATTAAGGATATCCTCAAAAGGAGGAGATAAAGTTCATTGAAATTTATGTTGGTAAGAATAAAAAGGTTTACAATAAGATTGTAAATCATGTGAAGATGAAGAATTATTTTTTTCAAGTTAATTTTGAGAATTGGAAGAAGAAGCGTTAGTAGAAGCTTGGTTATAATTAGTATTAGAATATGATGGAAGAGTGGTAGAAATAGTATGGGATGTGTTATCCAAGGGAGAATCATAAATTGGATCATCAAAATTTATAAAGTCATCTTGCCCAAACTCATTTAAATGAGTTGGATAATAATCCTAGATGACATAATATGTCTTAGTTCAAGGAGAAGTGTAGATAGGTTGAGAATCAATGAAAGCCACCACCCTTCACATATTAGTCATATTAATCACAATCTCTTCAAAAGTTGGTTTAACAAGACTTTATATGTTATTTGTGGAAGGGGTGGGATTGTATTGGTTTTCTTGAATTTGTTGGTTATTAGGTAAAGGATCTTTAGAGATAGCCAAATGAGCATTGGCTTGATTTAAGGCTTGAGTTTTATCATGTGATTTATAGTCATTGAAATCAATATCAAAGGCTTGTTGATGCTTATGGATAATAAAATCATGATCAAAATCAGGTCCAAAAATAAAATCCATATCTAAATTACAAATTTGTCTACAAGTCTCATCAGAATGACCCCAACTAGCATGAAACCAACAAAACTTGTTAGGATCATATCAGGATTTCATAGGATGGGTAGGGTCAAGTTCTCATAGAAGAGGCCTAGGTAAATTCTTAAGAAATTTAAGCATTGAGGATAGAGTTTTGTGAACATTAATTTTATTTTTGTGAATAAAAATGAAGACTGGTATATTTTTCAGAAGGAACTGGTTCTGAAGAACGGTTAGGAATGATAGCTTGAACATTGTGAATGGTATCATAAGAATTTGAAACACCATCATTGGTAATATTTTAGTTTTTGTTCTTGAGTAAGAGATGAGGACCCATAGAAGGTTGGGGTGGCTCAAATTTATGCATTAATAAATCTTGATGTTTAGCTTAGTCAATAGCCTCCTCTAAAGTATGTGGAGAAAGAGTGCAGAATTGATATTGTAATTTAGGAAACAGAACATTTATAAAGAGATGAAAAAGATTGTCATCCGCCGTGTTATGTTCACATTTATTTGAAAAAAAATTCCATCTCTTAACAAAAGCTTGGGTAGTTTCATTCTCATGTTGTTTGAAATTAATGAAATGGGCCAAAGTGTTTTTAGGAAGATCATTAGTTTGTAATTCTTTCATTAAAGCATTTACTAAGTCCTCCAAACTAGAAATGGAATGAGATATAAGTTGATTGTACCAATCCAAGGCATCACCCATGAGGGTTTTGGCTAGGAGATTGGTGGCAATAAAGGTGTTTAATTTGACCCAATCCTTATAAAAATTTCCAAATGTTTTGAGATGAAGGGTAGGATCGGTTGACCCATTATAATAAATTGTAGGTATTATACCCCCTATATTAATGTTGGTAATTTGAGTAGTGAGAGGTTCATTTTGTAGATGTTTGATGGTTTTATTGATTAAAGGAGGTTGAGGAATGAGATTTTCTTCAAAATCTCTAAGAGGAGGAGGGGGGAAATTTTGGTTATGTGTGCCCCAATCCATTGGTTACAGATGAAATTGAAGATTAAGAAGGTGGTTTTGAATTCTCATCATTTGATTTATGTTATGTGCTTGAAATGTATTTATTTGATTGAGAGTTTGTAATTAAATTTGATGTGTCTGATTAACATTAGAATCATTAGAATTGGTATTTGTGTTGGTATTAGTGGCTTAGGTACCACTATTAGTTTTGATATGAGCTTGAGAAGAATTATGAGAATGTGAGGCACTAGTGGCAAAGTTTTCTTGTGTAGCAAAAGATGGACTAGTGAATGGTTGAGAAGAAGAAGCACTAGAAGCATGATTGCCTTGGGTAATAAACAATGAACTAGTGGAAAGATTAAGAATAATGGATCTTATGAGAGACCTACTAGATGTAAAACCTGGCATGTTAGTTGAGATACTAGGCATGGAGGTAGAAGAGGTTAGAGAAGAAGATGTCATGGCACAAGGAGTCAAAATTGAAGAAATAGGTTGAGAATTAAGGAAAATAGTACCCCAAATATAGTATTGAATGTAGGAGTAGGTGAATGAGGCTCTTCAATTTGACCACTAATCATGAGGTTATAAATGGTAAAAGGATCCTTTCCTCAATGTTGAAGAAATTTAGAAATAAAGAAAAGAATTTCGGGAGTATACTCTAACTCAAGTTGGTCTTCTAATGAGAAAAGATAATTATGTTGTGAAGAGGTATGAGGAGGGGTCCCATAGTTCATTATGTGAGTGGAAATATGAACATTACTAGTATCCAAAAGAAGAGACCTACTCTATCTATGGGAGACCCTATTAGGATTGGTAAAGTTGTTAACTATAACTCAGTGTCATTATCCAAAAAAAGGTCCATGATGAATGGAAAAGAAGAGAGATGAGAAAACAAAGGACAAAAAGGTGACTAAAATAGTACAGGGTTGACTAGGTTAACCTAGCATAGAAATAGGGACTGTAAAACTATATAGGGTCAACTGGGTTGATCCAGTGTAGTGTACAGAAGGCAGAAAAGCTATTGGGTCGATTGGGTTGATCCAGTACAGCAAACAAGGAATTCAAGAATCCTAAAAATAGATTGTCAAAAAGAAATAAGATAATTTTTCAAGTAATGAAAAGTAATAAGTACTGAAAGGAAATAGACAGTCAATTGGATTAACATTGGCCAATCCAATTGAGGCACAAAACAAAATCTTGCACTAATGCTAGATAATGTAAGATTTTGTGCACACAATTGATCAAAGAGAAACTAATCAACTTTAAAAGTAAAGAGATAACTAATTTGGTCACCCTGAATGTTTTATTAGATTATTAAGATATGATTTTTAAATGTGATTGGAAGTTGGCTATAAGCAAGGTACTAGATAGCAATCTAAGGATGGTTTTGGGTAGTTTGGGATAAAAGGGACTACAGTGGTAATGATACAAGCTTGGTATTGGGGCCTACACCTCATTTCACACATCACAGTGATAAGGGTGGTGGATGCTTAGCCAAAATATTAATTTAACTTCCCCCTTGGTGATGAAATCCAAGTAGGTTGGCCTTGAGTAGACAAATGTTAAAGTGCTTGTTTATGTTTTTTTGATTTAGTCATGTGTGCATAAAATATAAATAGTGAAACTAAATGCTTAATTAAAAATCCCCTAATTAAACTATGTGAGTTATTCTAAGCATGCAAGCAATAGGAAAATAAATGTGTGAGCTAATTACTAATAGATATGAGGTTTATTCCAATTTGAAACAAGGTATAATGTTTGACACTATATGCATAAAATATAGAATATGTTAGATAGGATTAAACCTATACTATGGAAGCAAGGTCTAAAAATGTATAGGGTTGACCTAGTTATTTTAGATAACACATAGAATATAGAACTGGGTTGGTAGGGTCGATCCAATTGACTATGCAAGGGTAGTTTCAAAGACTATAAACTATGAAAGGAAAGATATAAAAGAAAGAAATAAAGAGGAAAAAAGGAACCTTAGTGGATCACAGATGAAATGAAAAAGATTAATAATGAATAACCTTGAAGTATATTAGCAAAACTTACAAACTAGGTCGACAAGATCGATCAAGCTATGTAGGAACCTACTATAAAGTGTTAAAAACATACAATGTCAACTAGGTCAACCTAGTAGGCTGAACTAAATGTCTAAAAGGATGTAAATCTATGCTTGTTCAATTTGGTTGATCCAGTTACCTATTCCTAGAAACCTATGCATAGAAGTCAAAAAAGTGGGTTGACAAAGTTGATCTAATATGATAAAAATAATGACTAAAAGAATGAAAATAAGTGAAATAAATCCTATAAGGGTTAGTTTCACATCAAGTTCACTAGAATGTATGCAATCAAAAATGCATCATGTCTATAAATCAATCTTGGCTCGAAGAATATAGAGCATACCTACACTTCTAATTGGGAATACACTTGTTAAGCAGGAGAATGACCAATATGAGGATCCACTAGAAACAATTAGGGGATCGCTTGTCATAAAATATCATGCTAGGAGGGTTTAAAATCCTATAGTTTAACACAATTTCATAACCCTAATAGATTTATAAGGTTTAAATCATTCACTTATTCTAATAATAAGAAATTAAATCTAATATAGTGCACACTAAAGCTTGTGGTACAAAGTAGGGGTTGGAAACAATAAAATAACTAAACTAAAATTGTATTATAAAACATATACTCACATTAATGTATACATAATCCTAATACATGGAAGAAGAATATAAATGCATTATCTATCTACTTTTATAAAGGAGAAATAAAGTTAGGAATACTTACCTTTGAAGACAAACCCATTGAACCTCAATCTCTCCCTTGGCCAAGGTGCTTCACAAGAGATTATTATGGTATGTAAGGATAACTAAGATAAATCAGATCTAGGCTACATAACCTATCTAAGTATCCAAAATATTTCTCCATAAGATAAGATCTATATCTCCAAAGAAAGTATGGAACCCTAAGCTTTATTCCTCAAGTAAAATGGTCAATAAGCAGATGTTCATTTGCACTTATTTGCTCTTAATTTTTCTCTTATGAAATGGTGGGAAATGAACTTGTGTATATAGGTAGATCTTTCCCTAAATCCTCCCAAAAACATATAGTTTACAGGATCAACCCAGTGTGTTTTCAAGGATAATTCACTAGGTATGAGCTAGGTTGGTCGAAAGGTTAACAAGCTAAGAAAGTGAAAAATACCCTTAAATTGTACTGGGTTAACCCAGTCTAATGAGTACATCCAACTAACCAAAGGGGAATTAAGGCAAGAAAAAGATGGATAAGGCATGAAAATTGAGAGGAATGGGTAGGAATGAGAAGAATAAGCTTAGGGTAAATGGTTTTAGGAGACAAGTGTGTAGATGGTAAGTGGTAAAAGGGATAATAATCTTATAAATCATCGATGGTCTACCCACCCCTTTCCCAGTGCAAACCTTAAGGCATGAATTTAAAGAGATTGAGACTTGATAGGTTATTACAAGATACAAAGTGTCAGTAATCAATAAAATTTTGAAAATATTATGTGTATACACCCTCCACTTGACCAAACCTAGTTAGCAGACTATAATGACTATAGGTGTACTTATTTTAGAAATGGAAATACATGTAGGTGTCTTCCATGCTAGACCTTATACCTCATGTTTAGGTTCCCCTTGAATTCATTAAGGTCATATCCAACTTTTTAAGAATTTTTCATATCATGCCTATGCTAAGCCAACACCCAAACTATAATGTTTAGCATATTGTGAGCCTACAATCAAATTGTAGGTGCTCTTTTTAGGAACAAAAAGGGGGCCTCTATAGGTGTTCATCTGAGTCAAAACATTGCATCTCAATTCCCTAATTTCTCCTTGACACTAGTATTATTTTAACTTTTATAAAAAATTATGTATGTAGGGTTTATTATTTATATTTCATTACCAACACAGTGTACATTACAAACTAATTATTGATACTCCATTGGAGAAACTTGGGGTCCTCATGTAGGTGATGACCTATATAAGCATTGAACCTCAACCTCTTTAATTGATTTTAGGAGGATAGTATCATATTTGACTCAAACAATTTCACTTGGTCTTGAGCTATTCTTTCATTATGTCACATGGTGTTGAAATACCACTTGAACTTAAAATACTATAGATTATATTGATATTCTACAATGAGAAAATGCTTGAGATAGAGACCTACTTACACTCTACTTACATGACCAAACAACCAAGTTATCTTATCAAATCATTATCCATATTCTTGGGCTATATGGTTAATGCATTTACACTTTAACAAACCTCAAGGCACTCTAATATGGGAGGATCAAATGCAAGGGAAAAATGTGATTCGAAGAGTTTAAGGTAAAGTGTCCCCTTAGCAACTTTCTCCACCTATGAGAATGGTTTGGGGTCTGTCTATAATATGATGACTTCAAGACTATCACAATGTAACTTTCAATGTTCCTAGACCTTTATGAGACTTCAAACGAGTCCAAATTCTTATATTTCAATATGATTAGTCTTATGTGGAGCACCTGTATGTGAACATCGAATTGAGAACTGTGTATATAGAAGAACTAGTTGTCACAACAAATAATAAATCATTTGAATAGTTTAAAATTGATTGCTTACAACTTTAGAGTGTATTATACATATTGAAAACTCCTCATCCCATCACCATGATTTATCAAAACTCCTTTTCACTTGACTATAGGTGAATGTCTGTAGGGAAGTTTGACTGTGTATGTATGTGACTATGTTCTTTATCAATATTAGACTTGAAACTCAACCTCCAAAGACAATTTATTGATCCCTATGAAGTGTAAAGTTAAAATAAAAACACTACCTTGAATTACTATTTTTAATAATATCAAATAAGGATATAAGCCCCTGTAAATGATGAAAACCATTTGTAGACGGGCAATGGAGCTCTCAACCAGAAAAATGGGATATTTATGCTCAATTCCTTCATATCACATGTGCATATCATATAAATTACCATATTATAAGTAATTTCACACTCCTCATAATCACTTTCAATAATTTTTTTATATGGAACTATGCAAATAGGGAAGGAAACAAAAGAGTATGGGGATGTGTATGCAGAAATGAGTCACTAGCACTCTAAACAATGATTCATAAATCTTGGTAAACCAAAATTAGAAATATTTCCATGAAATTAATGTGGAAAAATATTAATATCATTTATTATAATAATTTCTCCCAATTCATCTCATGTTGTCCATACTAAACCAAAATTGGTTGACCATTTTTACAAGCAAAGGAGAGCGATGGAGAAGAAGAATGGTTTTATGCCATATTTGAGCTTATAAAAGTTGATAAAGAATGGAATTGAGTTGGGGGGACATAAAGGGTCACTTTAAATCCTTACACATGTTTTAAAACTCCATAATTTGTACAACTATTGAAAACTACCTTTTCTCAACTATTTTCTTGATTTCAACGTATCACCTACAATTTTTTGGTTATTAATACCATATCTGAAAAGAATATAACATGTAGGATGTTAAAATACACTTTAAAAAACTTTTATTTTATGTTAAATTGTACAATATTCATAAATTACTTAAATATGACCCCTATAATGACATAAGACTATCTAGGACAAAAATGACAAAGCTAAAGCACAATAAATGACCCTATAAGACCATGGTCCACATTACAAGACCCTAGTGGACCCCTATATCAATTTTTAAACTATAAGGGGGTTGACCTATTTTTACTTGTGTTCCAGATAGTCAATAATAACTAGAAGTCCAAATGGCATATAATGCACATCCTTCTCCCATAATATTATGGACACCCACTAAATGGGGTCATTGGTACTTACACAAGACATATACCTCATATGGTTTAGAAACCCACCATTTCCTTTGATGACAGTGAAATTAAGGATGAATTCTCTATTTATTTGAGCATACCTTGATATACACACCATACATATTGTTATGATTGATAATGGTGCAAGTGAAAATGTTTGTACCATGACATTACTTACACATTTGGGTTATACTCATAATGATTTACACCCATCTACTAGATCAATCAAAACATTTTATGGGACCTCCTAGAAGTTTCGTAGTGAGATTGATCTACCTTTACATGTCATTCCCACACATTTGGTTACTATTTTCTCATTTATACCTTATACAAGCTTCTTTGACATGTTGTTGGGATGACATTATAGACCCAATCTTCAAGTAGTACCTTCTATAGTGCATGAGTATATTAAGTACATTGATGTCAATTGAGTAATTATAGTTTCTAGTATTCCATATTAGCATCATCTTGAATAAGTGAAATTCATACTTAGGCAACTCATTGTCAAGCCTATTAAAGCTAATACACTGCAAAAGGGTAAGGAAAAATTAATCCCCTTTACAAGGTGGATAGTATTTGAGAGACATTTACATCAAAGATAGATAGTGGGCTCTAGTGAATCCTCATATTCTATGCACCATATTTAGATATCTAGAGCACCTAAACATGGTCCTACTATTATTATTCCAAATAAACCATATAGTACATAGAGATGGGTTCTAAGAACACCTATTCCTTATATCGGTACTTCATGACCCTAGAGTCATATTATACATATTTTGAACATCATAGATATTACAATGATAGTATCGACATATACATGCTGCTTGGTAGTACCACTAGTTTCTTTCACCAAGTTCTAAGTGGGGAGATACATATGATCATCCTTTAGATGAGATCATATGATTATTTTATCTCTTTTAAATATAATAAAAAATCAAAAACATTTTTGGCACCTATATTTTCTATTGGCTCTTTGGCATCTATGTGTTAGTTCCATGTTGAGGACTAACATATCATTTACTCCTAAATACACATACCCAAGCATACACAAATACATGATACACTTATGGGTGTTGGGCCTTCCCTCTACTCATATCCCCAGGATGTTGGGGGGCATTGATATTATATGATCTTGATACACATAGGTTATATGATTTGATGATCACTCTACATTATCATGTTTGAGCTTACATATGTACTTACACATGACTATTATCCATGATTATACATTACATAGAGTACATGATATGATATTTATTTGATAATTTTGTTAACATATTCAATTCATGGGCTATTATGACATGTTTATGTTGGTTTATTATTATTTTCCTTTACACACTTCCTTGAGTGTTTTGCCTTGTTATTGTCTCAATGTTTTGAGCATTTGAATATGCTACGTTATATGTGGCCCCTGTGCCTATGTTTACATTCTTGGATATTTGAATATGTCATTAGTTATTATATATACATTTGAATATGTCATTCCTTGATTTTGTGTACATTTGAATAAGTCGTGTCCATTTTATTTTGTAGCATTTAAACATGCCACGTATTTGTGATCTCCTTAGACCATTACTTTTTTACTTGATTTTGAGTATTCTTGTGTGTGTCTTTGTTTTCTTGTTGAGCTTGTATTATTACTATCTAGATGCTTCCATGATATTTATCATGAATATTAGGCCTAAATGTGATAACATTAGTTCTATGTGCTTCAATGATATACTTACCTAGAAATGTTTCCTTATATATGCTACATGGTGACATTCACATATTTTATAGTTGTCATACCCTTTTGAGGTGAGGTAATTTCTAGGTACTATTTTTACCTCACCTCATACGGGGGCATATTAGTGGGGTCATGTTTGTTAATCCTATTCTCCATACTTTACATAGTTCTTAGATTCAGTGGGGTCATGTCATATGGACATGGATTCCACACATTCACAGTTTCTAGATTGCAGTGGGGACATGCTTTGGAAGCATGTTCTCCACATTTATTCAATTTTTGGTACTTATATCAGTTTATAGATTTAGTGGGGGCATGTCATATGGACATGGATTCCACATATTCATATTTTATATATTGTAGTGGGTTCATTTCATATGGACATGGATTTCACATATTCATAGCTTCCAAATTATAATGAGGGCATGCTTTAGAAGCATGTTCTCCACATCTATTCAATTTTTTGTACTTATACCAGTTTATAGATTTAGTAGGGGTATGCCATATGGATATGGCTTCCACACCTTTATGGTTTTAAATATAGTGGGAGCATGTATGGGAATCATGTTATCCACATTCATTCAATATGTTTGTTACACTTCATATATTCAGTGGGGGCATACTTTGGAAGCATGTTCTTCACACCTATTCAATATTTAGCATCTCTGGTTTAAATTGGGGGCATGTTCTAGAAACATATTCTCCACATTAGTACTTATACCAATTTTATATATATATATATATATATATATATATATATATATATATAGTGGGGACATGCTTTGGAATCATGTCCTCCACACTTACATAATTTTCCAAATTGGCCAAAACACATAGTTATATGATTATGATACACATTTGTGATATTATTATATACATGGTACCATTGTTACATACAATTTTAGCATGAGACATATATAAGGTGCATATTTTATACAACATGTGCCTAGTATTATAAAATCTAAATCAATCTTAGATTCTAAAACTATTGCAAGTACTGATACCCTGTAGACTTTTATGGAATTTAGAGAGTCAATATACTACAATAATTGGTTCACCTTTTTATATGGTTGGGGTAATTAAAACACTCAGTATTAAAAAAAAAATAGTTTGGACTTGATCATCTAAACTCACCAAAATATAAGTATCATTAGGTTGTACAGTTGAACTAATGTCAACTAGTAAGTGACAACTCACTGTTTCTCCAAAGTTGGGGGCATGTTCCTTCTAACCTCTCTCTATCTCTATCTCCTTGGATATATGCATTTTAAATATTTATATATATTTATCCTAATCTCAATTTCATAGCCTTATAATGATACATCTTTTTTTTAAATAACTTTTCAAAAGGTATGGTAGTTACATCGACACACAGGTGTAATCCTAAACCTTGTCATTTCAATTTAAATCTATTTCAAGTAATTTTGACCTAGAATATATGCACTAATTATACATTGTAAAATTTTCTTGGTTTCATGTTATTCACCAATAAAATATTTAAATTTAACTCAATCAAAGACAAGGTGTACATACATGACTAGGTACTTATTCCTTTCCTTTAAACTAGAAATTTCATTACTAGATTAAAGTGGGGGGAAATGTAGATGACATTTTGTGATTATGTATCACCTCAATCTTGTACACTTGAAAAACTTAGACCCCAGTTCTTCCTCTTAGTTCTACACATGCCTTACTTTCACAAGCCTCAAATCTTCTCTATATTGTCCATTTGGCCTATATCTTAGTATGATTAAATTTATATTGATGATACAGGCATACCATCTTTCCCATAATATTTAAAATTTACTTATCTTATACCTATATAAGCTCTAAGCCTATGCCTGCTCTCTTTCTCCTTGGACACTAACATCTAGGATAGATAATAGTGTCAATGTTACTGTTATGACCTGACACAAGTGTCCAGTTCCCTAAAGTCATCCAATTTTCAAATGAAACATATCACAATGGTTGACCTAAGTAATTTATTTTATGTTATTTCTATATCTATCATAGTTTTACTTTCCATTGATAGCCTATCTTAGTTTTATAAATTTAGCATATGGTACATCTAAGTTCAGCACATTAATTAGCTTAGTGTAGATCTAACATTCACCCTTGTGCCCTATCATTTCTATAACCTTAACCCTATCTACCTAGGTAATAATTCCTTAATCCAAATTATAGTTAAATAGAATTATACAATCTTATAATAAGATTTGGTCATGTAAAAGAGGATGTTGAGAAAATAATAAGGTACATCAATGGTTTAAGTTCAATATTTAAGATGAGATCAATTTATCATCACCAAAATTAATTGAATAAACTTATTAGTTTTATCTCAAGGTAGAGGATAAGATGGTTATAAAATAAACTCAACACTCTAGAGGAAGAAGCAAAAGTTATAGAGCTAGAGGATAGCAAGGTGGTATAAGTCAGTTAAAAATTCATAATGAACAAGCAAGTAGCTCTCAAGGTCAATCTAGCTCCACAAGAGGAGACTACTCATACAGAGGAAGAAGACCATACACAAGAGGCAAAGGAAGAGGTTTTTGAGAAAAATATTTCAAGTGTAATAGGTATGCTAGTTATAGGTCATATGAATGTCCTGAGGATCCACAAAAAATCCATACAAGAATTAAAGGTATCATTAAATTTTTGTAAGCTAAAGAAGAAAGTGTAGGATCACCATCACAAATTAAAAAACATAAAGTGGTAGAATCTTTATTGATGAAGAGATTACTAGTAATTCCAAACAAGGAGGTAAAAGAACCAACCCAAAGAAAGACCTTGTTTAGGACTACATGCAAATCAAAAGGTAAGCATTGTAAATTTATCATTGATATTGGTAGTAAAGACAACATATTTTTTTCATAAATAGTTGAAAAACTAGGATTGAAGAGATTGACACATCTTATAACATAAAAAGTATCTTAAATACAAAAGGTGTATCAAGTACTAGTCAATGAGCAATGTAAGGTTAATTTTTAGATTGGTAGTTATAAGCATGAGTTACTTTGTAACATTATGCATATGGATGTTTGCCATGTGTTTTTGGGTAGACCTTGGTAGTTTGATAGGAGGGATATTCATTATGGAAGGAGTAATACATATACATTATAAAAAGATGGAAAGAAGCATACCTTGACACCATTGAAGGATAGAACTAAAGTAACTAAAACTAATACTAAGGTGTTAATAGTAGGTGGAAAAGACTTTTTCCAACTAATAAAAGAAGAAGAGATTGGTCATGCATTGGTTGCCAAGCTTAAGATAGTCATTAAAACCACTAATTTGATTGATTTTCCATTGAAAATTCAGAATTTTTTAGATGAGTATGTGGATATAGTTGTTGATGAGTTTCCTAATGAGTTTCCACCAATAAGGAGCATAAGCCACCATACGTATCTAATTCAAGAAGCTAGTTTTCCAAATAAAGAAATTTATAGAATGACACATAAGGAGAATGAAGAGATAAAAAATCAAGTAAAATCTCTATTATAAAAAGGTTTGATTAAAGAGAGTCTTAGTCTATGTGTTCTACCAACTGTCTTAACTCCTAAGAAAGATGGAGAATGAAAATGTGTACAAATTCTAGAGCCATCAGCATGATAACTATCAAGTATAGGTTTCCTTTGCCAAGAATGGATGATATCATGTATTTTTTGAGTGAAAAAAAATACTTTTCAAAGATATTTTTAAAGAGTGGTTACCATAAAATAATAATTAGATAGGGTGATGAGTGGAAAAAAACCTTCAAGACTAATGATGGATTGTATGAATAGCGTGTTATGCCATTGGGTTTTACCAACACTCCTAGTAACTTCATGAGGGTAGTGAATGAAATTTTAAATCCATTTATAGGTAAATTTTTTATTATTTACTTTGATGACATTTTTATCTTCATCTAATCAAATGAAGAACATATCAAACACCTTAGGATGGTGCTCAACAAGCTACAAGAAGAGAAATTATTAATTAACCTCAAGAAGTGTACCTTCATGCAAAATGAGTTGGTTTATTTGGGATTTGTCATTTATAAATATGGTTTGAATATGGACCAATAAAAGGTAAGAGAAATAGTGGAGTGGCCATTTTTGAGGTAATAAGTTTTCATGGATTAGCTAGTTTATATAGAAAATTCATTAAAAAATTTAACATAATTTGTGCACCTAATTTTGAAACTATAAAGGGTGATAAAAATAAGGTTCATTGTATTGAATTAGTTGAAAAGATATTTTATATTTTGAATAAAAATATAATTAAATATCCTATGTTATCTTTACCTGACTTTAACAAACTCTTTCAAGTTGAATGTGATGCTAGTGGACTAGTTATTAGAGCTGTTTTGAGCCAAGAAGGAAGACCTACTGCTTACTTTAGTGAAAATATAAATTAATCTAAGAAGAAGTATTCAATTTATGATTAATAATTTTATGCCATCATTCAATCATTGAAAAATTGGGGGCACTAGTTGTTACCTAAAGTGTTTGTGATGTATACAGACAATCATGCTTTGAAATTAATTAATAACCAAACAAAGTTGAGTCAAAGACATTTGAAATGGATAGAGTTATTAAAAAACTTTTCATTTATTCTTAGTCATAAGAGTGGGTAGTCCATTAAGTTCGCTGATTCATTAAGTAGGAGTATGATCATACATGAGTCATAAGTGAGTAATTTAGGATTTAATTCATTAAATGAGTTGTATGGATAGTAGTCTATGGATGGACTACATGTTACAAAAGGGATTGTTATTCAAATTCAAACAACTATGCATACATAGGGGGTCTATGTGAGACAACTTACTAAAAGAAAAGCATAGTGGCAACCTAGCATGAGATTTTAGATAAACAAAGACCTTTGTTCAGCTGAATGCATATTAGTATTGGCCAAAAATGAAAGATGATGTCAAGAAATTTATATAAAGATGCAGGATTTGTCAACATGCTAAAGGAAAAATTCAAAATGCAGGTGTATATAAGCCATTACCTATTCTAAGCAGACCATGGGATGTAATCAGTATGGATTTTGTACTAGGTTTGCCAAGAACACAATAAGATAATGATTCCATATTTTTTGTTGATAGATTTTCAAAAATGACACATTTCATAGAATGTAAGAAGACAAATGATGCTACTCACATTGATAATTTTCTTCAAAGAGGTGGTAAGGTTGCATGGAATTCTTAGAAGCATTATTTCTGATAAGGATACAAAGTTTGTTGGACATTTTTGTAGAACACTCTATAAAAATTTAGGAACCACATTGAGTTTTATCCCAGCCTACCATCCTAAAATTGATGATTAAACTGAATTTTTCAATAATATTTAGGGAATCTACTCAGATATTTGATAAGTGACAGTCCAAACCAATGGGATCATGTGCTTACTCAAACTAAATTTGTATACAATGATTCACTTAATAAAAGTACAAGTTTCAGCCCATTTTATATTGTCTATGTAACAAATCTAAGAGGTTTTTATGATCTTAGATATTTAGGAAATCAAGAGAAGAAAAGCACTGAAGGTGATGACTTTACTACAACCAAGCAAGAGTTACACGAGCAAGTCAATAAGTAGTTGGAGTTGAGTGATAGTAAGTAAAAATGCGATGTTAATAAGAGGAGGAAAGAAGTGAAATTGTAGATAGTTCATTTGGTGTTATCAAAGCTTAGGAAGGAGAGGTTTCCTAAAGGAGAGTGTAATAAACTCAAACTAAAGAAGATAGGACCTTCTAAGGTCTTAAAGAATTTTTTTGTTAATGTCTATGAATTAGAACTTAAATATAATATTGGTATTTCAGCAATTTTCAATTTATCATACCTTTATCCTTATATATTAGGAGAATATACATTAAACACACTTGAAGATGATAATGAATAGGCCATTGATTGGGAATAACAGCTACCCAAAGCATAAAAAGAGGATATAAAAGCTATTTTGGATAAGAAAGTTGTCAAGAGAATAAAAAGAAAGGAATACTTCAAATATCATGTCAAGTGGAATAATAATTCACTTGAATATGCTTCTTGTTTGACTCCATCATAAATACTTCTGTATAGAACCACCATTGAAGACCTCATGAGTAAGAGCTCATGAAAGCTTTTGTACTTAGGAAGCCTGACGTAAGAAAATTAGAGTTTAGATGCTAAGTTTTGAAAATATTGGCTTGAATAGGTGTTAGAGGTCATATTTTGTCTTTATGAAGAATTTACATGCTACCTTTTTCCTTTATTTTGATCATTCTTACTTGTTTTCTATTTTTCACTAAAGTTTAAATTTTTAGATGTGTTTTTTAGTGTTTTAGAGCTTTATCTCACATTATAATGCTTGTTTTTATCAATATTATTTATTTAAGGGTTAAATAAGGTATTAATAATTATTTATATTAATCCAAATATCTTAGACCATATATGTCTATGTTAAACTCATTTAAGAGTTCAGTCTTAAATAGGGTTACAAGGAATTGGTTAGACAGTTTGAGAAATTATAGGAATTGAAACAAGGAATGGAGGATTAGGAGAGATAAAATATGTGGGATAAGAGAATGAGATATTAAAAGAGTCGAAGACTCCAATATTTGACAAATATTATGAAGAAAAGAACAAGAAAAATTGAGGAAAATAGGGTTGCAACAGGATTGTGTAACAAGTTTGCATCAAACAATAAAAAAATTATTTAATTTGAGTTTATTTTTGAAAATATAATATAATATGATGTTTAATTGATTATTTTTTTAATTTTAAATCATTATTTATTGTTTTGGAACAACTGAATTCATATTACAAACTTGAAAACAACTATAGGTTTCTGCAATCAAGAAAAAGGTCTTTTACAGTCAAGAAAAGTTTATTTTTATCATGTTTTGAGATTTTTTCAAAATGCTAAATCATTTGTAATATTAGTATATAGGTTTTAATATTATTTTAAAACTAAAAATATTCAAAAAAAAAATCTTAAAACTCAAATTTATAGTCATTATTAACTCACTACTTGTGTGTAGTCCAGAAAAGTGATATAACAACCAATAAAAAGTTGTTTTCATTGTGTTTTGTGATTGACCAAGGTGTATCATTGAATGAAAAATATGAATTATTTTGGGTCAGACCTTTTACAATTAAAAATATTTTAATAATAGGTCTAAAACCTCAAATTATCCTTTATTTATAGCTCTTAGTTCGTGTGCAGTCCTGCATACCCTAAAATAGGGTTTTGAAGACAAAAACTCTTCTAAAATGAAAATGAACAAGCCAAAAACTATGAATTTTTTTTGAATAATGTATTAGGATTAATTATAATTTATCTAAGTGGTTTTTATATTTTTTATAATCTACAAAAGAATATATTGATGATTCTTAGTTTTGCAAGCCTAATTCAAGGGCTAGAACCCTATTTTAGCATTTTCTTGCATTTTCACATCTTAAAAAAGGTAAAAATCATTTTATTTAGTTTATTTGCATTAAATTAATTTTATAATGTCTTTAATATCATATATACTCCTTGTTTAACATATTTTTCTCTCAATAAGTATTGTAGGCCTAATATCTAATTCAAACAAGTTACAAATTTGATTCTTCCTTTACCCATCACCATCACAAAGTCTAACATTTGTGTTATTTTTATGAATATACACTAAATTATATATGCAATATGAATATTTTATAGTAAAAATGACACCATCATCAATAATTTTATCAAGCTCCTTGTTGATGGTGTCTTCTAATAAGGGGTTGATTATTTTAATCTTTTAATTAAGTTTAATACCTGGTTTGATAGGAATATCATGTTTAATAATATTAGTATCTTAAAATTTTATGTATTTGTAATACCAAGAAAAAACATCAATGAATTCTTTAAAAATCTTAATAAATTTAACCTTTTCCTTAGGGGTGTATTGAATTCCTAAATAAATATATTTAGGATCTTCCTCAGTACCAAGATTGATAGGAATGGTATCACCTATTGTTCTCCTTGAAGGTTCCTTAGTGCACAAAATTTTGGTTCAATCATTAGAAGTGAACATTGACTCTAAGCTAACTAAACCAACTAGCAATTTATTAGTACTTAATTGTAGATAATCACCACAATTCAACACATAATTATCATGATCAAAATAATTTGTTTGAAAAAAATACTAAATATGTTAATCATAATTAAAAATAGACCAATTTTCATTTAAATCAAGCAAATTAGTTCTAATTTTTTTATAAGAATATAAGTCAACAGTTGGTTCAATTTTGCTTAGAGTAGGATTTGAAGAAATAAAAACAAGCTTATCAACTTGAACATTAAATTTTTTAAGTAGATGAGTGATATTAAAAGCTTAAAATTTTTCAAGAAGTGACCAACCTTTTGAGTCTATTTGTGAAGATGATTTTGATAAGTTTTATAAAATTTTCTAACTTATCTAACAATAAACTCAAAATCACCAAAAACTTCTAATTGTTTGACATTAAGTTTAATTGATTTTTTTAAACCTAGGCATAATGCTTCAAATTCCATTGTATTATTAGTATTATCAAAAGACTATTAGTGTATAATTTCTCTCACTTTATGTTTTCCTAAATAGTTGTTAGTCAGCTTGCTTATGATTGTTGAGGTCATTAGTGGAAATACACTCTATATGGGTTCTAATTGTGAGTTGACTTTTTACCTTTTTAGTGATATAATATTTCACTATATAATGTAATTCTTTTATAATTTTTAGCTAATCTCTTATAATAAATTAATGAAACTTTTCATGCATTTGATGTAACTTTTATTGTGGCAATAATTCTCTCACCTAATTCTAGAGTTTTCATGCAATCTATGATGTTCATAGATCTTGGATTAATCTGATAAATATAATTTATAATCATAGATAAATATTTTACCAATATGAGAAATTAAAAAATTTATATAACCATTATTATTTTGTGAAAATGCTCCATTGAAATATAAATACCATAAATAATATATAGAAGAGATGCTCTTTTGTTATTTTTTAGGGCATCTAAAGTTAACAACTCATAAGTACCAATTCCAATTTAAGCATATCCAATACTAGGTTGTATGGAATCTATAGGGTTATAAACCACTCTTCCCTTTGCATGAAATCAATCTCATTGATGACAAGAACCTAAGTTGTATCCTTGCCTACGAAATCACTAGTTACTTTTGACTGATATCTTTCCAATAGCATAGCATAATTGCTAAAAATATTCAATACTTGAACATTGGTCATACATTTGTTTCTTTCATCTTGTGTTATTTTGATAACATAATCATGAAACTTACCACAAATTTTGATTTGAAAAGAATCAAAACCTATGAGTTTCCTATTATCAATCTCATAAAATATACTCAATTAGTCAATGATAATTTTTGGCATTATATTTTTGGAGGCCCCTGTATCAAGGATGTAATTTTAAATAATTTTTTTAATAATTTTAACCAAAACATTAAAATGTTGTATATAATTAGTAGGAAGATCATAAATTTGAGCAAAAATAACAGATTGTTTATTACTTTTAATTTCTTCTTTAAATCCTACCACATTCTTAGAATTTGGATTTTTGATAGCATCGTTAATTTTATCAAGCTAACTAAGTAGACTAGTAGCCTAAAATAATGAAAAACCCACCTTAATGGTGGCCAAATCATATATAATATTATAAGCACCAACATCAGGATAACAAATGTATCAATTTTGGATTTATAAGGAGGATATTGTAGAATAAATATTAAAACCAGTTAAAAAGGATAATTTTATTGAGAACTAAGTGCATCATTATCAGATGTAATATTATTCTAGGTATCTTTGCATTTATCTTGATTTATAGAAAATGATGGTTGATTATTGGTTGTGCTATAACTATCCCTTTGGTTAGAATAATTTATTTATCTAATGTTGGCAGTATAAGAATTAATAGTTTTAACATGTCATCCGAAGATTCATCAAATCCAAAAATGTTTATATTATTATTAAGATCAATAGAGATACAATCATTTCCCTAAATATATATTTTAATCTTTTACACAACTATACAAGCTTTAGGATCATGATTTAATTCACATACGTTATAATAACAAACTTTTTAAGGATCATGATCTAATTCATATACGTTAAAATAATGAACTTTTTATTCAATTTTACTTTTTTGAAGAAATAAATATGTACCTGATGTAGATGGTTTATCATTTAGTTTTCACTTGATAGTGACCAACTCATTGCCAAAATTATGAATGGATTTCAAAATTTATGAATTATCAAAATTTAAATCTATGACAACTCTATCATTAAAACCACAATGTTTTAAAATTAATTTTTATATTCAATACATAAAATTATAGTTTCATCTTAATCTGTATTTGTCTTTTATAATTATTTTATATTTTAGAGGAAAGACATTACAAAAAAATAATCTAGATAACTTTTTAGATGGCCTAACATTGTGGGGAATGTTTTGTTGCAACCTAGTGAATCTGCTTAACAAAACAACCTAGTGAATCTGCTTATAAATTGATAAACTCTATCAGCTATATCAATAGAGAATTAATTAATTCATTGACCAAATCTAAATATTGTTTATGTTTTCCAAAATAAATTTGTAACCAGTTCTCTATATCTTTTTAAGTACTAATAACATTTTCAGGAAGGTTAATAAATGTTTAATAAGCTTTACCTTATAATATTTATGAAAAGACTCTAAGAGAATATTTTCATTTACAATCCCAAGAGTAGCACAAACTAACTTGAAAGCATCTAAATTATCTTCTCAAGATTCATCAGAGTTTCTTCAGAATTTAAGGACATTAAATCCTTTTAGAAAAGTTAATTTACTAGGATGAGCACTAATATTAATATAATTTCTACAAATCCAAGGATTCACTAAGGGATGAGAAAGATATTCATTATAATTTTATTCATTATCGATTATTTCTATTTGATTTCTATTATTTTATAGACTTGGAATCAAATCTCAAACTCTCTGCTCTACTTGTTCTTCCATTATAAGTTTAGAAAATTTTACTACTTGACTAGGCTAATTTAACTCTATAATTGTATTAGAGTCGGTAGAGAAATTAAATTTTTAAAGAACAATAAAATCGTTAGAAGGAAGAGATTTATAAATTTAATGTATTCTACGATGAAGATTAGGAATTAAAATATGCTCTCTTTCTTGATGGATTTGATGATTTTGTTTTAAAATATAGAATTGATTTAACTTACTAAGATTTGTGTACCAAGCGATTTTAAATTCTAATTTTTCTAATTCCTTAGTTATAACCCCAAAAATATGAAGTAAATCATAAATTCTATTATACCATTAAAAATAAGTAAGATTAAAAGCAATGTCAACTTGATCTTCAACAATGTCAATCAAAGGATAGACAATAGGATGTAAACCTTCAATGGTCATGGGAAAGAGAAATAAAACAAATAGAAAATAGAAAAAAAGAAAGTGAGATTTCTGAAAAATTATCTCCAGTACAGTCACTAAATTTTTTTATGGTGAAAAATGTCATGCCAACAAATAAACACTTTTGCCTATTATGAAGGTTAAGATGGAATCATGTCAATTTGATCATAAGGGTCTAATGAATGAGAATTAATTCTAAATATGCCTATAATGGATTTTATAATACCTTTTTTAAATAATAATCAAGTCAACTATTAAAAAATGCATAAATATAATTCAGAAGTCACATCTCTAAATATCAAAAAGAATCAAAATATGACTATGTAATCTAACATTTCTGATAGAGAAAACCTATAGAAGAGACAATCCCTTGAAGGAAAGATATATGATCCTTTATAATTATGTTTAATAAAATATTTTTATAATCTCTTGATATATCATATGTTCAAAATAGATTTAAAAAAAAAGAAACAAAACAAACCAAAGGATAAATAAAACAAATAGAAATGGAAACCAAACAATGAAATAATAATAATACACACTGAGATTTTAATATAATATCAAACAAGAACAATATTAAACTAATTAACTCTAAGCTATGAAACAAACTAAGGATAGCTTTAGTATCTATCTATATTATGAAATTAAATATAATAATAATAATAATAATAATAATAATAGGAGCTAAATATTAATCTAGGAAATTTTTAAAAAATAATAATCTAAAAATATTACTACTTGCTATAAACATTAACTAAGTTAAATTAAAAATAATAATAATAAAAGTAAATTAAAATAAATACCTAACTTAAGGACTAATAAAACTATGATAATCTAAGAAAATAGTAATCAAATAAAGAGTCAAAATTTAAAAAGAAATAAGGATGAAAAGAAAGAATGAAATAACTAAGTAAAATAAGAGCAAAAAGACAGAAAAGATAATTGAATTTAAACTTTTTTTTAAAATTAATCTAATCTAAACTAAACTAATTTAAATAAAAAAATAAACAACATTAAATAGTAAATTATGAATCTTTAGACAAGAGTCATCTTAGAATAAAATGAAATAAGATTTATTGAGAAACATAATTTTTGAGTATAAATAATCTTCAAAAAGATGACAAATTGCAATCTTAATATCAATAAAATATCAAAAGATGCAATGTATTCATCATTATTCAAGTCAATCACATGGAGTTATACTCATATGACTACACATCTGCAATCATCAAATGATATTAGACCCTGATAGACTTTAGATAAAAAAAAATTATGAAATAAATAAGAAACCTAGATTTTTGCAATGCTAAAAAATAGATTACTTTACCATCAGAGAATGTGTTGTTTGGTCTATCTACAAATAGTTATTTGATCTTAGATATGTTTTCATAGAAAAGAAAATGATGGATAACTTTAAAACTTCTAAAGAGATATCTTCACTTGTATCTATTTCTCTTTTTGTAATGTCTCTTTTATCTACTTACAAAGTAATCTCCTTTAAAGATAGTTAAAAAATAAGTTATAAATAACTTCAGTTAGTTGTATTTAACTTTAATTGACTTTTTAAAAAAATTAATTAGTTAACATATGACTTAATATTTATAATTTTAGACTTTAAATAAAATCTAATAAATTAAATTTAAAATTTAATAAACCAATAACACTTCTAATGAGTGGGGACCCTTAATCATTTAACAACATTCAAAAAATATCTAACTATGCATAAAAATATTAAATAAAAACTAACAACCAAATAAATTTAAATACTCCTAATATTAAATTCTATAAGCATTTAACCATAAAAATTTAAGTAAACATGACAATAAAATTATTCTGTATAAAATACAACATACTAGATACCACCAAAATAATATCCTCATGCTCAAAATTTTAATCTCATGACAACAAGTCAAAGTTAAAGTATCAAACATGAATATAATAACTTAATCAGAATCATCATTAGAAATTAGATTAATCAAGGGATCACCTTTATCAGTTTAGTATTTTTTATACTCTATGAAAATAGTGGGAAGTTTAGTGCCCTCATGATCATTGATCTCTAATTTTACTTTTTTCAATTTCCTAGTTATCAAGGGATGTGTTGTAGGGATGCTAGCACATTTCTTGCTAGAAGAAGTAGGTCTCTTAGACTCAAGTAAAATCATGATTGTATTTAGTGGCACAATTAGAGCAGATTGGAAAAGTTTTGCAATGACATCAAGCATATTTTTAGGTTGAACATGCAACGGAGTATTATGTGGATTAGAATAGATAGTAGTATGCATATGTTGATAAGATTCACTTGGATTGCCTCACCAATAAGGATGATGTCTCCAACATGATCTCTTCAATCCTCTATTACCATGGAAATTCACGGATCTAGTAGGCAAACAGTCAAGCAAATTCTAAAAAATTGGATTATTAATTATTTTAACCTTGTAGGGTTTAACTATGTAAATATTATGTTTGATTAAAAGGTTAGATAGTCTAAATTAGTGAAATAATATACATAAAATAACCACTAATTTGTTACATATTTTTTTTGTTTTTACTTTCTAAAAATAGTAATAAATATGTGTAAATAAATACTTATTTTAAAAACACTTGATGTGGAATATCTAAGTGTTAAAAACTGAGAAACAAATAGGTGTGAGTGTTGTCAACAAGATCCTTATATCGGATCCTCTCCTGAACAATAGCTTCACACTTGGATATTAGTTTCATGTGACTATAATATCCTAAAAAAGGTTCTAGTGTCCTTTGTATAAGACTATTCTTAAATTATGGGTGCACCTGCACCTATGTTTTTGGGTTTTGTTCTTATGCACATGAAGTTTGACACTCTGTATTATGCCTATAATAATTTATTTATGATTCAAACACTAATATTCCTTGAAATTAAGGCATGAGCTAAAAATGTGTGTTTGTTAGTAGGATAGGAAGAATATCCTCAACACCCCATTGTGAAGAGAGTTGCCTACATACCATTACTCTAAGGAAGGACCAAGCCAAATGTAGTTCTCCCCACATAAATGTTGGTACAAGTGTAAGTGATGCTATAATGATAGTGGTATTGAATGCCTTGAGTGTGCTTGAGATTGAAAATTTAAAAAATATGTGCTTAAGGTAGCTATCGATGGTAGTATGCAAAAGTAAGGTAGGATAGGGATTAATAGCTTTGATTTTGTTTAACTTGTTTCATGTTTGAATAGTTCTTTTGCATCTAGTTTCCATCTAGTGAGTAAAGATGTAAAATTCATGTATTTATAGTGTTCTATAGTTTGTGAAGATAATAAAATATGTTTAGGCCAACTTTAGGAGGGTTTAACTTTTAAAAATATATTTGTTTAGGGAAGTTAGGGTAAAGGACATTAACATCATGTTGGGGACACTAGCACCATGTGGCTCTAGTATTCTTAATGTGCCACTAATGTCCAGATGGTAGGTTATTGGGCACACATAGATAGAATCTATGAATGAAGGTCTAAGACTATGTTTTAGCTGACTAGGGATGATCGTGGTCTGCATAAAGGTTAGAAAAGTGTGATAAAAGGATCTAAGATAGGTCTAAGGATGAGATAAAAATAGGTTATCTCAAGTATCACTCTTATCACTTAAATACCACTTTTAGGTGATTACATTTGCCCCCCCTTTATGCTCAAAATGTACCAAAGTGAAATGACTAGTAGAGATTAAAAAAAAGCATATCTAGAATTACCTAGGAAGTGAAGTTTGTGTAGCTGATTCTAAGTATGTGAATCTATATCAACGTATGTAAATCATGATATAAAGCATGACCTATAATGAAACATTCATAAATCATTCCTTACTTAAGAGATATCAAAATCAAAAAAATATGCTAAATAAAGTGACAGAGTAAAACTGAGTAAAAATATGGTAAAGAGGAAATGAATGAATACACCTCATTGGGTACATGATCTAATGCAATAACCTAGTGACAACTTATGTATTCACATGTACATAATGATCAAATAATTTAATAGCTTGGATTGAGTTGGTATCTTGTTCAATCCTCATATGTGGGTGGCTCAAGAACTCAATTAGGCTATGACTCCATCTTTTCCCACCCATGTGTAGTAGATGCATCTGAAACTGAACTATGTAAAGTATTAGAAATATCTAACTAGGTATATCTAACTATGTATGTCAGCTCCACATCCACTCAGGTACATTAGGTGGATCTAGGCCACTCAATAATAGAAACCACTAAATATGGAGTAAGAAATGAAACTAGTGATAATCTAGAACATGATGTCAAGTGTATACAACATAGATAATAACATAGATTTTGCCATTCCATATGATCAACTTGGGTGTAACTAAGAATATGAAAATTAGTGTGAATATGAGCTAAATCTGAGCATAACTATCAAACCTATAGTTGTATCTGTGCAAACATGTACTATACCTAGTGTACTATTCTAGATAATCTAAATTTCCCTTAAACTAGAGCTACTAGATAATAGTGCCATGTCTTGTACATTAGCACCATGTGGTTCTAGTGTCCTTATCTAGGTGCTAATGTCTGTCTAGTCTAAAATATGAGTCACGATATTAATTTTTTATTTCTTATTTTTTCTTATGTTTTACCTATGTCTGATTTGTTAAAACTAAGCCTGTATGTTAAAAAAATATTCTATGAATGCAATTTAGGAGTCTAATATCTATGATAAACCCATGTGAATGCACCCTATTTTGAGGGAGTTATTGAGTTTTGAAATAACTATCCTAAAAAAATAGCTATGTGAAATGTGTTAGCTAGAGCATATATGATAATTGCATGATAATCTAATACAATATGCAAATTTATCAAAATGTAAGAGAATTTAAGCATAAGTATTTAATGTAAGATTATGTTGTGTCTAGCATTGAAAAAAGGTGTCAAGATGGATGTAGTTAGTGTGTATAATATTAAATTTGAGTATCTACCTAGGGGGATGGGGCATAATGTTCATCACGGCACCCAAGTAGAAAGGGTAGATGCATGAGGTCCCTCATGGCATCAAAAATTGATGTGTGTAGCAAGCAAAGACAAGGGTCATGACCATGATGTATATAAGAAAGTATACATATAAAACACATGAGGAATACAAAATAGGCCAAGGGGACACAATATAAGAGACAAGGTCACATGTCTCTAAATATGAGAAAAGAAGACATATAAGGACATGTTCAAATGTCCACATAAGTAAGCAACAATCAATTTGGCTTAGATCCACATATAAGGACATGTTCAAATTCTTACATACACAATAAAAAAATCACATGAAAGTAATATAAACACATGTCTAAGGCATACATGAATACAAGTGTCGTAGATCCAAAGAACAATGGCATATTCAAATGCCCTTGAATAGAAGAAGCATAGGAAACACAATCAATTCTAAAATAGGAAAGCTAGAAAGGAAAGTATGTATGAATGTATTAAAAATCTATGTAAGAGCTAGGATTTACATATGTTGAGTCTAAACTAGTGATAGTTGGAAAAACATATGAGTATGAGTAGAAATGATCGATATGAAGATAAAATAGTGAAAAAATTGGAATGTATAGAATGTAAGGATAGAACCTAGTAATAGAAACTATGTATAAGATTCCTCCAAGAGGGCAGATGTCAAATGAATAATCTTGAATCGATGTATATGCCCCCAGTGGGTAGATGATAGCAAGTCTGGATCAATATAGTGGACCTGAGTCCTATAAGTTATCTATAAACACTCAAAAATAATAATTGAAGCATGTATGTATGATGAAATTGGCTATACTAAGATATTTAGCATGCATAGTTTCTAGAAAAAATAAGAAATGTAAACATAACAATGCATAGAATCTATAAATTTTGTGTTTTTTGGGTAATATTTGATTATTTTTATTTTTTGTCATGTTATATTATTTTTGTATTTTTTGGATATAATATATGTATAAGCAAATGAAAATAAACTATATACAAGGAGAAAGAGAGAAGAAAGTATGTACAAGGTGGTAGGAACCATACTAATCAATGAGTCTCATGGGATACTCAGTAACACTGTGACCTATGTCAAATAAGGGAACTATGATCATACATTATATGTGAAAGGAAAAATATGATCCCATCATTTGTTATAGTGAACAATCTATGTGTGTATCTACTTTTGTAGTGGTGCTATGAATGTGTGGCACTAACTATGGTGCTTTATTAACTATAGGGGTTTTAGGAACCCATCTGGTATAAAAATCTATAGATGACATAGATGCCCTATGTTAATAACCCTAATAAACCAATAATACTAATCTCATCATAAATTGAGTAGAGGAAGGTCCTCTAGAATCTGTGACATATCTTTGGCATAGGGGTCTCTCTAATAATGGTCTCCCTGGGAGAGTATGTGTACATGTCAATACCATAGTAGTAAAATTCACCTGCATTAGTGGCCCTAATAAACTCTATGATTTATGCAAAGGAACTTTACTCTAATATATAGCTAATAATTATGCAATATCTGGTAATGGTGTTGGAACTGTAATTGGTGATTATGATATAACTACATGTGGGATAATTAGAGGATACTTATATGGGAGACCCTCAACTATGACCACCTAATTTACATGTACATATTTAAGGAATTTGTGCAATGTAGATGGGATGGCTTGGAGCTGTTGTAACCATGGCCTACCCAATAACATATCAAACATGCCTGTGTTAGATACTACTAGGAACCAAGTGGTTATATGTGTTGGTCCAACATGTAGTGGAAGCATAATCTCCCTAGTGGAGATCTAATTATAACCACTAAAATCACTATGACTATGTTTATGGGGAATATATCATACTCTAAGTACCCTAGATGATACAAAAGTGTCATAGTGCACATGTTAATACTTGACCTATTATCAACCATAACACTCTGGATAGGATGATGATCTATATATGCTCGTATAAAGAGTGCATGTAAATTTGTATCATCATCAACAATATCCTAATCTGAGAATGTGATGAGTGGTATAGGTGGAATTATCATATGGTACATGCAAATAATGTTGTACAATGGGTGTGCCTCCTCTATAATGGTATGATATGAAGTTGGTGGTGGATGTGTCTGATATGTGTGGTAAACACTTGATGTGATACATGCCTCATTTGTTGTGTGCTTTGGAAATTGATCTAAAAATATTTTTAATGACTTAGATTCTATTTTTTGTGATTTCATTTCATCTATGGGTATGCCCACATAAATAATATTAGCTTCAATCAAATCTTGTATCTTATATTTTAGGCTTATGCATCTATTTATTATATGGCATTGTGCCCTATGATTCTCATTGAATGTGTTAGAATCATAGTTCTTTGTAAAAGGCCATGTTATATCAACTTCTTTAATGGTAGGGAGAGATATGACATTGAATTCCAAGAGTTGTTATAAAACCTGTACTGGTGACCCTGGAAAGTTGGTGAAGATTCGATGCTGAGAAATGTTAGTGTAGGATATTATTTTTCTCATATTTATTATTGTGGATTATTCATACACATGTATTTAGCTTTATTATGTGTAATATTCAGGTCATGTAGGTGTAATATTGAGGTCATTAAGGTTCACATGTAAAAGTGAAAATTGTAGTCAAATTGATGGGTGAGGATACCCTTGACATTTACCCACCAATATTGGCTTATTACACATGGAGCACACAATCCATTTGGAAAATGTCTTGTGTTCACATTTCCAAATTTATTATCTTTATGTCTCTCTTGTACCTATAAATGCACCTCTCATCTAATCTATTTTTAATTAGTTATGAATTCAATAATATTATAATTCTACTCTAATTTGATTTCATTCTAAATAATGGAGTTCTGCTTCTATTTGCTTTGCATTCACAATTCATGTGTTTAATTCTCACCAGTTGGATCTTAGATAATTCTATCATGGTATCAAAGTGTCAATTTATTATTCACAATTGTCTAATTTTTTATTTTTTTTAGTTTTTATTGGAATCATGAGTTTATTTGTAAAATAATATTATTTTTTTATCTTGTTACCTTCTCCATCACTGAGAATTCTTCTATACTAGTAGATTCTCCTTATTTTGGAAGCATGTGATTTGAAGAGTGAAGAGTCCAATATCTAGTATAAGGTTATTACACTCAAGGGCATCTCACCTCCCAAGGGCATTTTTTGTTGATCCAAGCATTTTTTATGATCCAAGGGTTTTAGAATAGCAAAATTGCATTTTTTGTGCAAGGGCATCATTTTTAACACCTAAAAACTTTATTATTTATGATTTTGATGCCATTGTTTCTCATTTCAACAAAACATAGCCTTGGTCACCATTATTTCTATCCAAATCACTTAGATTGAGTCTCCATTTAGCAAAATATAGATCGACTTCATTTTGGATGTGGGCTTCTATTGGAGTACCCAAACTTCATAAAAAATCTTATTGGTCAGATTTTCAACATTGCAGACCTATACATGACAAAAAAGGTGCCATTCATATTTAATATCCAAGTCAAAATTTGCTTCCTTTCTACTTGAATTTTAAAAAATTAGTCATTTGTTTTTTAAACCTTGATTGCCTTCATTAAGTGAAATATTTTCATTTGATTTGGATTGGTTAAGACTTAGTGTTATGACTAAGAGGTCACTGATTTGATTTCAATTCCAATGAGTGGTTATAAGGCTAAGTCTACTCTCACCATAGGGTATTTTTTAAAGTTTTAGTGCAATTTTAATTAAATAGGCCTTATTTTTGGAAAAGTAATATTTTAATAAATTTTGGTTGGTAGCTCAAAATTGAGCATTGTATTTTTTAAAAGTTCATATTTGCTCATTTTTCATTCATTCAGCCTATTTACATTGTAAAACATAGTAAAATATAAAGTGCCAAAATCTGGGAGGGTCAAACATGATTTCAAGGGGGGTTGTTGTGGGCCCTACATTCTCCCTTGTACACACTCAATTTTTGTAACATTTACCTGTGCTTATTTAGTGTTAATTGCATAGATTTATGTCACATTCTTAGCTACATTATTAATAGATCCTGACATCCATTGGAGCATGCATTGTCACTTGTGCATTGATTGCTCTCATTTAATTAGACTCATTTTTGGCATAGTCTAAAGTACATCTCTAAAGCATGCACTATTATTCTCATTTGTGGTCATGTTGACTCCACTTGAGATATATTAGATGAGAAAAGTTATTTCTACACCAATGGTTCTTTCTAGGAATACCAATTATGTTTCATGGTGTGTGTACATGAAATGTTCAATCATGGATTAGGAACTTATCTAATTCTTATATAGATAGATTCTTGGTCCTATTGATCTAGGTCAATACGATGATTGGTTTGATTTTTGTGACTATGTCTATGGTCACTAACTGATTCACATTTCATGAGATCTACACCACCGTGTGGAGCACACAGAGTGTCCCTCCATAATTTAGAGCATACTTCAAAGTCCTTTCAGAGATCCTACTAAGATTTATATCACTCTTCCTTCTATTATCTCTTTTAAGACTAGTGTACTCTCTTATCCTACTTCTATTTCCTGTGATGACACAATCTAAGTGGATAGTGCTCTTTTGTCAAGCCACCACTATGAGACAAGATTCAGCTAGACCTGATTTGTCTTATTATAGAGTCTATATTCATTTTTACATAGGATGTTGCTCATTCAAAGACATCACAAATTTGCACTTCAGAGGACTCTACTATTTTTATTATGAGTATACATATTGAGAGCATCGATGACTCATCTCTTCCTATGGATTTTTTTCTTTAGTGGGTGAGTCAAGCTCCACACATCACATGGGCATTATTTTCGTGAATGTTTCATATCATTATTCTAATTGGTCTACTTCAGTGGTATTACCTCCATCTTTTGTACATGTTCTTTCTAGACCTATGCCACAAATTATATTTAGACCACTTTTAGATATTCTTGTACTATTGCCTTCATCTTCCATTATAGAATGGGTAGACTTTCAATACAATCATTAGGTTATTCCCTTGGTAAATGGAAGAAACATTATTTTATGTAGATGGAACTTCTACATTAATTAGGTAGAGGATCTCATCATTGACCTTTGTCATCTTGTAAAATGTACTTGGAGTATTGACTGCATCAACATCATATTCTATGGGGTCTTTTAGTCTCCTCTTCTTATTTTCTCTCTTTTGGGAGGGAGTTTTTTCCTATGGATTTTATACTTTTATCTACTTTGTGAGAGATTATTTTGTACTTGGCTACTTGATCATGCCTAGTTTTTAGGACCCAATTCTTCTACCCACCTAAGCTATGATTAAGGGGGGTTGTTAGTGTAGGGTTTTCACTTCATATAGGTTTTACCTTCACTTGTATAATTAACCTTGATTAGGTGGATATTAGGTCATTTAGGGTGATTTATGAGGTCATTTAGTTGCACATCCATGTGTAAATTATGGTCAAATGGGTTGGTATGGATGCCTTTTCATTCACAAACCAATGTTGACTTATTTCTAGCACATAGGTTTACTCTTCATTTAGCAACTGACCCATGTCCATATTTCCAAATGGATGTGGAATTATGCCTCTCCTCAGTCTATTTATAGGCATTCCCTCCTTTGTGTTGTGTGGTGAAGATCCATAAATATTATGGTGTAACATTTGGATTCTTAATCCATTTCTATCTTAGTAAGCTAATAGAGATTTTTGTATGTTGTTGTTATAGAGAGCTTACTAAGCCTAAAGCTTGGGTGTGTATCAATTAGTGATTATAAGATTTGCTTCCTCCATTTTATTAATAAATCTATTTGAAATATTCTCATTGTTTGGTTTCATTTAATAAAAGTGATGGGGTGATGTGCACGTGCTTAACTTGTGCATATCACAATTATGTGCATTTATTGATCCAATGATCCTAGCTACACCTATAATATGGTATCCAACTAAGTTATCCCATTATTTTATTTTATTTACTAGTGACTATGTGATTCCATACATGTGTTTAACTTGTGCCTATCACAACCATGTGAATTCATTGATCTAGTGATCCAACTAGTGAGAATCAAACACATGAACTGCAAACATAAAAAAAATAGAAGAACTCTATTGTTAAGAATGAAATCAAACTAGAGAAGAATTATAATAACATTGCATTTAAAACTCATTTAAAATAGCTTAGATGAGAGGTACATTTATAGGTACAAGAGAGGCATAGAGCCAATACATTTGGCAATGTGAACACAAGACATTTGCCAAAGGGATTATCTGATCCATATGTAATATGTCAATATTGGTGGGTAAATGTCAAGGGTATCCTCACCCACAAATTTGACTACAATTTTCACATGCACATGTGCACCTTAATGACCTCATTATTACACCCACATGACCTCAATATTACACCTAATCAAGCTAAATACATGTGTAAGAAAAATTCATAATAATAAAAAAAAGGAAAATAATATCCTACACTAACACCCCCCTTAAGCATAGCTTAGGTGGGTAAAAAAATGGGTATTGGCAATATGGTCTGATAAGGTAACCAAGTACAATGCAACTCTCATGAAGTGGAGGAAAAAGAAAAAACTCATAGTAAAAAACTCCCCTCCAAAAGAGACAAAAGAAGAAGAGGACTAGAAGGCCCCTGAAGATGATGTTGATGCATACCATACCCGAAGAAGAGTGTGTAAGTGAAGATACTTTCTCCTAGTGAAGGTTTTGGTGAAGATATCATCTATTTACTCCATAGTCTGGCAAAATCTAAGATAAATGACTTGTCCATGAATGAGCTCCCAAATGAAGAGTATATGAATCTTAATGTATTTGGTCCACTAATGTTGGACATATTCCTTTAGATCTAGATGGTGATTTGGTTATCACAAAATATGATTATGGGTCATTTTAACTATATACCAAACTTTAATAAGAATCCCTTGAAGCTAGATAGCTTCAATATTATAATTTATAACCCCTATATATTCAACCTTAGTATATGATAAATTAATAACATTATGCTTATTTTTAGACCAACTAATTAGTCTTGAACCAAGTGAGAAACTATATCATGAAGTGAACATGTGATGTTAAATATTGATAGCCCAATCTGAATCTGTGCATCTAATCAATTCAATATTAATTCCTGCTCCATAATGAATCTCAACACTGAGTACCCTAAATATAGTGGAGATTTCATTTATATACTTTCCAATGTAGCTCATGTGGTGTCTTCATAAACCTAGATACCATGCCCACTACATATGAAATATCAGGTCTAGTGTGAGTCAGATAGATAAGGTTGCCAGCAAGTTATCGATACAAGGTAGCATCAACCAATGGAGAATAAATCTTAGCCTTAAGTTTAACTCTATAAATAAATGGATTTATATATGTCTTACAAGCAGCCATGTGAAACTATGTGATAAAATCAAGAGCATACTTAGATCGTGCAATGGTAATCCTTGAGTCAGATTGTGAAATCTCAATACCAAATAAGTAATGCAATAAATCAAAGTTAGTCATGGAGAATATATCATGTAGATTAGTTTTCATTATTATAATGAGGGATGAATAACTCCATGTGATCAATAGGTCATCCAAATATAGAACCAAAATCAAGAGTGAATTGTCCTACTACAAGATTTAGACATTTTGATCAAAATTGCATCTAGTGAACTCAATTATGAGAAGGAATGAATCCATCTTGGCATACCAATTTTGAGGGTTCTATTTGAGGCCATAGATAGGATTTTTAATTGTACACAATAAGGGAAAAAATTCCATAAATCCTTGTGGTTACTCCATATATATCTCCTCCTCAAGGTGATCATGAATAAAGGCACTCTTCACATCCATATGATGAACATCCTAATGATGAACTACATCAATAGAAAGAGTAGTTCAAATAGAATTCATTTTAGTGACTAGAGAAAATGTTTTAGTATATTCTATGCCAAGAAATTGTGAAAATCCTTTTGCTACCAACCATACTTTGAACTTATCCACTGACACATCTGCAACAAATTTTGTTTGATAAATCCACCTACATCAAACAAATTTCCTTCCCTTAGGAAGGGGTACTATATCCCAAGTTTGGTTCCTAATTAATAAACTATATTATTCATGCATAGTTGTATCCCACTTAGGAATTATATATGCCTCACAAAATGATTATGAATCAGAAGCATAAGAAATGAAAACATGTGAAACACCCTAAAATTTTGAACAAGTCCATCTGACATTTGATGGATCCCCAACCCAATCATCTACAATCTATAGAGTCTATCTATCCCAAAGAGGACTTAAAGTTGAGGAATTATGAGGAGATTATTCAAATTCATAAATGTGATTGTGAATGGAATGAGGTGTATCCCTATCACTATCCTCATCATCTAAACTATAAAAATAATCCCCATCATTAGGTCTCTGATCTAGATTATCTGAATCATCTAAATTTTCATCATATCCCAGTGAGTCTAAGGAAGAGGGAGAAGTGATGAGTGTGGAGTTTGACATACCCTCCTAAAAGTGTATACTCCTCTCAATGAAAAATTCATGTGTGTTAGGATGAAAAATCTTATATCCCTTAATGCCTTATGCATACCCAATAAATATGCAATACCTAATTTGATGTTACATGGCCTTACATTTCTTATTAGGAATGTGGGCCATATATAGAGCTCCAAACACCCTAAAGTGCTTAATTTTGGGCTTTTGATTACTCTAAAATTCAAAAGGAGTGTTTCCTTTCAATGCTATATGAGAAACATGATTATGGATATAATAAGCGTAGTTAATGGCTTCTACCCAATATTATGGTGTAAGTGATTTTGAGTGTATCATACAGTTTGACATTTCCTTCAAATATCTATTCTTACATTCTACAACACCATTCCATTAAGGACTATATAGAACTATTTATTTTAGATCAATCCCTTCTGAAGTGTAGAACTACTCAAAGTGATTACTAACATACTTGTCACCGTTAATTGTGCATAAAACCCTAATGGTTTTCCCTGACTATTTCTTAACAAGAGCCTCGAAATCCTTAAAATGGTCAAAGATCTTAGAATTTTGTTAAATAAAATACACCCAAGTATACCTAGAGAATTCATCTATGAAGGTAAGCATGTATTTATCCCTATTGAATGAGTCTTGAATGCAATATTATCATAATTCTACTCTAGTTTGATTTCATTCTCAACAATAGTGTTTTACTTCTATTTGATTTTTCATTTGTATTTCTTGTGTTTGATTCTCACTAGTTAGATCTTGGACAATTCTGTCAAGGAATAGATAAAACCAATCTAGGATATGGCTCAAAATATGCATTGATAATGGCCTTTTGATCATTGTTATTCTTAGTGGCCCTTACCTTATATGGATGCTTATTTGAACTCTTAATTATTGATTTTGATCCATTGGTATACTTGATTTTGCCCATTGATAGAAGCTTAACCTCTCTTTATTTTACTATGTGGCATAAATTTGTGAACGTAGAAAACTTATTGAACAAGATAGCTTTGTGTAATGTTGGTAAGAGACTTTGTTTAAATATGTCCTGAAGCTCTCTATCTACCATGGGGCTAGTTAATTTATCTAATATAGTCTTGTATCATAAGACATAAAATGTGATAGGCTCATTTGACTTTTTTTTCAACTTTGTTACTTGAGAATATGATATTTTATCACTTATATTGATAGATAAATGTGTTAAAAACATGTCAACCAAATGATTTAATGATGTGATAGATTGATTTGGTAAATCATAACACCATTTTAGGGCATAATCCTTTAAAATGCATGGAAAAAACTTCATGAGAAGCCAATCATTGGATATGTAGTCCAAACATGTTGCATGAAAAGCTCTAATATGATGTTCTAAGTCACCATTTTCATCATATAATGTAATCTTAGGTGCCACGAAACTGGATGGCAAGGGAGTTGTTTCTATATGATGTGCTAAAGGTATATGTAAGAGAATATTAAAATATAAGGCACGTGATGCCCTTGTGGCTCCCTTCTCAAGATGTAACACCTTATCTTGTAGAGTATGAATCTCGTAAGGGATTGTACATCTAAAGTGGAAGAACTAGCCACAAGAGGTGTATCTATCACTGAAGGTTATTGAATTATAATTTTAGATTGTGTTAGCTGAGTTGGCCCCACTATAGGTGTAACAATGTTATTAGTTGGGGGAGTTGAAGATTGACCATTGTTTGTATTTTGGAGTTCTTGTTGAAGAATAGTGATGAATTCATCTTATATATCTGCATGTTTTGACACAAAATCTTGTAATTGTTGCATATCGATCTTATCAAATCTATTGGTGAATTTTACCATTATAGTTTGGAAGGTAGGAAAACAAGTTTGTGTATATTTGAATTTTTGAAGAATGTTAATCTAAGAAATATTTTTAAAAATAAATATGGAAGCAAATATGATATTTTGGAACTAAAATCTAAGCATAAATAGAAAAGAAGACAAACCTTAAGAGTGTTTAGGGTTAGGGTTTTGTGAATTAGGGTTATTTTGAAAAAATAAATAAATAAAACACTAATATTAAATTGATTTAATGAGCTATTTTATTCCAAAAAATCATTAAAATATATGTTTGTAACCCTATTTTAATGCACAAAAATATGGAGAAGGTGAACTAGGTTTTTAAGCAATATTCAAAGTAAGTTGGGTTCACCAAATGATTTAACCTTTTAGAGTTTAACTATGTAAATCCTATGTTTGATTAAAGGGATTAGTTTTATAAATCATCAAAATAATATGCATTAAATTAAATCTGATTTTTTATAAATTTTGACTTGCTTTGACTTTCTAAAACTTATAGTAAATATGTGTAAATAAAGACTTATCTAGAAACACCTAACATAGAATATTTGTGTTGAAAATTGGGATACAAATAGGTCTAACTATTTTCAACAAGATCACTATGTTAAACCCTCTCCTAGAAATTAGTACCACACTTAGACAATGGATTTAGTGTCCTAAAAATGGCACTAGTGTCCTCTATGTAAGATAATTCCTAAATTTTGGGTACATTTGTTCATGTGTTTTATTCCTATGCACACAACTTTGTATTATGCTAGTAATAGATAATTTATGATGCAAACCCCAATCCTCTTTGAAAGTAAGGAATGAGCTGAAAATGTGTGTTCATTAGTAGCATAGGTTATACATCCCCAACACACTACTATGAAAAGAGTTTCTTACATGTCAATACTATGAAGAGGGATCAAGCCCAATGTAGTTCTCTCCACATAAGTATTGCTGCAAGTTCAAGTGATGTTATAATGATAGTGGTCTTTAATGCCTTGAGTGTGATTGAGATTATAAATTTATAAAATTTGGGTTTAGGGTATCTATAGATGGTATTATGTATAAGTAGGGAATAATAGGGATTAATAACCTTGATTTTGTTCAACTTGTTTCATGTTTGAATAGGTATTTTGCATTTAATTTCCATCTAGTGGATAGAGGTCTAAAATTCATGTATTTTTAATGTTCTATAGTTTTTGCATATAATAAATATGCTTAGGCCAACCTTAGGAGGGTTTAAATTTTGAAAATATATCCATTCAAGGAAGTTAGGGTAAATCACATTAGTGCCATGTTGGGAACATTAGCACCATGTGGCTCTAGTGTCCTTAATGTGTAATTAATGTCTAGCTAATAGGTTATTAGAAATGAAGGTCCAAGATTTGGGAATTAATGTCTAATATTATGTTTTATCTAACTAGGGACACTTGTGGTCTACACAAAGGCTACAAAAATGTGATAAAAGGCTCTAGGATAGGTCCAGGGCTAAGCTAGGAATAGGTTGTCTCAAGTAACACTCTTAGCACTCAAATACCACTTTTAAGTGATTATAATAACATCAAAATGAATGGATACTCAAGATCCATGACTAAATGGTTAAGAAAATGTGTTAGCATCCCTACGACCATGAAAGCACCAACCTTGATAACTACCCCATGAAGGAGTTCCCTCATTGTGTTGATCTCACCTCTACCCCAAACATTTCTGCTAGAAGTATGCAAATTTTGGGTCCATCCTAACATTATAAAGTAAATATATGAAAATAATCATTTAAAATAACTATACAACTGAGATTTGACATGATAAATTATCCATGGTTAAGCTTATTAACTTTATAATACTCATATTTTCATGACTTTATGAATGCATTTCCACCAAAACTCAATCATATTTAAAATAAAATTACCATGTATATTATCCTTTTAGTATCATTAAAATATGTGTATGAATAAGTCAAACACTAGACTTTATTTCACAATATGTCAATATGACAAATACATAATTCTCTTTAATTTAATATCTGCATCTTAAACAACCATCTAAAAATATTAACCAATTTGAGATGCTATTCAAATGAGACAAAAAATAAATATAACACATATATATGTTTTACAACCAAAATATCCCATTTATCATATAATATTTATATTTCCAATACATCATTTTGAAATAGGAATCATGAAATAAATACACCAACTAGTCAATTTTACCATGCATTACATCAAAAATCAATCACTGCTCTTTTCATAAACACTCAAAAAACATTATTTATTTAAAATATGAAAAATAAGTTTCCATGATCACTAAAATAAAATCCCTGAGCTTAGGACCAAATGTTGCCTTTTCTCACAAAATGAAGAGTACATAACCCTTACACTCTTTCCCTTAGAAAATGGTACAAAACCTTGATATAAAATCACATATTTATGCATTAGCAAATAGATATAAGTTACAAAACTAAAAGGCACACATATTGGTAACCAAAACAAGATACACCACTACCTTCAAAACCTTTTACTTGCATAATTTTTTGGAAATGACAAAATAAACTACAAAAAATATTATATGCATAATCTATTATTCATGAAATATCCATTTGACCTTATAACTTCGTCTATGAATTTTATCTAATACTAATATGAAAAAAATGACTACATTCATCGTTTGTCTTCAAAATGACATCAATAAATGAAACATAAAATCCTTGTACCTATAAAAAACCACATCTTAATATACCCTCTTAATATTTCATAGCAACTTCAAAACCTTTGGGTTATGACAAATTCCATTTACCAACTACATGCAAGTTCCTTTATCATTTATATTCAAAACAAGCAAAGAAAACAAATTTCTTTTAAAAAATGATTTGCATGCAGACTCACATAGCATTAAACATAAAAATAACATCATTTGAGAATACCACTCAAATCTATTTATCCTTTTAAAACAAATTTAAACCTTTTTGAATACCCAAAACTGAAAAAATGACTTAAACCAAGAACTTTTACAGTATCAGTCGTAAAACTATTACCCTCGAAACATGTATTCTTAAACGTATTTCATAAAAATATAAAAATAAATAAACAAATCTCAAACCATATCATCATTTACTGACCATAAAACCATTATTTAAAAAAAAAACTAGCTTTCAATCATTTTCATAAGGAATTAAATCATCTTATGAAAATTGCATGGGAGCATAAACTCATACCTTAAAATCAAAACTATCACACATAGAGCCTTGAAATCATTCTTATAATTTCTCCCTAGTCTCCTTAATGCAATATTTCTTACTAAGAGTTTCATTTCTACTTCTAATCTTTCAAAATGATGATGAAAACCAAAGAAATTTTCATTATATATTCAAGTAACTAACATTAAACACTCCTAGTGATCTGTTTGCCTTCTATTCATTTATAACTTCCACCAACATCTCAACTAGCCTGACCAATGTTATTGGCTATGTTATCTATCTTTGTAAACCATTTATCCATATAAATAGAATGACTTCCAAAACCTAAAACCAAAGCAATTACATAACATTAAACACTTCGTTACTACCAACTAGCATAGGATCTAGAAAAATTGAGCATCAATCTATGATCTCATTGAATTTGTACCTTTGCAACAATCCATGGTGGATCACTGCCAATTATATTTAATGTTTGGGGTTAATTATAAACTTATTACCTTAACTTTGAGGTTACCAAAGTCAACATATTATTAATATTGTTTTCCACTTTCGCATTATATCCACCATTCTTAACTTAATACATTAAAAGGCCATCGTATTGATCAACAAATGTGTTATGACCTAAGTCATGTTGGCCTTAGAACTTAGGTTTTCTCAATTCAAATAAACTTATATAATATATTTTAGGCCCTTTTTTATTTCAAATGACTTTTAATAAATTCAAACAATGTGAGCAATCATGCCTATAAATACGTGTTAAGGCTTTGAAGACACTTTTTACAACAAAAAAAAAGCTACTGAATGTGCATACATGCTTTAATTTATAAATTCATCCATTCATGAAACCATGTACCATTTTTTATAGATAAGAAAATGATTTTTTTATGATTATCTCTTTGCATTTTAATCCAAAATGAACTGTGCTTGCATGAATTATCTACATCTCAACTGCTTCTAGATAATATCATGCGATAATCTCAATGTTCCTAAAATATGACAAGTACAATAAGATAAACAAGATAAATCATTTACAATATCACTTCTTACACATAAAACAAATATATATTGGGACTATATTATTTTAAACTAAAAATGAATGCCAACATTTCATAATCATCACTATTCACAACAGGATCAAATCTAATAACAACTACCAACTGTATGACAACTATAAATTATATCATGTGTATAATAAAGGTCTATTTACTTAATGATATACTTATGCTATCAAAATCACTTAATAAAAATCATTTAATCAAAATCAAGAGTAATAAATATTCAACATAGCATCATTAATGATTACACGTGCACATAAAGGATGAATATTCAAATGAATACAAATGAGTTGGTCTTTATTAATGGTTTTAAAATTCAAGACTCTAGTCATAAATATGTCATAATTAATCATGTCAAGACATTCAAAAAAATTATAAGGGTTTCAAAAATAGGCATAAAAATACCTTTATTATGTGAAACATTAGAACATGTCCATTATTTAACTCATTATTCATGTCCTTTGCATGTGACTTTTGGCCTTGTGTGTGCAATCTTTAATTATGTGACATTTAAACATATTCCTTATATATAAACCTTGGCCTTATTATATGATGTTATGATTTTTATGTTTGTGTTCTTATTTATCTTGTTATGTTTGATGTGTGTTATGATCCATATCATACACTAACTAATGCATAGGATATTAATTATACATTCTATTAATATGAACTTCATTGACACATTTTTATAGGCCTTGACTTGTGTGTTACATACATAATTTGAATGTTACATGCCTTACTTGTTAACATACTTTTTGTGTATGATGTATACACATAATTTTATCATTTTATCATTTATTGATGTTTTCTCTTACAATAACCTATTGAGCTTCAATCTCGCTAAATGTATGTCTTAAAGAGTACAATGGAAAAGGGGTGGGCAAGACTTTGGTTCTTTGTGATATATGTTTATATCTATGTCATGATCATATCATTTTTATTTACATTTCAACTTCCATATATTTTCCTTCCTACCTACCTCCTTCCATCCTACATCACTTAGCTATGTTTGTTTACTCATTTCCTATGGCATCAACCTAGGTTGATACCATCTATTTTGCACATTTTCCCTTACCTTACTATATTGACATGGTCAGTGTTTTTTTGATATTTTATTTTGACATTTGTATTATTTCGTCTTGGCCAACATAGTTCATTATCAACTAACTCTTCATAACTACATATAATCTAACCAATGTCGATGGCTTAGCTTTTAGGATAGGTTTGGGTATTTAATCATTATATATAGAAATCATAATTCATTCCAATCATATCATATTTCATTCATCTATTCTTATTTCTATTTATGGGTATTTTACCCACACCAAAGGTTCCAGGGGTTTTTACCCTCTCATTTTAAGACTATGGGCATAGTCTAGGGCACGATTTATAGGTATTGGGCTCTCTTATGTAGCCTATTGAAAATATATATAAGGGAATGTAAATGTTACTACTCATAGAGTTAAAAACCTTGCTTGAATTTTTCACTGATCCTAAGAAAATATGTCACTCTTGTTAACATAGACATTGATAATAGCGACTTGGTACTCTCACGAATGGGTTGAAATAAGAAAATAAACAAAATTTGAGTGGAAAGTAGGGCATAAAATGAAGTTCATTATGGTTGATAATGTTAATATCTTCCTGGATAATCTAATTCTAGTTGAATATATCCCTCTCTATAATTACCATTGCCTTATTCTCAAGAATAACCAATAAGGTTAAGGGTTTGATGGAAAACCTTCCTTGAAACAAGCATAATCTCTTAAATATTATCTTAGACATGAACAATCATTTATATTTATAGTGAACAAATATTGTATGACCATTTAGATAAATTAGATAAACCATAGAAGATAAGTTAGATTAGCAAATATCTCAGCCTAAATAAACACATATATATTGATCTAGAATCATAATATAGTCCAAGATAGTAATTATCATCCAAAACTAAACTAAAAATTTAGAAGGCATTCAAAAATAGATTAATATGATCATGAACATTCTTGAAATTTTATTGAATCCTCTAAGTTTTATATTAAGAATTATAACCTCTTTACAATAATGTGGCATATATATAGCACAAATTAAATTAATGTCTTTCCAAAATTAGGATGTCATAGCTAGTAATGTCTAAAAATAGTTACAAAAGAGATCAAAGTCATCACAATAGAACAAAAGGAAGTGACTAGTCCACTAAGAGAGAGTCCTAATACTCATTTAGAGATGTGGATACCTCTTTTTCCTCCTTAATATATTCCTTTCAACTATTTTTTCCTTTCTACTCTAGTTATTTTTTTTTTAGGGAATGTCCAACTTGCCTTTCATCATTGGTGATCTTGAGGGTGCTTTGGGGGATGTAAGTTTGGTGTTAGACTATGTTTGAATGGGTTAAATTACGCCACCTAGAGGAGTGGGACTAGGGACACCAATCTAAGAGGGTCTATCTTGTTACACTATGGCTAAACTAGAATGTTGGGCTTACATAAAATTTTGGCATGCCAGGTAATCTACCTCAATCTTAAGCATGTTAATTATGGTTGTCCTACATAATACCTTGGTCTTGCTTAATTGGGTTGTGTGACTGGAAAAAATATTTTGGATTGGTACCTTCATGATAGTGGTTTTATCATCCTTCTCATCAGCATATCCAACTAACTATATAACATGTTTTTTTGTTTATTTTATTGGCCTCCTTGGCTTTGTTCTCAAACTCTAACATGAAGTTAGACGGTTTGATAAAGAACTCCATGAAAGAGTTAAATTGACAATCTAGATTGAATAGATAGATAATTCATTCCTCCTAAAATATATTCATGATTAATTAAATTGCATTTTTATCATGCTCATCATGAATTTTGTATCCCCAACCCACTGCACAAGTGAAGCCTTCATGTGGATCATCCAGCTTTTGCTTGCCCTTATGTAATAATGGGTGATGAGGTCCAAATGTGGGAACATATCCTTGTTGACACACTTGGATAAGTGTCATAGCTTGATCTAAAATTTGAGTATATTCTCATGAAACTACTTTACCTTGGCCTTCCATGGAGTTCTCTTTGTCTTTGCTTACAAACATTTTTCCCATAGGTCATACAAGGATTCCAAATCTCCCTTCACTTTACCAATAATTTTATTTGGGATTGTGGCCCATGTCTAGTTATTTAATCTCCTGGTATTTTTATTCACTCCTTACACAATATGCTTTGCCACATCCCTTATAGCATCAATATCTAACTCAAGGTGCTCAATCCATTCATCTAACTCACATGGCCTTCATCTCCTTATTCTAGTCAAATAGAAGAGATATTATTCTACCACATGCTAAGTGGGGGTCTAGTGGATTAAACATTCCTTTTGGTCACCATCTTGAGGATATTTTAGGTATTTTCAAACTATAGTTTAACCTTGGGTTCCTTCATGATCACCATTTTTGATTTTTTGGCCTATGTGAGCCAGATGTTTTCCATCCAGTTGGTTCCTATGAATGACATGGTGGTGGTAGTAGATAAGGATAGTGGGGAATTTATATGTGAGTTAAAAGACTAGGAGTAAGTGTTGAGAGGTTAACAAGCATAAATGTTATGAAAGACACCAAGGAGTGAAGGTAGGTGAAGGGCGAGGAGAAAGTGGTGGGGCAAGGGTAGACATGGCAAAAGGAGTGAATGAAATAGGAGCCAAAGGAGGAGTTGGATGAAAGGTAGGAATTGTGACTTGGGTGAATTATTGGGGGTCATTGTACTTCCTTCCCTTTTGATGCATTTTCCTTAATATTGGGGGACGTTCTTGAAGGTGTAGGTTCATGCATGATGGTAGACTTGAAGTACGCAAACCTTGAGGTTTAATCAACCATAGATAATAGGTTTTATTCACCAATGGGTTTTGTATTGAAAGTTATAGGTGGAGTAGTGGTGGCAATGTTGGAAATGGGAGTGGACATTGTTTTTGTAATGTGAGATGAGGATGATGAGGTGGAAATAGTAACCAAGGTGACAAAAGTGGATCCCTTATGGGTGGCCCTAACTAAAGTGGTCTCCATAGTGGTAGCTATGGAGCTTGGTAAGTGGGCCCTACTAAAGTGGTCCCCACTTAAGGTGAAACTAAACAAGTGTTAATTGTAGCTTGGGTGATAGAAGTGATTTGAGTAAGAGGGATCATAATCTACCTAATAAATACTCACTCGATGGGCACAAAAGAGTAGACAATGGGGGTGTCCTTCGAGGTAACTTATTCAACAATATTATTGGTTTGGGATGAAGTGGAAGGATTTTTAGATGGAAAATCCTCTAAGTTATGCATGGATGGAGATGGAGGAGGAGTTGACTAGGCATGTTCTATGGACACTTCCATTAAATGAGAAAAAACACTGAGGGTATAAAAAATTTAAATAAAATCAACAGGGGGAAGGGAAACCACAATGTGAATTACCTCTTGAGATCTAGAAACACTTGAAGTTTTTGGTGGTGGAGGAAGGCTTCAGAGTACCTTCTTCCTCAAGGAATCTTTAGTACTAGGTTGATATTTTTCTTGGTGTTGGGAGATCCCTAGTATATGCAATGGGATATGATTAACCTATAATTATCCTATCTTTAAAGATCCAAATTCAAAGAAGGTTAATCAAAGATCCCAATGATACATTATGTTTGGTTCATGACCAAGTGTGGATCCATAGACCTAAAAATAGGGGTTTATACTCACTAATATCAAAGGGAAGGGTTCAAAATATTTTAAGCCTATGACCGAGGGAATAGCTCTAACTAAACCTATAATGATAAAACCAAAGGAATTGCCTAAATTCAATGTAAGTAGTTGTATAAATAAAGTATAGTAAACTAAGGGTAAATGGTTAGAATAATCAAAATGGGTAAGGATCCATGGTAGTAATATGGGGGCTTAGGATACCTAAAATGGATGAATTGAAATTCCAAACAATCCTATAACCACATAAGTGTAGAGAAATTCTAGACAATGATACATGCATACATTTATTTACTAAGCAAAAAACAACATCTTCCTATTAAATGAAATAAAGGAAAGAGCATATGGTTAAAAATATTAACCTTGATGCGGATTCATCAAGTCTCAACCTCCCCCTTTTCCAATGGTGGTTATCAAGTGATTAGTGTGGTTGTAAAGACCTCAAAGGATGGGCAACAGGCTCTAAACCAGCTAAGGACCTAAATTCTAAGACTTCCACAAGATAAGCTTCCTTCAAGGCAAGATTCTACCTATAGCTCATCCAATTGTGACTAGGTAAGATGTGTGAGTGCAAGGAGATCAAAGTGAAAAATAATTTATGTATATTATTAGGAATGAAATGTGATTATATATAGTGATCAAATGCTATAATTCAAGTTGTATCTATGGTATCAGCCATATATATATAGTTCATAAGGTTCATATGACATTTAACCATGTCATTTAAGCTAAAGTAGTATAAATTCAAGGAAAATCCATTCATAACTACATCATCCACGTAGATAAAGTACAAAAGGGAAACATATGCTAAATATACAACATCAACCTAGTCGATGTAATAGGAAATGAAGTAACTAGCACAACTAAGATAGGATGGGAGGAAGTAGGTAGATAGGAAAGTATGAGAAAGTTGAACTAAGTATAGGTAAGATATGATCATGACATAGATAACATCTCTTGAAAAGAACCAAAGGCATTTCCACCCATTTCCTAATGCACCCTTTAAGGCATGAACTTATAAATATTGAAGCTTAATGGGGTGTTGTAATAGAAAGCATTAGTAAATGATAAAATATTATGTGTATACATATTCCCCACATGAATCTCATCATGTGTCACAATAGTGTAGCACGGGATGTTACTTCAAGAAAGAACATAGCAAAAAAATAACTGAGGTATCTAAGTAACTAAAATTAAATGAAATTAAATAAAATGTAAAATATTGAAGACACATAAATTAACATTTTGGATAAAATAGTCTACTTGTGACCACCCTTTTAACACACTTAGCTCATGACCTATTATATGGCCTTTTGACCACTTTCCTTCACTTTCTACATGAAGGACTCACACTTCTAAGTTAACTAATTATCCTATAATGTACCTATTTCTTATTCAAATATCCAAGCCCAAACTCATACCATCCCTGACCCTTAACACTAATGTTTGTCATCATTAGATAATAACACCCCATTAGATAGGAGTACCATACTTTGTTTTCTAAATCCACCACTATTGTCTTCTCACTGAATAATGGTTATTTTGTAAAATTTAAAGTTTTGAAAAGTTTAGCCTATGATTTTTATAATCCCCATCCAAATTAATTCCCATAATACCATAATATAACAAATTTCAAACCATTTTTCACACAAGAGGCTTTCACACTGAAAAACACTAGTATTCTAATTAGACATTGAGAGAAAATGCCTTATTTATCCTAACTCTGATTACATACAACCCTATTAGCCTTGATCCAAAGTTTTAATAAGCCTCCAAGGTAACAAGTCACATTTGAACCACTTAATTACACTAAGATTGCACCAACATTTAGAATTTTACACTGGTTTCAAACACACCACTTTAGCATGAGAAAATTACATGGAGTTTGATCCCTCTCTGGAGTATTGGAATGTAGGAAATGCTTAATCATGGGGTGTTAAGGTCAAGCACAATTTTAACCAATAACTACTTTTTTCTCTATGATTTCCTTTTATCTTCTTATCTATTGAGTTAGGGTTTAAGTGGAAAATAGTTACATAATGGTCCTTGAAGTGAATCAAAATCTTCTATACAATCCATAAATAAACATGTGGTGTAAAAACATAGAAATATCATATATGTGTTGTTTGCTAGATAAGGCCAACCTATTAACATAGGATCACCAACTACAGTTTTCTAGTTACAACACTATTGTCCAAAATCCCTCTCAACACTAGTTTTCGGTTCTCACATAATCAACACAATCCCTCTATCAATATCAAATCCAAAAATAGTGTGCATCTCAGTTTTATAGATAAGTTTATATTTATATTTTTCACTTTTCACATTTAGAAATTTTATATATTTAGCAAGTTTCAAATCAATTTGTATCATTTATTGCATATTTTTAATAGTCTAATTTTGCATAATAGTTTATCATATTAAGCAATCTATTTTCTTTAGTTTTATAAAAATTTGATAAAACATATTAGTGAACCTAATGATTGATTAAATGTTGTCAAACCCTACCCATATATGTTATTAGGGTTTGTATCTTTCTTTTTGTTGTTTATAATTTTTGTTCTGAGATTTTTTAGATCTAATAAATTCCTTAATAGTTACAATCTTCCATATCTTTATTTATTTTTTCATCCAAGTTAATAAAATTAGTGTTCTCTACCTTAGCCATAACACTACACAAAGTTGTTCTCAAGTTGAATATTTTTAGATTTAAATTTATAAATCCATGATGGAAAAACAAGTTAATAGATTTTATGACACATATAAGATACAGTTACATGGATCTCTTTCAACAAAAAAGGATATGCAAGATGAGTTTATCCAAAAAATTAGAGAGGAAGTTAAGAAATCATCTAAATAATAATATGATGAAACTTATAAACATATGGATCCATTAGATACAACTTTCATACCACCATTTAAAATGGGGTAAACCCAATGGATTAAATAGATTAATGTACCAAATCTTACTCAGTCATTGGGAACACCACCTTTGGTTAACACTATAAATGATATTTATGAACTGTATAGCACCTCAATCTTGTACACTTGGAAAAACTCAGACCTTGGTTATTTTTCTCAATTTTAGACCTTTCTTAATTTTAAAATTATCTCATCTTCTCTCTCTTGTGCCCTTTATCCTATCTCTTAGCTCAACTAGTCTTATATTGATGACCCAAGCCTTCTATCTTACCCAGAATGCTTAAAACTTGCATATATTCCATATTTGTAAGTTCTAGACTTACACATGTTTTTCAACTATTGGACATTTACATCCCAGTCAGACACATTCATTGATACAACTATCCTTACCTATATCAAGTGTCCAGTGACCTAAATTCATATAATTTTACAAATGAAATGTATCCTAATGTTCAATCTAAGTGTTATTATATAATATATTCTCCAAATGGATTGGTATAAATAAACTATCAATCCTCATTCATTCCTCACCTATAAAAAGACCTAGCACCTAATAAGTAAAATTATAAAAAACATTACATCAAACATTCAAGTGAGTAAATCTTCCTTATTTTTTTCTACTTCTATATCAGTCATAGGGACAACACATCTATAGGTTTAAATTAGTGAAGGAGTAGACCAAGAGCTATATTTTCCAAGTTATAAGCTAGGTCACTATTGTACTTACTTATCACACATTGTAAGATTCACACACAAGCCAACACATAGGGTATAAATACGTAAGTCTAAGGCCCTCTTCAGAGTATTAGCTATTTAGGTAGTGTTCATTGATAGAAGGGTCTTTAGGGAAGCTCAACATGTTCCCACTAACCCATTTGTCCCACAACTAATATGAAGATGAATAACTAGGTTGTTGATCATTTGATAAGGATTGATTGTTTATGACCAAAATATGAATGCACCAAAAGGAAGGCAATGAAAATTGAGAAGCATCTAGGTGGTTGCATCTTGTTTCAGTAGTTATTCCATACTAAACACTTGCATCTGATCTAAACACTAGTGTCGATGCAACTATCCAAGTCTGATGCAAGTGTCCATGGCTATAAATGGTACAAAACCTAAAATTCGGTAACTGTTCCAAAATACTATTCCAGTATGCTTCCTTTTTATTCTAGATCTAGATCTGTATTAGCATAAAAATTAGCTATCTTATTTCTTTATCATTGCAATATCTAGCATAGTTTTACTTTCCATTTTTAGCATATTAATAAATTTATTATATGTTCTATCTATGTTTTACAATTAATTAGCCTATTATATACCTATGTATCACCCTTGTGCTTATTCATTCATACATTCTTATCCCTATCTACCCATATTAGGATCCACATCCAATTTAGGGTAAAAATTTGTATTAACTCAAGTTGTATGAATGCAAATTTTTATGATTCTTAGGGTTTTTAATTATCTAGGATTTTAGAATGTTGTACTTTTTCATTTGGTGCTTATATTATCCTACATGAAATCTAAGCATAACTCTAAATTGGGAGGTGTCCCAATTAAACACATTGATCTTCCCCTCCTACCAACTAAGATGTCTCAAACAAATGAGGAACCTATCCCATGGTCCATGATGATACCCATGTTGAGAATGAGTAGCATGTTGATGAAGTTTCCATAGAGGAAGATTCTAAAAATTAAAACCATGAATACAATGAAACCAATGAACATGAAAAAATAAATAATGAAAAAGTTCAAGTTGTTGCATTATTTCATGAGTGTATTCATCAAAACCATGAAGATTTTAATAAAATCATAAAAACCATATTAGAAACTAAAAAATAAAAAATCATAGATTACCAAATAGGTCCATATATTGATCATGATATTCAATCTATGGGTAATCCCCATATAGAAACAACCCTCCCCATAAACACATTACCACTTCATACTTCTAATGGGGGCACAAGATATGTATTTTAACCTTTATTTCATGTAAACACTATTGCTACATCTATCATGGAATTACCAATTGTTTCAACACAAATACCAGTTTCAATGCTTATTACTACTCAAACCATGTTCATTTCCCCTTTTGTGATACTCATATTAATAATCTAAACCCCAATGGGTCTATAATAAAAAGCATCCTTCAAGTTATAAAGACGTTGGAGAGCAAGGTTACAAACATTGAACAAGAGTATTTAAATTCTTCTCATGCTATCGATTCCCAATATGTGTTGCATAACCCTCTTGTACTTGAGATATATTTGCACCCTTTGATAACTAATTTTGTTTCACCTAAGTTCCCATTTTATTATGGCAAGGGTGATCATGAGTAGCATATTTGATCTTTCTATGTAGCATGTCTTGATTATTCCTCTAATGATAGGATTCTAGCTAAATTATTTTCAAGGAGCCTTAAGGACTATGCTTTGAGGTGGTTATATGATTTACCTCTCCAATCTATGAAATCATTCAAACATCTTGTAAATCATTTCTTGAAACACTTCTCTATTAGCATTACTAAAACAAATTCCAATGCCCAAATTCAAAAAATTAAATAAGGAACCAATGAACATATCAATGAATATGTCTTGAGGTACAAGACAATTTTGGCTAAAATAACTAATCATATGGTAGGTAAAGAGTTTCAAGACATTTTAAAACAAATCTTGCTTTGTAATTTATATGAGTCTATCATTTTCAAAAAAAATAAATCCTTTGATGAATTTTTCCATGTTGTTCAAGACCATGAAATGAAACTTATCTCATTCAACAAACTTAAGTATATAGCAAACACACTAACTACATATACACCCAATACCAAGTTTACCTCCTGATCCTAAAAATCAAACAACCACCATAGTTAATGTAGTTTCATGGTAGCCTAATTTTCTTGTCTTATCCAATGCACCAAGGAGATAATTTACATTCTTACTTGGGTCTCTCACTTCATTACTCCTATAGCTAATAGAGTTTCATCTTATATCTCTTCCTCTTCCTATAGAGGTTGATATGACTTAGCCTCTACCCAAAATATATGATGTGAATTTTTATTGTGATTATCACTAAGGAATAAGGCATTCTATGAACATATGATTTAATTTAAAGCACAAAATCCAAGACCTTATCAATGACCAAAATATTACATTTGATGATGCTCTAAAGGAATCAAGTTCATAACCTAGTGATCACCAAAAATAAAATATATTTAGCAATCCTTTACAAGACCATTCTAAGAAGGATGCGGAGGTACAAATGGTATATAATTCACATCCTCCTCCATCACACTATCAGAACCCACTATATGATATTATTGGTACCTATATATGGCATGAACCTCTTATGGTTTAGAGACCTTATTTACATTTGATGATAGTGAGACTAAGGATGATGAATCTGATCTTTATTATTTATTCATTCAAGCATACCTTAATCACCATCATTTACACAATGTTATTATTGATAATAGTGCAAGAGAGAAACTTTGTACCATGACATTACTTATGCACTTGGATTATATTCATCATGATCTACACCCTTCTACTAGATCAATTATAGCATTCAATGGGACCTCACTATAAGGTCTTAGTGAGATTGAATTACAGGTGGGTCCCACATATGTGGTTACCAAATTTTTAGTTATAGCTTCCATAGGTGTTTTTGATATGTTATTGGGATGCCCTTGGATATATACCCTTCTATTAGTACCTTTTACAATACATGGGTGTGTTAAATACATTCATGCTAATTAGGTAATTGTAGTTTTTGGAGTTACATATGAGCATCCTCTTAAACAAGATAAATTTATACCTATGTAGTTAAATATCAATCCTACTAAGGATAATCCACCATAGTAGGGTAAGCAACAGGTAATGCCCTTTACTAGGTGGCCAATAATTGAGAGGCCATTATATTAGAGATACATGATGGGTTCCATGGAATCCTCATCTACTATACACCACATTCAAATATTTAGAGCACCTACACATGTTCCTATTACTATTATCCCAAATAAATCACATAACACTCAAAAATGGGTTTTTAAAACCACTACACCTATTATTCTAACTATTTATCCATGATGATATAGTCTTATTTTATATATGTAAAGCATCCCAGATACTATAGTGATAGATATTACACCTGTGCATGTTCCTCAACAATGTCACTAGTTTCACAATGGGGAGATATCTATGAGCATCCTTTATATGTGATTATAGGGTGGTCTCTTCACATATTCTAAATATATACCAAAAAAATGGAAAAAAAAAATGTTTTTGACATCTACATATTCTATTGGCTCCTTGGCATCTACGTGTTGGTTCTATGTTGATGGATAAAATATCAATTACTTCTACATACATTTATGTTTCATTATTTTATTTGAGTGTGATACAAGCATACACATATGCATGATTTATGCACTTTAAGATTTTAAGCTTTCCCTCTACTCACATCACCAGGACATTAGGGGCAACCAACTTTATGATCACAATACATCTAGGTTATATCATTATATGGTCACTTTACATTATCATGTTTGATCTAATATGTACTTACACATGCCTTTATCCATGCTTATCACTTTCCTAGTGTACTTGATATGTTATGTACTTGATATTGTTTTCTTACACATTATATTTATGGGCTAGTATGATATGCTTATGTTGGTTGTTTTTTGTTTTGTCTATGCACTTCCATGAGTGTCTTACCATGCTATTGTTTTATTTGTTGAGCATTTGAATATGCTCTATTATTTATGGTTCACATGTATTTATTTATTTATTTGACATTTAAATATGTCATTTCTTGTGTTATATACATTTGAATATGTCATCCTTGCCTTTATGGACATTGGACTAAGTCTTGTCCATTAGATTGTGTGGCATTTAAACATGCCCATATTTGTGGTCTCCTTGGACCATTATCTATTGACTTGATTTTGAGTGATATAATGCATTTGCTTTGTTGCTTGCTGATCATGTATTGTTACTATTTATATGTTACCATGATATTTATCATGCATATTAGGCCTTTATGTGATCACATTTCATGCACTTTAATGATACATTTACCTAGAGATGTCCTTCTATATCTTGCATTATTCATTCACAATTATATGGTTATCTTATCCTTTTGAGGTCAGGTAACTACCAATTTATATCTTCCCTCACCTCCAAGGGGGGCAATATTAGTCAGGGGGCATGTTATATAGACATGGATTACACACATTCATAGTTACAAATTTAGTGGGAGGTATGTCATACATACATGGCTTCCACATGTTCACAATCTCATATTCAATGGGAGCATGTTTTGGGAACATGTTCTCCACACTTACTTGGTATTCAACATATCTAAATTATAGTAGAGGCATGTTTTAGAAACATGTCCTTCACATTGGTACTTATAATAGTTTTTATATTTCTCCATATATAATTGGGGTATGTTTTAGAAACATGTTCTCCACACTTACATAGGTTTAAATGGGCCAACTCACACAGTTATATGTTCAAATACATATTTATGGTAAAATTATATATATTGGTACCATTGTTATACACAATTTTAGAATGAGACATATCTAAGGTGCATATGTTATTCAATGTGCTATTAATATTATAAAATAAAATTAGTTTTAGATTCACAACACTTTTAGGGACTGTCACCACTCACCAAGTCAAACTTTTATGGACTATATTGAGCTAATCTACTATAATAGTTGGTTTAATTTGTGGTATAGTTGAGGTGATTAAATCACCAAGTATCACCAATTTTTTAGGTTGGACTTGATTGTATCATCTAGCCTTCATTAGATTGATGGTGTGAGTTGACTTGGTTTACTCACACTGAATAGGATATAAGTATGATTGGATTGCATAGTTGAGTTAGTCTCAACTGCTAAGTGACAATCCACCTTTTCTCCAAGGTTGGGGACATGGGCCCTCTTATCTCTCTCTATCTCCTTAGATATATGCACTTCAAAAATTAATTATATTTGTCCTAATCTCAATTTTAGTGATTCATAATGATACATCTTTCAAATGAAATTACCAAAAGGAAAGATGGTTGCATCTATATACAAGTGTACTCCTAAACCTTGATCTCTTTCAATTTCAATTATTTCAATAGTTTTTATTTTATATTATATGCATTAATTATATATTTTAACATGATCTTGGTTACAATCTAGTCGCCATAAAAGTATTCAAGTTGGACTCAAGCAAAGACAAGGTGTGTTATACACTCCTAGGTACAGATACCTTTTCCTTTAAACTAGAAATTTCATTACTAGATTAAATTGAGGGGAAATGTATATAATATTTATGAACTATAGAGCACCTCAGTCTAGTACACTTAGAAATACTTAGACTTTGGTTGTTCCTCTTAGTTATAGACCTTTCCTACTTCCATAAGTCTAACATTATAATAGTTTTATGACTTACCACATCAATCAATACATGTGTTCAATCCATTAGATGATATGTTATTAGCACATTTTTTAATCAATATTGGTGAAAAGGGTTCTTATGCTCAGATTGCTCAACTCAAATAGAAATCTGATGAGCCATTCACTTAATATGTGTTAAGGTACAAGACAATTGTATCTAAAATGACAAATATTATGGTAGACAGAGAGTTAAAATGTATCTATAAGAAAATTTTACTCCCACCCATGAGTCTATTTTGTTTAAAAAGTTTACATCATTCACAAACTTGTGCCACATGATGAAAGAATGGGAATTCAAATTACTGGTAATGAACAAAGTTAAGTATACAACCAATTTTTATGCCAATACAAAGATTTCAAGCAAGACACCTTATAATGTGAGGCCAATCGATACTAAAAATGATCAAAATGTAATAGTATATGCAATTTATAAGCCTAATACATGCATTATTTTATCAGCTTCTCCAAGGATATAGTTCACTAATATACTATAAACTCCATATAATGTCCTCAAAATGCTATTGTAATGTAATGTCATACCTCTCCCTCCCATTAAAGAGGTTGATGTGAATTAGTTTCTTCTAAAATGTTTTGAACGTAATGTTTTTTAAATGAGGGTGAGGAAGGACATGTTGGTTACCTTAATTTATAAATATACGATGGGTCATCATACCTATTGGGATAGTGACAACATGGACTTGCTTAGAAGGAAAATAGCTATCATAATTTTGAGGAGGGATGATAGTAGTTAGTTGGGATTTTATAGACATAGAAGACATATTAAGATTGATTTCAACCTTGATTTTATTGTACATTAGTGTTCTCTAATTTATTTCATGATTATTAAATATATTTAATATTTATATCTGATGCCATGTAATTAGAACAATAATTATTTGAATTAGAAAGTATACACCAATAATAACCCATATATCCATTATATTATATACACAATAAAGAACCAACCATGACAAGAGATATGTCAAATTTTTTTGAAATCCAAGAGAGGAATTTTATTAAAAATAGTATAAATATGAAAACCTAGAAATTAATTTAAAAATATATATATTATTATCCCCCTAGTCCAAATTTACAAGAAATAGTAAAATTTAATTTTCAAGAAATATGTAAACTATATTGACGAAAAAAAATAGGTTTTGATTATTTCAATATGACTAAGAAAACCTTTGATAATTTTGAAAATAGATCCATTTTAATCAAAAAATCAAAGAATCAAATAATAAACCTAATAAAGCAAACCCTTATAGGAAAATATGAAAGCAAAGGCTCAAAAGCAAATAACAAAAATCTGAAATTTAGGTCCTAAAAAAAATTGTACAGAGAGTTAAATTCCATTGAAATACAAGGTTAAAATAAAGTGTTTTCAGTGTCATATATCAACTCTAAGGTCAAAATAAATTTATTTTAGTTTTAGATGCTCAATAATTCATCTCAACCCTAAGACAAAAAAAATGATACAATGCTCAAATAAAATGTGTGATTTTGCCAATATTTTTATCATAATTTGGAATTAATTAATGTATTAACTCTAATTAATATAAAATGAATAGAAATGTAACAAAGGCTGTAAAATAACTTATGACAAAAATAATGTAAGAAAAGTACTAAAATATATTAAACATGGTTTAATGGAATAATTCTCACTATGAATAACACAAGAGAACTTATTTGTTTTCTGTTTATAATCTTATTGTATGCAACTAACTAGCAGCTAGAAATAAGCAACTTAGACTGATCTTGCAAGTGCAACTAGAACTATGACTATAACTGACCAAGGTTAGGATTTTCATAAAGGGAACATGATTGACTTACAATATTATCCTCTATTAGTTGGTTATGTCTACTAAAAATCTAGGAAATTAGGGCACTTTCACCTATGTCTACTTGTAATACACTTATGTGGGGAAATTTGACCTTCAAATGTGCATGAATAACCTAAAAATCACTTCTTCAAATTTGAAACCCTAATAGAGCTTGAAATATTTTAAAACCTATAAATATAAAGAGAAGATTCTAATGGGTTGAGCTAACCCCAATCACCTTGTGTTGAATGATCACTAAATACATATCCAATACTATGAAGAATGAAATCAAGCCCATGTAATTCTCTCACTTAGAGTGTTTTTTGCAATTGTGTTCTTTTTGAAACATGATTGCATCTAGATATGTATTTAATACTTGATAATGCTTTATTTAAATTAGGTACAATAGGCTCTTGACTTGGATAAGGACTACTTTAAATTATTAGAATCAGATTTGGAAAGAATGGGGTATTTTTTGCTTTATTTTCAATAGTATAAGTGTGCCTCAATATTGAAATTGCCAAGTGATATAATAAGTGACTTAGATGTGAATTTATAGCAATCCAAAAGGATAAAATCTCATTCTACCTATCTTAAAAATTCATACCAACCTATATAGGAGGGTCTAAAATTGAAAATTAATTATTTCTAAGGTGAAGGTCAAGATCAACCCATAGGGGTCAAGACCAACTACCACTATTGACATTTACTAGTCAATCCTATTCTAAAGGGAAATGTGAAAACTAGAGTTTGGGGTGTTTGTATAAATTCTTAGAGGGGTTTTATAATTGAATAATAGTTTTTCAGGATTAAGATATCAACTTAGAAAGGGATAGGTTTACATAGGTATTTAAGATAGAGTGGGGTGGTGAAATAGGCCCAGATTAAATAATCAAGTCAATTAAATTAGAAGTGGGTCATAATTGACATTATCAAGTGTTCATGACCAAATTTGAGTGAATATAAAATATAAATACAAACCAAACACATATAAATAAAAAAGTGATATTTTGGGTCATTACTTGTTAGGCCAAGTGATAAATGTCTATGTGGGCCCTTCATTGTCATATGGGATTCTCCTCCTTTGTATAATTTAATATTTTATCTATCAAACCCAATCTATTCTATGTCATTTTACTTTGATAAATGCTCCTCCTTGTGGACCTCAATTTCTTCTATCATTTTTTAGGCATGCAAAATTGAGGGCCCACATGGTCCTTTTTTTATTTTTCTTCCTCTTAAACATCAAAATTTTGACTTCAACCTTTTTTTCCAAACTAAAGGCATACATAAGTAAAATTTCAATGTTGAAATTTCAAAATAATATTATATGCAAAAATTTTGATGTTAAATTAAAGGAAAAAAGAAAAAAGGAATTGGATTTTTTAAAGGATCTAAAATTCAAAGTTTTTAACCTGTGTATAAATCATGTCAAAATGAATGTTGATATTTAATGTAACATTGCAGTGAACTCTTCAAAATTGTAATATTAATCTTTATGTTGTGTTCCATGCCTTTAACTCTTCAAAATTTAAGTATATCCATGTTATGTAAGCATATTTTATGTTGTTTAAATAATTGAAAGGTTGTTTGCCTCTTCATGTTATGAAAGTATCTCCATGTTAAATTATTGGTCCCTAAAAAAAACATTCTCATTAAATTTTATATAACACAATTCATTATTTTTGGGATATTTCAAGTGGTGAGTATGGTACAAAGATGTCCAACTAAAATATCAATCCCACAAGACATCAATCTCACTAAAATTGGTACAACTCATCATTATTTTGATATTTCAAGTGGTTACTATGATACATAGGCTTAAACAGATGGCCACTCTTTGGTTGATTTATTCATAGACCCATATCAATCATTTAAATTCTCTATGTAGCTAGCACAATGTGGGATCAAATATGGTTAGTATTCTAGGGCTTATGCTTTACTAGGACTTTTATATATTAACATTGACATACTCCCTCCACATAAGTTTTTAATCGATGCACAAAGCATATCTAAAGTGAGGTAAATAGGGGCATTAGAGACGAGATCTATATATCCTACCTTTAGGAAAAATGGTTATACCCTTAGGAACCTCTTTTATTAAATATTCATCATTACTACCTTACATATCTTCACTTTTAGGATGGACTCATCCAACCTCAAGGCTTCACCCAACTCTAATTACCTTGTAATTTGAGGGTTCTGTTAGAATAATTCAGAGTTTATTCACACCACCTCTACAAAGAGACAAAACACCATAATCCTCAAATACATCATATTTTTTATATTTATTTTATGGATGTTGAAACTAATGACCATTTTGTATTTAGATGTTTTTCTTACAATGAGATACGAGGGAAATTATTTTTCCTCTTCAAAAACTCGTATAACTCTCTCTAGGATTTCATGGCTTACAAGGATCAAATATTCTTGGCCATATTATTTCAAGATATATTTGATCTTCATCAATATTTGGTAAGAGACTTTTTTTCTACAATTATCTACACCTAAAGGATTACTTATTTTATTTTATCTACTTCTTCAAGATTGGTTAGGAATTGACCTCATGACATGATTGTACATATGGTGAGATCAATGAGGCATTATAGGACATGATTTATTTTCACATATTTTCTTGGACATAGGTTCCTTTTAGTTTATGTTTTTCTACAATTACACTTGCACTCCCTATTTGTTACTTTACATTGATTTTTTTCAATCACATGGACTAGTTTTAACCTTTTATGGACATTAATATAATTATTTATTTATTTATCATCTTTATGATCATTCTCCTCCACATTGAAATTTGTATATTTCTACTTATTTCAGTTTCCCTTCACACACATTCATGTGTGTTTGAAGTTCATGCCCTATATAACAAATGAAAAGTTTTAATTTTTTTTGTGAGTTAGGTGGTCTTGAAGATTAGTTCAGTTAAAACAAAATAATTTTCATATTAACTTTCTTGGCATCATAAATTGTATAAATTTTCTCGCCCCAAATTACTTTAACTACAAAGGTTGTGAGAGTCACACTCTTATTTTAGGGGAAAAACTTTATTACCCAAAGATTTATTACTAAATATGCAATGAAATAAAAGGTACATATATTTTTATAGGTCATGATAAAATCAAAAACAATTCCAAAACCTTGTTGATTCCACAAATTTGGTATTTTAAAACCTTTGGAATGATAAAAACATTAAAATATAAAATATAGCTATTATACTAAGTGGTGTTCAACAATGGTAGTCGAGAAGGTGGTGGTGGGTTGTAATGTCCATGAGTGTGTTCACTTTCAATGCAAACATTAAATTTTACATCCCTTTCACCATAGATTATAAGTCTTCCCCTTTTTGCTTTGAGAAGTCAATTGAAAAAAATTAATATATTGGCCATATGGTGGAGTTTGGAGCCCCATTATGTTTTTGAAAATAATTTTTTGACCTTGACACATTGGTGTAGTATGATTGACATGACTTGTCACTAGTCAATGGAAATTATATGAATAAATTAATGATGTTATTGATAATTTTGGTATGTGAAAAATCCAAGATAAGGGTTGTGACATTTATATCTCTCAGTATTTTTCAGAATATATGTATTTAAGATATTTATACTAGTCTTATTATAAATATATCATCAATCTCAAACTTAAATATTTTTAATTACTTATGTATACATGTAAATTTGGTAAAAGTTTATCTTTTATGTCATTATTACAAAAAAAAATCATATAAACCATTGACAATGAATGAGGCATCTATTGGCACATTTACTTGAATCTTTCTCTATTTTAGTTTGTGGGTTTGTCTATTAGTCACTATCTTGCCACTTTGTCATAGGGACCCCTAATTTTTTATCATTTTTCATTCTATAAAAGTCCATGGTAATTGTACATGACAAGCTTTCAATCCTATCCATTTGGTGCAAACTTGTCCAAGCATAACCTTCAAAATTTCTTTCAAGGAAAATTTCATTTTAATCTTGTTTTTGTCCATTAAGTCTTATCTTGGGTCAGATTTTTTAGACCAATAGGTCCCAAATTCAAAATAAAAACATATATAAACACAAGGCTTCTCTAAGGTATTAAGGGTGGTTCTCCTCACTATCAAAATCTACCAAAATATTTTCATGTTCTATCTATAGGTCTTATAAAGCTATATTCAATGTTGAATTCTCATTTACATGTCTATGCGAAAGGTAAAATAGGATAAAGGGCATCTACACTTACATTCAACATTCTAAACAAGTAGGGAAGTGTGAAAACTAAATTTGAGTCTGATCCCTATTCATATTATTGGCAATGTAGTGCAGTGTTTGGTCATTCAATGGGGATTAACCAAGGTCAATCCAAATCAATCCCTTTCACAAGATTTCCCCCCTCATTTGATTCTAATTTGGTTTATGTGTAGGAGACTAAGGTTTTATAATTGCAATTACTCCACATGACATTAAATATACAAAAAAAATATCATGACCCTAATTAATGCATATGTAGGCCTTGAAATAATCATTTTAGCATCATAATCATGTTCATAATAAATAGACTTGATCACACTACATTGTTGTCCACTTAAAGTGATCATTTATAGATGCATATTTTGCTTCTACCTCTACTATTTCATTTCTATAATTATAATTTCTCTATGTTTTTCTATCAACATATTTTCACAATCAATTGGGACAAGTCTGCAATTAGCATACTGGAACATACATTGTTGTTATCAACTTACAATAGACCTATCTAAATTATATTTATGTTCTTGATTGTAATCTTGAGCCTATGCAGTCAACTCTTCTTTTGATTTTTATTCTCAGATAGTCAAATTAGTCAACAAAAATCAATGTATAAGCTAAATGTATCTCTTCTTAGAATTTTCAAAAAATAGTAGCCTTCCATATTTAGCAATTTTTCAAAATTAGGATAGTTAAATATTGTACATATTTAGCATTTTGATATTTCTAATTTTATATCTATTAGAACATATTTAAAAAATAATAATCAAAAATAGGGTAAAACATATTGAACCTATACATTTTACTTTCAAACATTGCTTTCTTTGTCAAATTTTGTTTTAGGGTTTTAGTGGAATTTTTGACTTCTAGACACTAAAGAGAAATCTAATCATCTTTTACAATATTTGATTGAGCATTGGTTTAGAATTTATATTTAACCTTGGGGCTTAAAATTTATTGTATCCTTACACAAAATATATGTTTTCCATTCATGTTGAATTTATTTTTTCTCTTTATTTTCCCTAAAAATTATATTTCAATAGTTTTAAAATTCATAAGAACTATCGTTTTAGGCAAACTAGTCTTTAGTTTTACGTGTGCCATGGTGTGAGGGGCACTACCCCAATACTCAAGCCATTAGACAAAACTATTCATAGATTTTAGTTTCTACATACCTCAAATTATATTGGAAATGCTTAGGGTTTCATTTTCATCCATAGGAAGTCTTCAATCATTTTTTATTGTAATGCACTGGTAAGTGGTTAGTCTCAAGAAGTTAGTCCAAACATACCATAGAGATGAGATAGTGCAGCTACAGAATGGTGGAATACTTTTTCGTTAGTGCCTTTATGGCCATGTTCACTATTTATAATTAGGATCAAAAAATTTGAGAGCCTGCAAAAAAACACACCTTGCCTAGTTACACCTATTGATAGCCTTTTTTTGGGTACAATTCATTGCTTGTTATCATTCAGCGTCATATTTATCATATTTTCTATACTTTGGGTTAAAAAATCTAAAATGGCCTCTAAATATGTATATAAATATGAAGTGTCTAATGGTATTCATCCTTTATTTTTAATTTATAATAGCAAAGTTACACTTTATGCTCATGATAATGAATGGACTAATAATCATACTTGTATAATTAATAAAGAACATTATTATAATAGATATGACTATGAATATGAAAATCAAGATGAATGGTACAATAATGAATAGGAAAAAATGAGCACTAATTTATAAATTGCACAACCCATTCCTCCCTTATATTCCTATTTTTGAAAAGCATGACCAAAAAAGAATACTAATAATGAATATATTCTCTCTCTTAACCTCTCATAAGGATCATAATGTGAAGAATCAACAAGTAAGGAACCTTATTTAATTTTTGACCTTGCTCTCACATTATATCACATTAATCAATATAAATTGTAAAAGGATATCCCTTATAAAGAAATAGCAAATAATATAAATGAATGTGTTACTCCCTCTCTCTAGAAAAGGGAGATGATATAGATTTAGATATTTCACATTATCCTTTAGACATAATTAATGATATGCAAGAATGTGTTCATATCTCTCCTCCCTTGGAATTAATGAATAATGTTATAACTTTTGAAATGATACAAGATGGTAATTAATGTAAATTATAAATCCAAAGTGATATTATGGCTTTATATTTATGAATCAATGATAATTAAATATTATGTAATAATTTTCAATATAGTCATCCTCTACCCATTCAATGTGAGTTGCATGATAATAAAAGTTGTAAAGATTTTTTACCCTCTCTTAAGTCACTATAATCTAATAAAGAACAATGTCCAGTTTCTACTCCCATGCAAATCCAAAATGATAAGTTGAGCAATGATACTCAATTTTTTACTAATGGTGTCTTAAAATGCAATCCCCAACCATGCAATGATGTTTTTCATTATCCCCTTATAATAATGTTTAAAATGGATAATAAATTGAAACCTATAAGTGCACATTTCCAAACCACTACCATTCCTACTATCCAAGTGTATCCATGATGCATGCCATTAAAGAGCTCCAAAATCAAGTCCTTAATCTCATTTTAAAAACTAGATCATGTTGTGTGAATATCAAAGACAATGTTATCCTAAGATAACCCCTTACACAAGATGTATATGAGCATCTAAATCCATAATATTTTGTTATATTCCTACATTACCATTGTTTGATGGTTGTGGATATCCTTGTACTCACTTAACACACTATACCCTTTATTTCATATAATGGGGTAATGAAGGATGTATTTAACCCAAATATTTTCATAAGAGTCTCATAACAGATGATTCAAAATGTTTTTACAATTTACCTAGGAGCTCCTTATCTAAATTCAAAAAATATATAAGATGTATTCTTATCTGATTATCATGAGCACATGGTACCTAAGTTCACATTGGAACACTTATAAATTTTATGACAAGGTCATGAAGAGCTCATTGAAGACTACATCTTACAGTTAAAAAATATTTTCATTCTCTATCTTATCAACCCTCATACCTAGGAAAAAAATATCTTCAGTAGGGGTCTTCCTCAAAGAAAGAGCCATGCATAAACTTTACATATATTTTGATAACTAAGACATGGATGTGTTCAAATATTCATGTGAGTTAAATTATGCAACATAAAAGGTTATTGAGTCAAAATCATCTCCATACAAGTAAGTGGTTATCAATAAATAGAGAATTCTAGATTTAGCATCTAAAGATAATCCACTTCCACCCATTCATTTTATAGATGAGGCACTCAAGAAGATTCCTATAAAGCAAGAAAAATTCAATGTACTCAATAAAGGAAAGGATATAGTTTACAAAGCACCACTTATAGTAAATAAACCTACTTACAGTAAGAGGAAACCACTACAATTTTATAGATTCAAATATTGACCACTTTTTATTATACATACATTTTTGGATGAGAAGTTAATCACTTTCCCTCATAATTACTATCATCCTTCCTCACCTTTTTGTGTACATAAAAGGCAAGGCATTTTCCACTTATCATGTTATTAATGGAATTTAGATGATGAACGTTATGAATTATGAGAAAATATTACACAAATTTTTGATAAAGGGATCATCACATTTCAGATCAAGAGAATCATCAAGAAAGATACATGATAATAGCACATCTCAACTTGTAACAACATGGATACCAAAGCTCTACATGTAGATCAATAATATGAATGCACAATGCATACTACCAAAATGTCACAAGAATATCAACATGTTCAACTACAAATTCCATGAATAATTACTACAAGTATAGAAGCATATACAATATTACAAGATATTTATGAATACAAATTAGTATGGGGCACATTCTCTATTTTTGTCTAGATGATTAGTCATTATATAGCTTGGAATTAAATTAAGCATATACGTGTCACAAATCTAAAATCACATTTTATTCAAAAAATAATAATCAAATATCTCAACACTCCTCAAGTACTACATATCATCACATGAGTTAACAATCAAAGCTCAATACAAATATCAAGTACATTTACAATATCAAAATACCATGAGTCCAAAATAAGAATAAATATATATAAGAATATATATATATATATATATATATATATATATATATATATATATATATATCAAATGTCTTAGAAGTATAACATAATATAATGTCATTCTAGAAAGGGCTCATCACCTTGTACATATTTACCACTCTCTACTAAAAATTGACTATGAAAAGAGGAAGCCCCACGTAAAATCACATTTTATTCAAAAAATAATAATCAAATATATCAACACTCCTCAAGTACTACATATCATCACATGAGTTAACAATCAAAGCTCAATACAAATATCAAGCACATTTACAATATCAAAATACCATGAGTCCAAAATAAGAATAAATATATTAAAGAATATATATATATATATATATATATATATATATATATATATATATATCAAATGTCTTAGAAGTATAACATAATATAATGTCATTCTAGAAAGGGCTCATCACCTTGTACATATTTACCACTCTCTACTAAAAATTGACTATGCAAAGAGGAAGCCCCATGATCAGTTTCTCATGATCTTGATCAAGATTGACTCCTCCACTCATAGTCCTTGTATACAGCCACTCATTCCTATTATGTTGCATTCTCACATTGCAATTACACATACTCTTGAAATACATTATGGCTGAGATCTATCAGTGGAGCAAGAAGGGCATTAGGCAAAAATAATTAGATTTACCTCATCAAAAAGAGGGGCATACTCACCCTAAAATTAGTCACATGCTCTAAGAGATGACCAAGGATTACCTCACCTAGCACATGCCATGTGAGAATCTAGAGGGATGTCTCTATGATGACATACCAAAAATCATCATCCCCTAAAAAATCAATAAATATGCAAAACCAATCCCAATATTATCAAATTAAATAAAATTATAAAAACACTCTAAAATACACATATACTTACTCTTAAAAAGAGCTTTAGGTTTATCCATGCCATCCACATCAGGTGTCTAGATCATGATATCCACATCTACATAGGGGATGAGAACTAAGTATGTAGGATTAGGATGGCCCATATTCCCATCCTATAGTGAAGCTTGCAAAAATAATCTCCATATATATGGTGCAGGAGGTACATCTTGTGGGATGCCAAAATTTTTGGTAACATGTTCAAACTGGAAACACTCATAAACTTTAGGCTAGTGATTTTTCAACCAATGACTAACTTGAATATGTCTCAACTCCACCCCATCCTCCAATAATCCACAAAATCTCCATATATCCATTATATAATATGGCTAATAGATAGACAATATAATATATGGTATAACTCCATCAGCTCACCTATCATAACTCAGAATGTATTCACCCATCTCTCTGCATATATCTTTTGATGCATCAATCCACCATGAGGCATCCCCAAAGGCTAGATAACTATAATGTACTTATAATCAAAAATTAAAAAGTGTAACTGAGCCCAACCCTCCTCAAAAACTATCTTGAGTAAATTTATACTTATAGGTCCCTATATAAGTGGGCCAACATAGTATGGCCCCAAGATTATCTCATACGATGATCTTCAATATCATAAACAAATATGTGAATCTAATATGAAATAACAACCTTACCACTACCAACTATAATAAATGATGAAAGCAAGGCATATATAAATTTATATAAGTGGAGAACATTTGTCAAATCAATATCTAATAATAATATATAATATCCATGGGAGCATAATGTGTCCATGATGAAATAGTCTCCATCATGTGGCCATGATGAAACTCTCTAGCCTAAAATTTTCCTACAATCACAAGTTCAAAAAAATAACATTAACAATCTTATACATAAAATTGATCAACAAATTCAAAACATAATTACTAAAATCCAAAACTTTATAGGGACACATCTATTGCCCTTAGACAACTTCACTGACAAGTCTAATATGAATTAGACAAGTCTATGAGTCTGTGGCTAAATGGATGGGTCCACGAACAAGTCTATACTCATCAAGGATAAATAGGCTATGGTTTAGATAAGACTATCCCAAAGTGGACACAACTAATAAACATCTAAAAATCACTTAAAATGTATAAAAATGAGTAATTTTTCAAACTTTACATAACTAATTTTTTTAACTTATAAGGGGTGGAAAATCCTCCAATTATAAGTTGGCCCCGACCTGCTTGAACCAAGACAACCTTATAAATATGTTTTGTAGCACCCTATCTCTCTTAGAGCTCAAAATAATTAGGTTCCAATGTAAAAACAATTACAGTTTGTTTTTCAACCAACCTATTTATATGAGTTGACTTTTTATTTTTCAAAAATTCAAACCCTTTCTAACTAATTCTTCAAAACTTGTGCATGTGATACCTCAATAAATACATATCCAAAGCATTCCAAGTAAGTTGCATTAAAACTCAAAAAATGTGTTTTTCCACATGATACCATTTTCATCATACTAATCTAAATTTTCAAAAATGTCAAATTTTGTACTTACCCACTTATACGCAATATTTATTGCCTATTCTTCAGCTTTCAGGAAACTTTTTAATTAAAATAAATCATCATAAATAATGATCAAGATAATAGTATATCAAAACAATCAAAGATTTAATAGATCATTAACTTAAAATATATTTTAAAACATACACCTTATTCTTTAATACAACGCACTCAACTCTTTCATACTTCACATCAAAAGGGGGAATCCATCATGATTATTACATAATACATTATACAAGATTTATAATGGTTCAACCTAATCACATGTTATAATTTTATGACAAATTCAAGAATATACACATTAATACTCGGGGCACATGACATACAGGTGCACTCAAAACCAAATCAAAGACATAATAAAAAGATAAAAATAATGCAAAATCAGATTCTATAACAAAGTACAAGTATTTTTCAAAGTTTCAAATTAATTTAAAAAGCAAGAATACAAAAAATATTGGCACATTGATATAGATTTTGGGAGCATATGTCAAAGCATATATACTCATTTGGAAAAAACTTGGAGTACACATGAATGCATATACAAAATAGTTATAAGATCAAAGTTACAAGTGACAAGGATTGATAATGGGCATCAGATGTTAAAAGGAAAAAATAAGGATAAGTTTTAGAACTAGAGGCCACCTATTAAGGGTGAAATAAAAATGAATTTTTATGGGGCTATGAAAGTTAATCCTAGCCCAATAGGAATAGGTGAATTTTTTTGAGATAGTGAAGAATAATCCTTGCTATTATTTGCTCAAGAAATAGGTACAGGTTCAAATAATGTGGTAGAATCAAGGGCTATACATTTAGGATTGAAAATAGTAGAAAAAATTAGATGGAAAAAGATTAGTGTTAAAGGAAATTCACAAGTTGTGATTAATGCACTCAATCCAGTGAAAGTTACGTCCTAGAAAATTAAGAAAGATGGGGTTGGTGAGGTTTAAGCATGTTAAGAGAGAAGGTAATGTAGTGGCAAATTGGGTAGCTAATGAAGTAGTGCAACTCAAGGAGAAGGGGAAAGGTGGATATAAGGAATGGTCAATGTTTTCAATTGAACTTGCACCCCTTGAGGAGATGACAAGTCTCTCCTCATTCAAGTGGCACAATGGAAACACCTCAAGGTTGTGGGTGGCCCAAATTTGAGGTGAGTCTCTAGATTAGGGCTAGTTTCCTTGATGTACCACTTTCACACACCACAACCACACTTAATTTATGAGGAAAAGGGTTAAGAAGCCTAAACTAAACCTAGCTAAGGAGGTGATGCACCAAATATATGGTCTACTTACTGTAGACACCTAAATTTGGCCATTGATAACCTCCAACTAGGATTTTGACCATTTTCCACCTAAAATACATAATTTGACCTAAAAACACTAAAATGCATTAAAAGCTTTGAACCTGATATAGTCAAGTACTGATTCTGGCTAGGGTATCCCTAAATGGGGTAATGCAATTTATGGGCCAGCTAATGTTGATTAGATCATTTCAAGTCAAAATGCCAATTTTACACTTGGATGCTCTGGATTGCTCTTTTATATCAAATCTCTTACACAAGACACATGCTTTCATTATTTACTATTGGTAACATCCAAAATGGGATAATGGATCCAACGCATCTGATAACGACTTCCAATTCCAATCTAGTCAAATTTTGGACCAATAACAAGACATTATGATCAATTTGAGTAATTTGTGCACAAAGTGCTTAAACATGCTTAAGAGCTAATTAACCTAAATCAAGGCCTAATTAAGAATTCCATAGAAATTTATTAAATAATTTGTTTTGGAAATGAATATTAAATATCTACATCATCAAGTGACCTCATTTCTTAGGAAGACATCCTTAGGCCATAAATGCCACAAATATTAAGATTCATGCCCTCCATGCCTCATCAATGCCTTCCATGATGCCCTCCATGCCTCTTAATTACCCCTTCTTCCAATGTCATGATGAGGATAATTATAAACTTAATTCCAAAAATTGAATTAATCCTCAACCACACATCTCAATCTCAGGATGGATGGTTCAAGTTGATTCTAGACATTCTCAAAAATCTATAAATAGGAGGCCTCACCACATGAATTTTAAGTCTTGATAATGCAAATTTATAATGCACAAATGATTCCAAAATCCATTGTAATTAGTGTTACCATGCCAAATTGATTCCAATCCAAGCCAAGACACAAGCCAAAGGTGTCAAGGAGAGATGGAGGTAGCCAATCTTCCATTGCCAAGGACTTCGTGAGCACAAGCTAAGAAAGCCACTACAACAAGCATTTTAGAGCATCCAAGAAAGGTAAAAGAGGGTTTATTTTGAATTTTAGTTCTGTGTTTCATTCATGTTTGTTAATTAAGCTCTCCCTAGTGTCTAGGCCTAGAGATATTATTATAGTTAGTGTGTTTCTTTCATTTTGTTTTCATTTTGAAACTAACACAATACTAAGCATCCTCTCTTGAGTCAAATTCTTAGATCACAGATGGCACACCCATTGGGACCAAATGCATCCCACACATGAAGAAGATCATTTTTTAGCTTTACAATCTTCATTTAGATCATTAAAACTCTTGCAAATTGATTTTTTAACTTTGTTTTATCATTTTCCTTTGTCACAGGTTTACACAGTAATCGACGTTGGTTAGTAAAAATGACATCAATTGGATAGCTATCATCAGTCACTATTGGTATAATTGATGATGGTTAGATAACTATCATCAATTAGCTAGTGTAACTATCATTAGTTATATAACTAACATCGGTCACTATGTTTTTCTTAAAACACAGACCTGAGAGATTTTTTTTTAAAGTTCATTGTTTCAAACCTAAAAGAGCCCCAAGGCTAAAGGACATGCTAACATTTTTATTGTAGGACCAAGCTTGAAATTTTCTAAAAACATGTTTATATCACCTTTTGCGTACTTAAAAATCAATTAGGAACCTTGTTTTGGTGTTTAACAAAAAATTTAGAGTTTATGGTGAATGTTTTCAAAGTTTGCAACTAAGACCAAGGGGTCAAATGAACACCACCTCATTTTCCATTTGGGATTAAAAATGAACTCACATTTTCAAGCTTTTTGTATTCAGTTAGTTGTTTAGATTAAATTTTTGTTTGGCAAAAAGAGGTATGTTGCATGTATGTTCTTCCATTTGTCCCCTTTAGGGAACTCTTGGAATCAAAAGTGTTATTCCTATTGCAAGTAGCCTAGTCCAAGGCTTAGAAATAAATTCATCTAAAGCACTCCCCAAAAACTCATCAACGTTTGGGTGACTTTGAAAATGATCTAAAGTCTTTCTATTTCATGTTTTTTTTATTTTTATGCAAACTTGGCTTGCAAGGGGGACTTCATCACCTCCCATGAGTTCTTTAGCAAAGCTTTGACCTGAGGTTTCATCTCTCAGCATTGACTTCATTTGGATCCTAATTGGAGATACACATGAGATGTATCTATATTTGGACATCACACTACACTGAGCGAACAATAAGATGTAGTGGTTGTAAAAAGGACTAGACCTTTTTACAACTAGTCAATACCACAATCACCTAATTTTTGTGCTTCTCTTTTGCATCATTTAATGTGAAAGTCATTATGTAATTTATTCCCCTAGAAATGTTTTAAATCTTGTTAGTTTATTCAACCCCACATTTCCATACCCTTGTTAATATTTGGATGAGTATACTTAGTATATTTTGGTCATTTTTGCTTGGTATGTCTTGAGACTAAAACTTGTTTATTTGTTCATAAGCCATGTCAAAACCAATTTGTCTATACTTCACTCTTTTGTCTAAAGAGGCATTATGCTATCCATTTTACACCACACTTGTGCCTTGAAAATTTGTAAACTTGTTTTTATGTGTGCCATTTAAGTTGAGGATGGTAGTGTTATGCTGCCCAAATCATGTCAAAACATTTTGAGCCTTTTGAGTCTTTGAAACATAACATAGATCACATCATTCGATCATGCTTATGGCATTAGGCTGCTCAATTTTTTTCAATACTTGTTTACCATTGTATCAAAAACCATTTTTTTCAAACCATGACATGTACACCATTTGGACCTTTGTCTTATGTCGTCATACAATCCAATCTTATCTAGCTTATTTGGTCAAATCCTAGTTTTCAACGTTGAGTTTTCAATTAGCCTTATTGAGTTTGGATTCAAAAATTTATTGATTTCTATTTAGGCCTTAATTCATGGGGTTGATACATATATACTTCTCTTTTAGGTTATGTAACTTTAGTTAATCGATTACCCAAATTTGAAAACTATTGATGGTTTGTTTGTTTCATGCCTATCCTCATCATTGTTTGTGACTTTATTTGGGAAAACATAGTCTTTCTTTAAAGAGATTTTTATCTTATTCCTTATGCCAACTGGTCATGTTTATGTTTGATTTTGAGTGTCAGGTCTATGTCAAAGTTGTTTCCAAACTTGTTAGATTAAATCAAATCACATGATACCTTTGTTTCAAGTATAGCTTTTGACGTTGTTTGGCCAAAAGTCCTAGTGTATGTCTGTTTGTTTGAGCCTAGCTTTTGAATCCACGTTTGGACAAAATACCTAGTCACTCAACTTTTCCCTTTCTTATTTTAGACCTTGTTTGGATCACTTTGACCTAGACTTTTGATATGCTAGTTTTTATTCAGAAGCTTAACCTTTTGTGCATATGACATTTGACATTAGACATTTGATGTTAGACTATTTTATGCCAAATCTTATCATAAACCATTTTGGAGATACAACTCCACTTTCAGACCATATTGGAGAGACATCTCCACCCCTTTGACCAAATTAGACCAAGTTTGAACCATTTGTCCTTTAGGCAATTTTTCAAATTTTGTAGAACTCTAAGTCTTTTTGTTTTAGATGTTTCATCATTTACATAAATATGTCTAGCTACACTTATAGTGGAGTCACGTACAATCCAACCTATGATATAATGGCCACATAAAATCCCACTAGGAACCCCTATAGAGAAATATTTTCTAAGGAGTTTTATTATTCTCCATACAATACTCCATATGGGGAATATAGTTAAAATCCACGACATCCAAATAAAAACTTGGATTGGTATGAAGAGACTTGTGAGGAGAAATTTGAAGACCCAACTATAGATACTATTGTTCAGGATATGTATCCATACACTCTTTACAATAATCAGTACATGGAACATAGTCAAGGACCAACTTATGATTCAACTCACAACTGGCATGATATGGTTTATGAGGAAGACTTGGATGCTTTGGCTTATGAAATTAATCAATATCCACAACATCGTACCATTTCTATTCCAAGACCACAATGTCACACCATTCTCATACCAAGACATCATCCTTTGATTTATGCAAGCAACCAAGATCCATAATGCCCAACCATTTCTATACCAAGACCTCATCCTTTGGTTTGTGTGATAAATCAAGCTCCACAATGCCCCTTCATCATTCTAGGACCTAGTCCTTTGACTTGTGTAAGTAATCAAGCCCCATAATGCCCTATCGTTACCATTTTAGGACTTCATCCTTTGGCTCATGCGAGCAATCATGCTCCCCAATGCCCTACCATTATCCACCCATAAGGCATTCCTCATCCATAACCAATCCCATCCAAACCTCAACCAATCCAATCCTTTGAAGACCAAGTTATGTTCAAAACTAGTATTTTCCAACTCATTAGAAACCAAGTCTAAGAGAAGCAACCAATCTAAGATGTTTTTGTTGAATCAACCATTTGTGATAAGTCAACCTATGATAAATTGCCTATTGATCCTATACCAGTTGATGAGGAGACTCACACTAATGAGCCAATATTTGTTGAGTCACTTCTTAATGATTATAACCACCTTTGGAAATCATTACCTCAACCATGTGCTTATTTATCAAGAGCCTCCTATTGATAAGCCAGTCTCTGAGGAGTTGCCTCTTGACATGTTTCCCATCCTAGAGGAGTCTCACTTTGACAAACTAGTTTTTATGGAGCCCATTATGCCATCACAGGCTATTACTTGTCTAATACCAAATATTTAGCAAGACATCATTATAATAAAGTACCCATTAGATGAAGAATCAGAGTTAGATTCAATTTGTATTCTTGAATTGACATTGGATTTAGCATCAAAATCATAATGAACATTAGTCTCAACATTGAATTTAGAGTCCCTTGAGTTAGAATTAGATTCAGAAGAAGAATATGTTTGTGTCTGTTACAACATTGGTTATGCATGTCTTGAAGATTAATTTGAATACATTTGTGATCTTTCTATGGTTTTTGAGGATGAGTACTTCAACTTCGACACAATTTATCCTAGTATCTTCTATGAGGATTGTGCAACCTCTCCCCATTCCATTACCATTCCACAGGCCATTACCATCAACCAAAATAATCATATCATTGACATTTCATCTCTCACAAGTGTCGATTGGGATTGATAGAATCACACTTTGTTGAACTGCATCCATGGAGACATAGCATTTGAAGAAGAGCAAGGAGGTTAAGACCACCTTCATATAGAAAAATAACTCTCTCCTAGTGAAACTTTTTTAGAGGTGCTAGGGGATAATCAAAGTCATAACTTAGCATCTTCTAGTGAAACTTTTTTGGAAGCACTAGAAAACAATAAAATTCAAAATTTAAAATTCCTTGGTTAAACCTTCTTGGAGGCACTATGGGCAATCAAGATAACTTTATTGGTAAAAACCTCTTTGAGGCACCAATAGTTGAGCACAAAATTTCTTCACTACTTGATGAAGATAAAATCAAATATCAAATAAAAATAGCTTCCAATCTACAGCCTATCAGATGGTAGCTACTCTCAAGATCAAACAACAAAATAATTTGGAGGTCCTATCAAGAGAACAAGTCTTTGGCCCTACCACAACCAAAATTATGTCAAATTTGACATCAGCAACATTATGTGTGACTAAAAGTCATGATCTTCATTTGTTTCCCCACCATTATACATTCCATTATCATCTATCATTCCATTTCACATTCAAACCTAGCATCCATTATTTTTTATTATTTACCATCCATGGTTGCACTTTCCTTTGTAGAGGCTACAAAGATACCTTATCTCGATGCTTGACAGAATCAGAATCAACGACCAATGAAGATCATAAAAGAATTCTCATAATCCAAATCTATAGGCTATTTTGGATAGAGAAATTATTTAGATGAGGTGTGGGATAGAAATTTACATGATCAAGTATTATATTTGTATCATTTATTGACTAGGACATGCATCTCCCCATTATTAAGAACAATAGAATCAAAAACAACACCCAGGCCAAAAACATGTACCATACCATTTCACATTGCTATGTCATTGCCATTGTTACATATGCCTATTTTCCATTATCATAGATCCTACCATTTACCCCATCACTTGGGGGAAACCCACTCAACATCCTTATTTATCATTCTACCATCCTACCAGTCCATCATTATCCTAGAGCAAGACCATACCAAAATATCATTCCATTCCTATCTAAACCAAAGCCTATTTTTAGTTGTCCTATCCAATCCTATCTTCCCACACCTTTTATGGGGGGATTCTAATCAAGTTTCAACAATCAATCAAGTCCATGTTTAAATGGTAGTCTATGAAAGTAGTGTGACAGTTGATCTGGCAAGATATCTTTCATTTTCCATCCTATATCAAGTTTATTTATGTGATCCTAATTATAACTACCTATGGGCAAATCAATGTCTCACTATTATTGCTACTAATTATAACTACCTATGGGAAAATTAGTATCATTGACCTATTTTTTTGTATCCTAGTTATAACCACCTATGGGCAAACTAGGTATAACACTTGTTTATTATGCATTGTTGCATCACCTTGCCATTATTATTTTCATTTGACTAGCCATTTATCAGATTTGAGAACTTGTTGGGACGTAATTGGTTTTTCCTTACCTTTTATGTGGATGGAATTACTATGACTTGAGGTCATTTTAGGACTATGTAGGTCATGCTCAATTCATGTTGAGGTCACCTCAGTCCCCCTTTCCATACACTCTCACCATTTTGTGAGCAACTTAAGCCAAATGCTCTTATCATTTTGTGAGCAGGTATCTTATTATTTTTTAATGAGTTAAGATACCTCAAAATTCCAAAAACATTCATAACATTTCAAAAATACCAAAAATATTTATCCTGTCTAATTCTAGTTAGTTATCCTCGATCCACCTTACTGGGGTATGGTCATTATTAGGATGCTTTCTTTTGATTTTGTTTTTAGGCTTTCTATTTGTTTATTTATTTTAGGTTGTTTGTTTGTTTGTTCTCTTCCTTGTTTATTTACTTTCAGCACTGTTGCCTCAACTCAATCTATATGTGTTCATTGGGTGATTCCTCAAGCACATAATTCTTGAGTCCATCCATATTCATTAATTAACATTGTCATCATGGTTTTTATCATTGGTGCTTTTTGTTTTTGTGTTTATTAGATCGAGACTCAGTCCTTACACATATTTTGGCCAAGTCTTCATGGTGTTCTATCATGAAGCCTACCATCACATATTATATCAAAAATTATCTTCAAAAAGGTCTACAATCAATGGAGCCATAGAAGTGTCTCCTTAGCACCTTGGAAAATCCTCCCATCCCACCCTTGACCAAATCAACCCATTAACCATTCTAGTTGTATCATTACTAATCAATATGAGCATCTCCTCATTGGTAGGTATAACTAAATCATTCACATTGATCAATCTTATTATTCTATTCATCTATTTTATCACTTTACACCTGCTTATCTTTAATCTGTATTCTAGGTTATATCCTTGAGTTATGCTTGATAATCATCCTTAACTGGGGCACCATCAGTTTTAGCCAATCCAAGTATACTTAATGATTATAACCACTTATGGTAAAATCATAGTTTTGAATTTTATTCCTAATTATAACCACCTTTGGGTAAATTGGCATCCTTTCTACATCAATGCATGCAAGAATTTTCTTATTTAGATTAATCTCAACCATAGATTAATTCCACCTTTCTTTTTGTTTCTTTTTTAGGGACCATCCATCAATAAATATGACAACCACTCACTCAAGGGGCCATCATCATAGGCTTCCCAAAACCATTTGGAGCTTTGTTCTTCAGCCATCATTTTCTTTTTGACATACAAGCCATATCTCATTATTTGAGAAGACATTGCTTTACCTATAGTGTGTAACACCTTCCCAAATAGGGGCAAACTTTAGACACCTAAATCTAGCCATCGATAACTTCCAACTAGGATTTTGACCAATTTCCATCTAAAATACACAATTTGGCCTAAAAACACTAAAATGCATTAAAAGATTTGAATCTGATATAGTCAAGTACTAATTTTGGCTAGGGTGTCCCTAAATGGGGCAATGTAATTTATGGGCCAGCTAACTTTGATCAGATCATTTTGAGTTAAAATGCCAATTTTACACCTGGGTGCTCTGGATTGCTCTTTCCTATCAAATCTCTTACATAAGACACATGCCTTCATTATTTTCTATTGGTAACATCCTAAATGGGATAAAAGATCCAATGCATCTAACAGTAACTTCTAATTCCAATCAAGTTAAATGTTGGACCAATAACAAGACATTCTAATCAATTTGAGTAATTTGTGCACAAAGTGCTTAAACATGCTTAAGAGCTAATTAACCAAAATCAAGGCCTAATTAATAATTCTATATAAACTTGTTGAATAATTTGTTTTGGAAATTAATATTGAATATTTGCATCATCAGGTGACCTCATTTCTTGGGAAGACATTGCTAGGCCATAAATGCCATAAATATCAAGATTCATGCCCTCCATGCCTCATCAATGCCTTTCATGATTCCCTCCATGCCTCTTAATTTCCCCTTCCACAAATTTCATGATGAGGATAATTATAAACTTAATTCCAAAAATTGAATTAATCCTCAACCACACATCTCAATCTCAGGATAGAGGGTTTAGGTTGATCTAGACATTTTCAAAAATATTTAAATAGGAGGCCTCACCACATGAGTTTTAAGTCTTGATAATAAAAATTTATAATGCATAAATGATTCCAAAATCCATTTCAATTAGTCTTACCATGCCAAATTGATTCCAAGCCAAGCCAAGCCATAAGCCAAAGGTTCCAAGGAGAGATGGAGGTAGTCAAGCTTCCATTGTCAAGGACTTCATGAGCACAAGCCAAGAAAGCCACTAAAAAAAGCATTTTGGAGCATCCAAGGAAGGTAAAAAAGGTTTTCTTTTGCATTTTTAGTTGTGTGTTTCATTCATGTTTGTTAACTAAGCTCTCCCTAGTGTCTAGGCCTAGAGATGTTATGCTAGTTAGTGTGTTTCTTTCATTTTATTTTTATTTTGAAACTAACACAATACTAACCATCCTCTCTTGAGTAAAATTCTTATATTACACTCACACCACTTTCAATGCACTTGGAAACAAAGGAAAAATACAGGTACACTTCATCCATCAAACTAAAATATATTCTTCTACATCAATGTTTAAACCATGGGGTCTTGAAGAGAGTTTAGGTTAGGAGGACTTAGACAATAGGTATTCTAGAAACACTAATGAATAAGCTACTCACTATACCTACAACCCACATTTGAAACTTTTTTTTGACCTACAAAAGAGAGCTTTCAAACTACACAAAGCACCAGGTAGGATAGTATGTCAGGATAAGAAAAATACACTTGCACAAGACCAACAACCATAATATGCACTTTATGAAGTCATGAATGAGGTAAAAATAACATTATTTATTTTTTCAAAGAAAAAAATGAATAGGGCTTCACAATACTCATGTGGAGAGATCCATACAACAGCTAAAAAGACTAGTATATATAGCAAATGTGAGAGAAGAGAGAGAAGGTGAAGCTCAAGAGTCACTAAGACACTTTTCAAGCAAGGAGAATGAGTTAAAATAGAATGGAATCAATAATGAGATAGGTCTTTCAAGTAAAATCAAATGTCTCTCAAACTTGTCTAACTCCTCAAAATGTGGCGTAGATACTCTTTTGCTTGTATATGAAATTTCTCTCATGATTTGCCTGCACTAAACTACCTCACCATTGAATAGGGTTAGGTCTGATGATTTATCTAAGGGAGAGGACTTATTTAAAATCATTCACATGCATCGGAGTGGTTTCAAATAATTCATATTCTTCTAGCCATGAGCAATCATCCCTAACAGTTACAAATAATTCCCTCTCATGCACCTCTCACACTTGACACATAGAATGCTTCCAAACCTTCAATCTAATCCATGCACAAGGAGGAATGAAAATTTTCAAGAGTTTCCATGTCATAAATTTCATGAATCAAGCCTCAAAAGGCTTCCCAATTGGATTTTTCATCATTTTCACTAAGTGTTCATTGTTTTCTAACTAGACTAGTTGAGATGAAGAAGATAGCAAACACAATTTCGAGTTTATATACCTCAATATATGAATAAATGGACCTATAAAAAGTCCCAATATTTCTCCTAAAGGTGATTTCATCTTTTGAAACCTTTCCCTACCTACAAAACACACAAATCTATCAAAGAAATCTCTATTGTACACCATCTGTATAATTCTAGTATAGCTTAGTAAGATGGGGAGGAGCCCTGAATAGTCCTCTAAATCTTCAAATCATCTCCCTGGCCTTTACACTCCATTTGGATGCCCCATTTGTCTCATCTTCTCCATCGGGTCTTTAGAGAGGGTTTTATGAGTGTTTAGAGCAATTTTAGGTCTTAGCCTTTCTTCATAAAGACTACACATTGGATTTATAAACCAATTCCACTAATGGCTTCTTGGGGACCATCTCTAATATCACTAAACACCTTAGGCCACCATGCAATCCTTCATGGGAGATATGAGCATTTCAATTTGGCCACTTGAGTCATTTATACGCATTTACAGGGTCTGAGTGCCTTCAAGCCAAGAAATGGCCTCCCAATAGACTTATCAGCAAAAAAAAAGTTCAAAAAACTCTATACATATCCCAAATACATGCTTCAATCATAAAAATATCTCATCAAGAGCTATAAATGAAACTAACCCCCTTTTTGATACTAGGTGTAGACCTTGTTTAATAGGTCTGTGTGCAACCTAAAGCTCAAAATGACCTTCCTTGATGGATTTTATGCATCTCAAAACTTCAAACATGTATATCTCATTCCCCTAAACATGTCTCAGTAAACTATATATCCTTTCAAGAGTTGGGAATTAAAATGGACCTCAACTTGGTTCTAGGTTCCTTGAAGGACCAAAGGGTTTCTCTACAACTCTTGGTGTCTAGACCACCTTTTTGATCCTCACTCTTTATAAAAAGTATTTTTATGATGCAATAGGCATGTTCTATCCTACATAGTTTCCTTGGCTTCTGGTTCAACTCTTTTATCCTATCTCTCAAGATTTCCTACTTATGAGCCTAGGGGAGTGCCCCTTGTCTGAGAAAAAATAGGGGCACTTCCCCTATTTGTTCATCAAAGATAGATATTAGAGAGGGAATTCTAATATTTAGGGATGATCTATGAAAAATTTAGCACCTAACTCCAAGTTTTATATCTTTAACCTCTTCAATTTCTTAAATAAACCTTGCCTAAACAGATTATCTATAGGGTTTTGAAACATTAATCGTATTTGCACTTAAAAGTGCCTTATCTTGGATAGGTTTGTGTTGGTGAGAGTATTTTGATGTTATTTTGACCATGGTGAACATGATTTCACTTTTCATTTTATTTTCTAACCTCTCACACACTCTTTTATGCACTTGAGCACACAAGATTGGGTTTGTCATGGCTGACTATGATACCCCTGTTCACCCCTACCTATAGGCTATGTTGCATGTTTAGACATAAATGGTGATGTTCACAGTTTCCTCAGTCTCCTCAAGATCCCTTTATTCTTTATTTGGACTCACTTGTTTCAAAATCTTGCATTTCTCACATTCTAAACACTATCTTCCTTATAAACTGGGACTTTCCCTAAATATGATTGTGTTTACTTAATTGGAATTTATTTTAGGCTACCTTGAATCATCTGAGGTTGATCATGATGTGACAAGGCTTACTTGAATCCACTTTATGGTACACCACCTTCTATATCACCTTGAACTCATATTGAGTTCTCTTATATGTTCAAAGGAGGTCTAAATTGTGTTTTCCTTAGACTGAGACATCTTTCTCCTCAAGGCCCTACCTATAGGTGCATCTTAGACCTGTAGGTATTGATTTCTATGTTAAGACCTTGATTATGATGTTTGGTGATCACCTTGAGCTTACAATAATGCATGTTCATGTATTCACTTTACATTTAATACCACTTTTGACATCACTAAGCATCAAAACTAGCTCATTGTCTGCCTACCTAGCTGTAGGTACAACTTTCTAGGCTTGTGTATGGATAGGGTATGCAAAAGGAGGTTAAACAATAGTGTATCACTTCCTATGATGATATTTAGACTCATAAGAAACCTTTCAAACATTGAGACCACTAACCATGGAGAGAAAGTCAAGTTACAACTTGAATAGAAGAAAAGGTCATTATTTGACTCAGGCCTGCAGATGACATTAAATGAATTCAGTGTGTTTAGAAATAATTTTGAGGCTCTCAAACACTATCCTCCACTAATCTCTTTTTATTAAACTTGACATAGTGTTTCTTCATGCTATATATAACAAGATAAGGTCATTGTAATGAATGAAATGTCTTGGGAGACATGTCATAAGAGTTTTACAACAGCCCCCTAGACCTCTATTTGTATTTTTTAGGGACAAGAGACCAAAAACACCGATTGACTATTTGGAATAGTTCCTCCACACCTAGTGGATACCAAAGGTCTTTAACATTCTCCCCAAGCTATCAACTTGCTTCATAAACCTCATGAGGACTCAACTCTATCAATTACATGTGTATAAACCTTTGTAGCTCTGTCTGAGATAACTATAGATGTATACTTGTGAGTGTAAGGTAGTGAGGGTGATATGAAACCAAAAAAATCCTAGGAGAGGATATTTTAGGCATGTTAATGCATCTTAGACAATGTTAAGCAATTGGAGCACAAGTACATATCTCCAAACATTAGCATGATGTCATCAAGACATATAGGTGAGTGTCTTAAGTTGTGTTATGCAAGCAGAGACATGGAAGGACCAAGAATATGCAAGGGAAAAGGCCTCCAAACCACTCAAATGCATTGTCCATACTCAAACATATGACCTTTATCAAGAAACATCTTGAAATAGCATCAAAACATCTTCTCCCAATCTTGAAGACACATATAGGTGTGAAAGGAAATAGTTCAAAAGCACAAACAAGCCAAGAAGAGGCTTTCTTAAGCATTTGAGAACACTCCTAAAATTGTGATGGATAAACCTATGGAGAGGCTTTTAGAAACACATAAAATAACCAACAATGTCAAACCAAATCAAAATATTATGAAACAAACTCAAATAGGGACCCCTCATGGATGTAAGAGCATAAAAATCTACCTAGCTTCTTAGAAATGGTTCATAAAAGAGGAGCCATGAAACTGAAACTTATTACCATTGATTTGAAGAAGACTAAGGCCCCTTTCAAGTCCCATGATTACTCCCTCTAATTCCATCTATACAGACTGTACCAAGCATTTAAAGTTGACCCTTCTTGGCTTGTGAAGGAAAGAAAGAAGGAGAAAAATCAAATTTTAATTTATCTAACTTTTTTTCTACACACCAATCATAGGGAAGACCTTAGGGAGATCAAGAGCCACTTTTCCCATGTTTTCACTTGAAAGTGAGCTCACCAAATCCATACAAGTGCCATTAAGGGCCTATTTTCAAGTGAAAATCCTTATTTTTATGCATGAAACTACCTCTTAACTACCTATAACTACTTCCTAACATATTATTATAAGACCTTGATATTCAATATATGTATAAATACCATTAAGGTATGGAAACACCATATAATACTCCTTTAGGAAGGAATAACTCCACAAGGTCTCTTCGAGGGGACAACCTCCAATATCCTCTTACAATAGAAGACTTAATGCTTATCTAATATCTTTACCATGATAATCATCTCCTATACATATATATGTGTGTATATATATATATATATATATATATATATATATATATATATATATATATATATATATATATATATATATATATATATATATATATATATATATATATATATATATATATATATCTAACCCATGGATGGATAACCTCCTAATCTCAATGTAGGCCAACCATTACCCAATGTACTACTTCCACAAGTTACTCTATTATCCTAATATATTGTACCCATATAACTAACTAAGGGGATGTGTGCCATATGTCAGCATCTCCATCAACCCATATACAATAATATATCATATCCCTAGGTACATAGCATTACTTCCCTCATTGACATGTTTCATCCCTGAAACATAGGAAGAAACCAAATAATGAGTGTGTTTCAAATCATTGCACACTTGTCTCCAATCTCGATCATCTAGCCATCCAAATGTGATCTTGGTAGGTGATAGCTCTCCAATATTGTTTCCAAATTCCCTTGTGCTCCTCTAATTTCATTCATGATCATAATTATATTGCTTTGGTGTCCCTGCATAATTACTCCTCTTTTTATTCCATGTACCATATTTCATTGCGCTTCTCTGATTCCAACCATGACCATAGTAGGTATTATTCCATGCATAGTCATAATGATTTCCCCATTCATTCCATGTGCCATAGTATTTTTTCTTTGGATTCCATGCATATCCATAATGATTGGAAATTTTATTTCCTATACAGACAAAATGATTGTTATTATGACACTTTTTCACCTGGTTCCATGATTGTTTCCTCTCATGATGATGTGGGTGTCTATATACCTCAAATTTTTCCAATAACTTGACCTTATCCACCTTTTCTTCTACCTCTTCCACCTTTTCCTTCTTTGTCTTTTGAGTATATGAAGTGTTCATTTGTAGTGTGTCTTTATCTATATCATCTGAATCTTCATCATGATCATCATCACCAGTTTCAATCTCATCTTTATGATCTACCTGGATTGTTATTGGTGCCTATTTCACTATGATATCTTGTAAAGTGATCTTCTTTTTCTTATACCAAAACTTCATGAAATTTTTCTGAACATCAATATTCATTGTTACCAAAGTCTCTAACCATGGATATCCAAGAACTATATCCACATCATCCATATCCAAAGCATAAAAATTTGAATGCAAAACATATTTTTCCATAATGAGCTTCAGATCTTCAAACATTGAAATATTTTTACCATCTACTTGAACCTCTTTGATATTCTTTTCTTGAACATGTAGATGCTTGGACACATTCATATTGATAAAGTTATACTTACTGGTAGGGTTTATGGACACAATAACCCTTTTATTTTGAATGCATCCATGAAATTGAAAAATTGACTCAGAATTTATTTGGAGCCAAATAATTTGAACCTTTATCATCCAATTCTTCTTCTTCTTCTTCTTCTTCTTCTTCTTCTTCTTCTTCTTCTTCTTCTATTGCTTCTTCTACTTCTTCTTCTTGTTGTTCTTTTGTTGATTCTTCTATTTCTTCTTCTTCTTTTTCTGCTTCTTCTTCTTCTACTGCTTCTTCTTTTTCTACTTCTTGTTTTATATCCCAACAATCTATAAATATTTGTTCCATTTCTTTCCATGAAGAAAACCTTTTTGTACAGCTCAATTGATCAAACCAATGTAGTGCAGTCCAAGACAAAAAAGGAAGTAATCATCTTTGCCCAAAAGTTTTTTTTAAAATGATTCTCCAAAAGGAGTCACCACTCTCTAGCATCAATATCATCTTCCCATAAAAATGTTTTCAACTCCATGATCCACAAAAAAAATTACGGTTCATGAAACCTTAAAATGTCAAAATTGATCCATAAAATCGCAAACAATCACTTCAAACAACTCAAAAAAAATTGAAATTTTGACTGTGCTTCTGTTATATCTGCTTACATCTCCAGTAAAAATTTAGAATAAAAATTCCCTATATTTCGAAAGATATAGTGAAATTATTATAAACCCTAGAATAGCAATAAATCCCTCAAAACGAATCAAAAAATCTCAATTTTTTTACTGTGACTTATTTGAAATGTTATCCATATCTAGTAAAAAATTTGTGGAAAAATTCACAACCAATCAAAAGTTATTGATGATTAAAAAAAAACTAGGCTTTCCCTCCACAAATTGCCCAAATCGAAGCTCTGATACCACTTGATATTCAATATATGTAGAAATACCCTTAAGGTAGGGAAACACCATATAATACTCCTTTAGGAAGGAATAACTACATAATGTCTCTTCGAGGGGACAACCTCCAATATCCTCTTACAATAGAAGACTCAATGCTTACCTGATATCTTTACCATGATAATCATATATATATATATATATATATATATATATATATATATATATAACCCATGGATGGATAACCTCCTAATCTCAATGTAGGTTGACCATTACCCAATGTACTACTTTCACAAGTTACTCTATTATACAAATATATTGTACCCATATAACTAACTAAGGGGATGTGTGCCATATGCCAGCATCTCCATCAACCCATATACAATAATATATCATATCCCTAGGTACATAGCATATTCTAACCCCATCCACACTAGAAACTTGCTTGGTGACAAATATACTTGTTTAACAAATCTATGCAAGTCATTTAATGAGACAAAAATGTGACCAAAAGACATTTTTTGCATATGAAGCATTGCAAAGGACAATTTATGACCTAGGAACACCTTAAAACACTTCAATGACCATATTAGGACATTTATATAATAATTTCAGCCTTTGACCATGTTTTACCAAATTTCACTAGAGTTGACTTGGGTTGACTAGGCAAGTACAAGGAAGATAGTCTTACACCAAGATTAGAGAAAGGATAGGTGAGATGTTTAGACACACATGAGACCCTATAAGACATATGGATGACTTTGAAAAGTTTCAATATGTATTATCTGACCCAATTTAAATTTGGTTAACACTTTTGGCAATTCCTAGGGGTAATATGCTTGCCTATGTTAAGGATCAGTATCCTTATCCTATCCATTGGGCAAAGGGAGTCAAATGCACTCTAAAAATAGTAGGATCAGACCTTGACTTGGCCAACAAGACAATTGATTGACCTCAAAACACATAAAGGAAAGACAACACACACCAAGACCAAGCAAAGGCACACTTGTGCTATTAAGCACTTAGGGAACACAAGACACAATAGAAACCAAAATAATTATGTACATCTAACCAAACATACCTACCTTCCTAGATCAAAATGAAAGTATCTTGAATCTCCTTCTTCATGAGATGAATGAGGCTGCCAAGCATGCTTCCTTTCGGATGTAGTACTAGATGTCTCATGCTTCTTTCTTGTTCTTTGGCTTAGCATGTCTTCTGATGGAGTCATCTCAAATAAGTATCCAAGGTAGATGAACTCTTCTTGACCTTGGAAATATACCTCATATTTTTGTTCCTTTATCTCATCATGGCAGATTTGTATTTCCATAAATGGAATAACTTCTTAAATGTCTTTGTCCTCTTGACCAAAGGAGTTATGGGCCCCATGAAACCTTCAACTTCATTGTAAATGTCTTCAAATCTCTGCCACAAGTCATCATCCTCTTTTTTATCAACATCATGAAGGGGCACAAGAGGAAAAATTCCTTCCTCTTCTTCTTTGGATTCCAAAAGAACCTCTTCTAATACTTATTCTTCACTACAAGTAAGGTCCTCTTCCCCATCATCACAATTTGAATTCTCCTCACAAGAATTCAGCTCTTCTTCATTATCAACCCAGTCTGAAATTTCCATCTCCTTCTCCCTCTTAGTGGTGTCAATAGCATCTGAAAACTAGGAATTTTAGCCTAAGAAGGCTTCTAAGGAGCAATGCAATCCTCATCATTAGAATCTGATTTATCCTCAATCAACTGATCCACATTAAGTTCAATGACTTTATTGGCTTCAAGATTCCCTTGAATAGATGAGAGATTCTACATTTTGAGTTCTAACTCCTCAATTATTTTGGCAAGGCTTTCTTGAAATAACTTCTCTTGGGGGGAAATAGGATCTTCATTGAGAAAGGAAGTAAAAGGAAGTTGAGATGAAGGGAAAAAGACTTTTTAAGGAGGGATGGGAGGGAGTTGAGTAGGTTCAGCCTTCTCTCCACTTCTAACTTCTCCACTTAGACATTCCTTTTTCTTCTTTCCACAAGCTACCACTACTTCTTTCCATCTTGGGAAACTAGGCTTAGAGAGTTCTTCATGATGCTGAGATGCAAATGGAGGAATGTCACCCTTATAAAATTCATTTTCTACTACCATGATGGATTGTGTCAAATGTTGGTTTTCCAACTCAATCTCCTTATCAAGATGAGTCTCCAATATCAACCTTCTTCTCTCAAAATCTTCTCCAATACTGGTGTCCCTCTTCTTTTGGTTACTCTCTTGGATGGACTTCCAATAACATAAATTTTGGGGAATGCATGAACGACTTGGGCCATCTTGAAGCATTTTTTTATTATCATTTTGAATGGTTATAGTTGACACACTTGAAGGCTGATGTGGGGTGTATTTCAACTGCCAAGACTGAGTTGATTCATGAGCTTTCAACCTCTCTTCTATGTGGAAAATCAGACCACAAAAATTGAGCATTTCACCCATAAGACCTTGCCAATTATCTTTCTCAATGGGCATCCATTCTCTCTTTACTAGCTCTAAATCATCCCTCATACTCTTGACAAAATCACTAGGGATGACTTGATCACAACCATTTCTAGTATCAAGGTCTAACATATAGTCCTTATAGCCAATGAGAGTCTTCTTGAAACTTGTAATGGACTGACTTGGAGAAGAACTAAGTGAAACATACGCTTGGGAAGGCTCATTATAGGACTGATGCAAATCATATCAGGGTTGAAAATGGTCATATTGGGACTAACAAAACTAACTAAGGACTTGCTCATACTGATAGGGAATGGGCAAAGATGGATATGTCTCACCAACTTATGTTAAGACAAAGTCAACATTAAAATAATCCATGAATCATTCATGAGAATACCATATAATAAAAACAACCTCAAATAGAGTACTTAGACTACATGACTAGTATATTTATGCTTGGAGTTGTCATTGGTGCTTAGTGGAATTGTCTCCCAAGGTTGATATCTTGAGAACACCAAAACTCCTCAAGGAATGGACTATTCAATCCCAATGGGTGTGACAAAAAATATTATCACTTGAAATTTCACCCTTTGAGGATATTACAAGTATCTCCTCATTCAAGAGGCATAATAGAAACATGTCAACGTTGTGGGTGACCCAAATTTGAGGTGAGTCTCTAGATTAGGGCTAGTTCCCTTGATGTACCACTTTGACACACCACAACCACACTTTCATTTATGAGGAAAAGGGTTGAGAATCCTAAACTAAACTTGATAAGAAGGTGATGCACCAAATAGATGGTCTACTCACATCACTTGCAATATACTTGGAATCAAAAGGAAAACTACATTTACACTTCATCAATCAAACTGAAATCTCTTCTTTTACATCAATGTTTCAAGCATGGGGTCTTGAAATGAGACTAGGTTAGAAGGACTTAAACAAAAGGTCTTCTATAAAAACTAATGCATAATAAACTCACTATATATTTATTCCACATTTGACACTTCTTGTTGACCTACAAAAGAGAGATTTCAAACTACACAAGGCACTAGGAAGGATAGCATGTCAAGGTAAAGAAAATACACTTGCACAAGACCAACAACCATAATATGCACTCGATGAAGTCATGAATGAGGTAAAAATAGTATTCTTTATTAGTTCAAGGAAAAAATTGAGTAGGGATTCACCATACTCAGGTGGAGAGATCCGTACAATAGCCAAAAAGGCTAGTATATATAGCAAATGTGAGAGAAGAGAGAGAAGGTGAAGCTCAAGAGTCACTACAACAGTTTTCAAGAAAGGAGAATGAGTTACAATAGCATGGAATCAAGAATGAGATATTTTTCATAGGGAAAATAAGGACAAATGTCTCTCAAACTTGTCTAACTCCTCCAAATGTGGCGTAGATACTCTTTTGCTTGCATATGAAACTGCCCTCCTGATTTGCCTTCACTAAACTACCTCACCACTGAATAGGGTCAGTTATAATGATTGATCTAAGGGATAGGGGTTATTGAAAATCCTTCACATTCATTGGAGTGGTTTCAAATCATTCATATTCTTTTGGCCATGAGCAATCTTCCCTAACAATTACAAATGACTCCCTCTCATGCACCTCTCACACTTGGCACATAGAATGCTTCCAATACTTCAATCCAATCCATGCATAGGAGGAATGATAGTTATCAATAGTTTCTATGTCATCATGTTCATGAATCAAGCCTCAAAAGGCTTCCCAATTGGAGTTTTTATCATTTTCACTATGTTTTCATTGTCTGCTCACTAGACTGACTGAGATGAAAAACATAGAAAACACACTTAGGAGCTTATATACCTCAATATATGAACAAGGGGACCTATAAAAAGTCCAAATATTTCTCCTAAAGGTTATTTCATCTTTTGAAACCTCTCCATACCTACAAAACACACAAATTTGTCAAAGAAAGATCTATTGTACACCATCTATACAATTGTAGTACAACTCAATTAGATGCGGAGGAGCCTTTAAGAGTCATATATAGATTAAAATCATCTCCCTAGCCTTTACACTCCATTTGGATGCTCCATTTATCTCATCTTCTCCATCGGGTCGTTAGAGAGGGTTTTATGAGGGTTTAGAGAAATTTTAGGTCTTAGCCTTTGTTCATAAAGACTACACATTGGAGTTCTAAACCAATGCCACTAATGGCTTATTGGGGACCTTATCTAACATCCCCAAACACCTTAGGCCACCATGTAATCCTTCATGGGAGATATGAGCATTTCAATTTGGCCACTTGGGTCATTTCTATGCATTTTGCAGGGTCTGAGTGCCTTCAAGCCAAGAAATGGCCTCTAGATGGAATTATCTGCAAAAAAAGGCTTAAGCACCTCTATACACATCCTAAATACATGATTAAATCATTATAATATCTCATCAAGATCTATAAATGAAACTGACCCCCCTTATGATACTAGGTTTAGACTTTGTTCAATATGTCTACCTGCAACCTAAAGCTCAAAATTACCTTCCTTGATGGATCCTCTACATCTCAAAAGTTCAAACATGTCTATCTCATACCCCTAAACATGTCTCAGTCAACTATATATCCTTCCAAGAGTTGGGAATGAAAATGGACCTCAACCTGGTTTTAGGTTCCTTGAAGGACCAAAGGGTTTGTCTAAAACTCTTGGTGTCCAGACCACCTTGCTAAAACTCACTCTTTATAACTTGGATTTTTATGATTCAATAGGAATGTTCCAACTTCCCAAACCATCCTGCATGGTTTCCTTGGCTTCTGGTTTAACTCTTTTATCCCATCTCTCAAGACTGCCTGCTCATGAGCCTAAGGGAGTGCCCCCTATCTCAGACAAAATAAGGGGCACTTTCCCTATCTACTCATCAAAGTTAGCTATTGGAGATGGAAATCCCATAATTATGGATGATCTATGAAAAAATTATCATTTAACTCCAAGTTTTATATCTTTAACCTCCTCAATTTCTCAAACAGACCTTACCTAAGTAGACTGTCTCAGGGTTTTGAAATATTGATCGTATTTGCACTTAAAAGTGCCTTATCTTGGATAGGTTTGTGTTGGTGAGAGTATTATGATGTTATTTTGACCAAAGTGAACATGATTTCACTCTCCATTTAATTTTCCAACGTCTCACACACTCTCTATGCACTTGATCCCACAAAACCTAGTTTGTCATGACTGACTGTGATACCCCTATTCACCCCTGCCTATAGGCTATGTTGCATGTTTAGAAATCAATGGTGATTTTCATAGTCTCCTTAGTCTCCTCAAGATCCCTTTTTTATTTATTTAGACTCACTTTTTTCATTATCTTGCATTTGTCACATTCTAAACACTACCTTCCTTATAAACTAGGACTTTCCCTGAATATGACTGTGTTTGCTTGTTTGGATCCTATTGTAGGCTACCTTGAATCATATAAGGTTGATCATGATGTGACAAGGCTTACTTTAATCCACATTAGGGTACACCACATTCTATATCACCTTGAACTCATCTTGAGTTCTCTTATATGTTCAAAGGAGGTCTAAACTATGTTTTCCTTAGACTGAGACATCTTTCTCCTCAAGGCCCTGCCTATAGGTACATCTCAGACTTGTAGGTATTGATTTCCATGTTAATACATTGCTTATGATGTTTGGTGATCACCTTGAGCTCACAATAATGCATGTTCATGTCTTCACTTTACATTGAATTCCCCTTTGACATCACTAAGCATCAAAACTAGATCACTATTTGCCTACCTAGTTGTAGGTGTAACTTTCCAAGCCTATGTACATATAGGGTATGCAAAAGAAGGTTAAACAATAGTGTATCACTTCCTCTAATGATATTTAGACTCATAGGAAACCTTTCAAACATTGAGACCACTAACCATGGATAGAAATTCAAGTTGCTACTTGAATGGAAGAAAAGGTCATTATTTGACTCAGGCCTACAGATGACATTGAATGAATGCAGTGTGTTTATAAATAATTTTGAGGCTCTCAAACACTATCCTTCACTAATCTCTTTTCCTTCAAACTTGCCATAGTGTTTTTTTCATGATAGAGAGAACAAGGTAAGGTCATTGTAATGAATGAAAGGTATTAGGAGACATGTCATAAGAGTTTTTCAACAACCCCTTGGACCTCTGTTTGCAATTTTTAGGGATAAGAGACCAAAACACAGATTGACTATTTGGAATAGTTCCTCCACACCTGGTGGGCTGCCAAAGCTCTTAAACATGCTCCCCATGCTATCAACTTGATTCATAAACCTCATGAGGACTCAACCCTCTCAATTACCTCCATACAAACCTTTGTAGCTCTATCTGAGACAACTCTAGGTGTATACTTCTGAGTGTAAGGCAATGAGGGTGATATGCAACCAAAAAAAGCCTAGGAAAGGCTCTTTTAGGAATGTTAATGCATCTTAAACAATGTTAATAAATTGGAGCACAAGTAAAACTCTCCAAACATCAGCATGAAGTCATCAGGGCCTATAGGTGAGTGTCATGAGTTGTGTTATGCAGGCAGAGACATGGAAGGAGCAAGAATGTGCAAGGGAAAAGGCCTCCAAACCACTCAAATGTGTTTTCCATACTCAAACATATGACCTTGATCAAGAAACATCTTGAAACAACATCAAAACATCTTCTCCCAATCCTAAAGACACTTGTAGGTGTGAAAGGAAATAGTTTGAAAGCACAAACAAGCCTAGAAGAGGCTTTCTTAGGCATTTAAGAACACTCATGCTAAGATTGTGATGGATAAATGTATGGAGAGGCTCTAATAAATACATAAAACAACCAACAATTCAAACAAAAGCAAAATATTTTGAAACAAGCTCAAACAGGGACTCCTGATAGATGCAAGAGAATAAAAAGTTACCTAGCTTCTTAGCAATGGTTCATAAAAGAGGATCCATGAAACTCAAACTTCTTGCCATGGACTTGAAGAAGACTAAGACCCCTTTCAACTCCCATGAGCACTCCCTCCAACTCCATCTGTACGGATTGTACCAAGCATTTGAAGTTGACCCTTCTTGGCTTGTGAAGGTAAGAAAGAAGGAGCAGAAGCAAAATTTGATTTCTTTGACTTTGTTTCTACACACCAGGCATATGGAAGACCTTAGGGAGCTCAAGAGACCCTTTGCCCATGTTTTCACCTAAAAGTGAGCTCACCAAATCCATACAAGTGCCATTAAGGGCCTATTTTTAAGGGAAACTCCTTATTTTTGTGCATGAAACTACTTCTTAACTACCTCTAATGATTCCTAACATATTATGACCCCATCTACATTAGAAACCTGCTTGGTGACAAATATGCTTCTTTGACAAATTCGTACAAGTCATTTAATGAGCCAAAAATGTGACCAAAAGGCATTTTTTGCATATGAAGCATGGCAAAGGACAAATTTATAACCTAAAAACACCTTAAAACACTTAAATGACCATATTAAAACATTTATAGAATAATTTGAGCCTTTGACCAGAGTTGACTTGTGTGGACTAGGCAAGTACAAGGAAGATAGGCTTACACCAAGATTAGAGCAAGGATAGGTGAGATGTTTAAACACACATGAGACCCTATAAGACATATGGAGAACTTTGAAAATTTTAAATATGTAGGGGTTGACCCAATTTGACTAAAAGTCAAATTTGGTCAACAATCAACTAATTCTCCAAAAGAGGCTCGCACCTTGATCAATGAAGATTTGAGAAGCTATCTAGAATCTCTTATGGAGGAAAAATAGGAAGGAAAGGAGAGATCAAAGGTGGAAGGTAAGTAATTTATATAGGTTCTTAAAGGGGTTTTTATTTTTTTTAAGTGGAGCTTAGCTAGATACATGGTCATTGTGGTGATACGAATGTGGTGCCTAGGTGGCTTAACATTAATTAAACCAAATAGGGGTTCATCAAATCATCCTTGAAGAGTGATGATAGTAATTAAAATACAAGAATTAGAATTTGAGAGAGGATAAAAGACACATGTCGGATTCTTGATGTGATTTCTTTGAGAGTGGGGAGTGATCATTTAAGGGTGGTGGATGATATAAAAGGAAGCCATGGCCACTTTCCATAGGGCAAAGAATTTCTTGAGCAGAAACTTCAAAGAGTGGACACTTGGGAATTGGCATGGACTTAAATAAGAGGGTGTGACAGGATGAAAGCTATGAGAGTAGGAAGAAATTAGGAGAAAGAATGACCTCATCTGAATGGATAACAGGGGAGGCAACCTTGTCTAACTTATTTGAGAACCTTGATAAGGAGATAAAGAATCCCTTCATGAAAATTTGGTTAAAGAAGATGTGGGAAGCAACCATAAGAATGGAGGAGGTAGAGTAAAATGATATAGCTAGGCTTATGAATGCATTTATGCATGATCCTAATAAATCACTTAGGCAAAGGAATGTCTTTGATGTTATCCAGACCATAAGCAAGGTTAACTTTCTAACGTAGTTGGTTCCTTCTCTCTGTATAAGGATCACTTGGACATTGATGAAGATATTCATATGATGGGGTTGAAAGTAGCTGAACATAGTCATGTAATATTAGATGGGATGGTGAAATTGAAAAATATTCTAAAATTCATGGCAAAGAGATTGGGAACCAACCTCCCAGTGGACTACATTTTCATTCCCCCAAGCTTCGATGACATAGAGGAAGTTGAGATAGGGGAGGTAAAACCAGGCTTGGGAAGTGGAGCAGGAGTGAAGGTAGATGGTAAACCCAGGCACAAAAAATTCATCCTAGGAAAAGGGGAGGTAATCTATATTAATTGAGATATTGTGAAGCTTGTAAGGCCTTTTTTAAGAAGTGTTTATATAGTATAGGTATTAGGATGAAATAATTTTTTCGGTGTGATGTTAATTCCCCTCTAGGGTGATGTAAGTATGTTGGTCAAAGTTTAATATAAGTATGAAGTTTTTGGTTTAATGGAGCTTTTTTGGATCATGGTACCCCTTCAAAGGATAGCATCTTATTATCCTCTTGGAGGGGTCTGAATCGAACATTACTAACGGGGTTTTACCCCAGCTTGCTTGTCATTTACATTTTTGCACTTGGGATGTATGCATGTTATCTTAGCAAAAAAAAGTTATAGGTTGCAAATATAATTAGAATTGAGCATATAAATGCATGGAATTCTATATCAAAAGCACATATTCAAAGGGGCATGATACTCATTCATGCTCATATTTATTCAAAGTGGCAAATGCAAAGCTTCAAAGTTCAAAGTGTTAAGGTTCAAAAAGCAACATTCTTCAAATTCAAAGGCAAAAAAACTCTTCTCAATTCAAATCTATGAGCAATATAGTCATAATGGGGGCACGAATATTCTTCATTTCCTTTTGATCATGTAAAAATAGAATCTAGATACGTTTACAATAGTGTGATTCAAATATGTGCAAGTAATGTGCATTGAGGTTTAGCGATGCTTAATAGCCTTGCCATCACTTCTAATGAACCCATTGTGTGATTCCATTCTTCTTTATTATGGGCGATGTATGTTTAAGTCTAGTGACATTCAACAACATTGGCATCACTTCTGGCGAACCCATCGCAATTCCACATTTTTGAGGATTAGTATGTGGAGTAATTTTTCTCATTCTTAAAATTCAGAATAATGCATCTTTCTAACTCATGGGCTTGATGGTTATACCCAAAAGTTGAGATTAATCATTTTTAACTATTCAAATAATTCAACATAAGCAACTACATTTTTTAAGTGCTTCATCAAGGGGGCACGTCTTCTCCAATCTCTTATCAGGTCAATATGGTCATGGGTATAATGACATTTGATGACATATGTATCTTCCCTTTACCACTTGAGAGACCGTTCTTTTCCCTAGCCAAGAAATGAACAAGACTAAAGGTATGATTTCTCCATTTGACATAGCATGAGCATTATCCACAAGTATCATAATGTAAGATGCATGCATGTGTACTCTTTCCTTGTTTTTTACTTCTATAATTTCAAATTTGGGTTTTCTAATCTCATATATGGATATTAACTACTACATGTGTTATTGCATATTCTATCATGATATATTTGACACAGTGAAAAATTGAGAAAAAAGACAAAGTGTGTCATACACACTCATGTTTCAATTCTTTCCTTTACTCTAGCAATTTCACTCTTAGAATAAAGGGGGAGACAAATGTAAACACCCAAATTTGGTACAAGCCCATCCTTTATGTCATTTACTACAACTTTGTATGCATTGATACTAAATAAGGCATCTATTGGTGCATTTTACTTGAATCTCTCTATTTTGGTTTATGATTTTGTCTATTGGTCATTATTTTGCCACTTTGTTATGAGGATCCCTAGGTTTTGGTCTATTGTCCTTATAGACAAGTCCACATTAATTGGACAAGACCAGCTTGCAGCCCTATCCATTTAGCTCGAACTTGTTTAGGCGTAACTTTTGGAACTTCTTTCAAGTCACATTTCATTTTATTCTTATTTTTTCTATTGAGTCTTATCTTGGATTAGATTTTGCATGCCAATAGGTCTTAAATTCAAAATCAAAATATTTATAAATACAAGGCTTCTTTAAAGCATTAATGACGGTTCTCTTTACTCTCAAAATCTGTTAAAAGATTTCCATGTTCTATCCATAGGTCTATTAAAGCTATATTCAAGGCTAAATTCTCATATGCATATTGTGTCAAGGGTAAAGTAGGAGAAATAACATCTAGGTTGCATTCACCATTCCACACAGACATAAGTGGGAGAACTACATTTGAGTTTGAGCCCTTTTCTAAGTATTGGTAATGTAGTGTAGTGCTTGGTCATTCAACGGGGACTTACCAAGGTCAGTCCAACTCAATCCCTTTCACCTAATATCTTCTACTTCTACCTCTAATCTATCATTTCTATATATTTTTTTCATGTCTATTTTTGTCAACAACCATCACAGTCAATTATGACAAGTCCACAATCAATGGATTAGAATGCACTGTGTCACTATCCACTTATAGTGAACTGGTCTAGATTTTATTTATGTTATTGATTATAATCCTAAGATTATGCAATCACCTCTTGTTTTCATTCTTAAATAGTGATAACAATCAATGAAAATCAATATGCAAGCTAAGTGTATATCTTATTAGTGTTTTCTAAAAATAACGGCTTCCCATACATAGCAATGTTTAAATTAGAATAGTTGAATATTGTAAATCTTTAACATTTTGTTATTTCTAGTTTTACACATTACAAATTTATTTGTTTTATCAAAGAATAGGGTAAAAAACTAAATACAATATGCATGATTGGGTTGTAATTGGATTAATTTCACATTGATAAGAATTATGAGACAACGAGGGTGATTTAGGCTAAAGTGGTGGATTACATTTACTGCTCCCCCTCTCTCCCCCATCCCCTCACCCCCCACCCCCTTAGGCTTTCACATTGATAAGAATTATGAGACGACGAGGGTGATTTAGGCTAAAATGGTGTATTACATTTAATGTTCCCCCTCTCTCGCCATCCCCTCACCCCCCACCCCTTAGGCTAAAGAGGTGGATTACATTTACCGCTCCCCCTCTCTCCCCCATCCCCTCACCCCCACCCCTTAGGCTATCGTTCCCTCTCTCTCCCCAACCCCTTTAGGCTAGAGGGTGAAATTTCCAAAGTGATGGATTAAATATACTACTCTCCCTCTTCTTGCTCTTCCCCTACCCACGTACTAACAAATGCTTAAAGGTGCTTGTATGATAAGGAGTCCTCTTGCCTCCTAACAAATGCTTGAGGAATAATGTCAATTTATATACATATTTGAAATATGTCGTGAGATATCAATCTCAAATTTCTCTATCTTGGATTTTTCACACACCACATTGATTAATAATTTCATTACCTTCTTTGTCGAATTCCCATTGATTAGTGAAAATGGCATTAATCTAGTTATACCATTCAGTTAAGTTTGAAAAAATATGGCTCCAAACTCCACCGTGTGACCAAGATATTATGTTTTTCATTGACTCCTCCAAGCAAAAATAAAACCTTCTGATTGTCAAATTTAAGGTTGAAATTGCCTTGTGATTGTCAAATATTTATCAAATCTAACGTCAAATATGATTACGAAAAACTCACTACATTACACTCCAACCTGCACCCATTGTATAATTTTTTATCAACATAAACACATCAAATCCCATAAACTAAGAACTCTAAATAACTAGTACAAATATCTTAAATACATCTATCTAACATACACTGAGATTAATCTCCAAGTTTCAATTTTTCACTGATTGGTGACAAATGGCATCAATCTTACACCAATGTGTTGGGCTAAAAAAAAACCTAGCTCCAAACTCATCATATGATTTTTTGATTGACTTACAAGCAAAGTGAAAATAATTCCAAGTGATGGTGGTAAATGGAAGTCAAATTTTAGGTTGAAATTGCTCTATGATGGTCAAATGAATGTCAATTTGAAGGTCAAATATAATTTTGAACAACTTACTCCATCCCATGTTGCCATTGTAGTAGAATGCCTATTGACATAAAAATACCCATGCCTCTAAATAAAAATGCCCATGGAATGCCCCTTATGATACATCTCAAGATAGCTTTGCACAATTCCAGAAAAAAGAAAATCTTAAAAGTGGTGGAATATATTTGCCATTCTTCCCTCTACTAAAATGAAATTAAATTAAATAATTTTAATTACGCCCAAAAGACCAGACGATCTATGTGACCATTGAATACATTGATGGCTTCAACCACTCAAATAGCGGGACTAGTGATATCCTTTAGAAGGTTTTTGCTCCTTCCCTTTGCTAATTTGAGTTAATACAGGGATGTGGAGGAAGAAATGTTTGCGTACTTTGGAGATTCAAGGATGAAATGTTCCTCCGTTTTCACTGTCGCTATATTACATAAAACAAATCCTCTCTTCCCACATATCCTTAAGTGTTATCTATCTACGTATCTCACACATCAACCTATGCAAGCTAGTCCTTATGTTTTTTTACAATGCTCATAAGTCAGGTTGAACTCTATAATATGGTGTTGTTGTTTCCTACTTGTTTTCTTCTTCCACATCCCTGTTCTAAAATTTTCATTCACATTATTTTTTGTCTTTGTTGGGGGCAATCATTTATGCAAATCTTCCATTTGTGGATTTGTTTCATCCACGTGCTTTTCCACTTGTGCAAATCTTCATGTTTTCTATTTTTTTCAAGTAACATTGGTCATAATTGTTACTAATAGAAAAGTCCCTATTTCAACAAGGAAAATTTCATAAGGAACTGAAGTCTTAATTTTAAAATTGTTTGTGATTAGAAACTTTTTGATCCTTTCTATTTGCCTCCATATCGAATTTGTTGTTCCGTTAACCATCATGCCACTGGTATCACAAGTAACCCAAATAGGACCCTAGTGGTCTTCCAATCCTATATAACTCAGCATTCCTACCCCTTTTATGAAGTGTGTAAAGAGCTCTCCACATTCCTACCCGACTTCCAATCCCAATTGAGCTTTTCATGAAAGGCTAACGCAAGATACTTGTATTTTGACACCACTTTAAGAGGTTCTCCTCCAAATTGAAAGCCAAATTTACTGGGCCTAGTGACAAATGCTTTAAAATTTGATGAGACAAAGATGATTGTGCTAATCCCTGAGGAATTATGACATTCATAAAAGTCAAGATAAATTCCAAGATGCCCTGAAAACACAAGATAAATACACGATAAAAATGCATTGCAGCCTGATTGAACAATTTAATCTTAGATTAGACTAAATACACAATTTAAAAATGCAAGTGTCTTTCAAGTCTAATCTAAGATGCAAATATCTTAATAAATAACATACTTCCAATCCCAATATCTTAAACGTCCAATGCAAATATCTTAAACAATTATTTTATGCTTTCACAATCCATGATGTGTTTAGAAGCTTTTGGAGAATAATAGGTTCCAAAAGCTCTTGGTTGATTGGTATAGTTCGGGCATTAACCAAGATGAGGTGCAAAGTTCAAACTCCATTGGAGAATAATCTGAACCAAAGTTCATGTGTGCTGCCTTTTGGAGAATAATAGGTTCCAAAAGCTCTTGGTTGATTGGTAAAGTTTGGGCATTTACCAAAGTTCAAACTCCATTGGAGAATAATCTGAACCAAAGTTCATGTGTGCTGCCGGAGTTAACCAGTTGTACGAAGGCAGTATAAAACTTAGGCACCAGCTTTACAAACGCAGTATGAAACTTGAGCCCCTGGTGGTCCGTGCTCACACCAGTGCCTTTAACAACGCGGTGGGAGACTGTTCTAAGAATATAAAATGTAATGATTCCTCAGATATGTTTAGAATGTAGTTTAATAAATCTTGTAACTTTTGAGAACTTTAGGGGGTATGAGTATGGTTCACAAGCATGTAAAACTACAATGATCCAACACCCAAGTAACCTTGCTGAAAAACTGCGTGCAAAATTTTATTGATGAAGTGCAAACTGTGTGCGATACTGTAATTGTAATAACTCCTTTCACTGTTTGGATTGCATGTTTGTCAAACAGTAAATCTTAAAACTCGTTTTTTTTAAATGAATAAAATGTAAAATCTGTATATTAATAAAGATACACTTTTCAGTCAAAACAGAATATCTTAAAACTTAAATTATAACAATTATAGAAAATTAATATAAGCCAGGGACATTTATCATGTCAAAAGGCCATGGACAGAATTCCAAGGGAGGAATATATACTGCAGCAGAAAGATCGCAAGTTTCAAATCCCAATACATCTTCAGTTACTACAGTGTTTCTCAACTCTGAGGCCTATTTACAATGGTAAAAACAAAAATTAATGAATGAGTAGTAAATGTCATAGTGAATGGTTAAAGGAGATGAGATGAATGGAGATCATCTTCTATTCCAGGAAGTTTAGTCATTAATGAATGGAGACGTAACTGAGTTTAATTTAACCCCCTCGCTGCTCTTCTCTTCAGGTTCTACAATAACTCAAAACCTTTTCTACGCAGGCAGCTTGGCAGGACTTAAAAGGGCCACCGAATCAAACTGAGGTGCAGAGTACTTCTTGTGAACCACTTTGAGTTTGTTTTCTGCAGAATTCTGGTGAAATGTAACCATCAATCTAGCACATTCCCTGTATAAAACATAAAATCATATATGAATATAACTTGACGTAAATTTGTCAGTGGGGCATAAAGCACCTAAACAATTCAATATGCCTAAATGGAGAAAAAAAGAGGAGGGTATTATTAGCTTACACGAGGTCTGCTTCAGAGTAGCCAGTGTGGCGTTTAAGTAGATCATTCCAGATTGGCTCCTTCTTTAAAGTGCAACGAGCAGTGTAGACGGCTCCGGCAGAAAGCAATGATGGGGTAAACTTGATAGTCACATATTGGAGCAAGCTCATTTCAATCAGGAAGAATACCAAATTTTCCATCTGAGCATTAAACCAAAGATGTTTTTTAGAGTGGGCAGAGAAACTAATCTAATAAAAAAAAGGAGCAAACATGAAAGAAAAGTATTCAAATCATATACAAGGCCTTGCCTCTCTGTCAGAGTCTGCTGCTGCTTTCAGAAATCGAACAATGAATACATATGGGGTTGGGACAGTGAGATGGAATTTGAGCTTGTTAAGCATGGCCTTTTCCATACAGATGATCTGCAGTCTTGTATATGCCCGATCTGCTATGCAGACAAAGTCATTGATCTGCAATCAACAATAATAAATGTTAGCAACACCACTCGTGCAACACCACCTTTCAAATTAATCTGCATTCTGTTGAAGCCCTAAGAAGCCCTACCTCTGGAGCCCAAATTTCCTCATACTTGGAAGCTAAAAGCATAGCAGTAACACCCACTAATTGTAAATTCCTCCTTGAAACAGGCTCAATAGAAAGATATCTATCAACCAGGTTCGTGGTGAGGTACAATGTCTCTGGCATCAACTCAAACTTCAAATGTACCTATAAATCCAGAAACCAGCCATAGAAAGCTTGTAACATGGCCAATAATATAGATATTTACGATGGGCTTATAAAAGATGCTCTTACCTCAATAAGCCAGTCAAACAGAATGGCTCTCATCTTGTCATTAATTTCCAATTGAGAATGCATGTAATCTGGCACGCAGCTCATGCACTGCACAGTGCAAAAAGGTGGATGGCCGCAATTAACCATCTATCCATAAGCAAGTCAAATATCTACATCTTGGTTTGAATTTAATAAGAATACCTCAATTTTACGATAGAACTTGTATATATCCTCCACATATTCAACCACTGCCAACTGATTATCAATATCTCCTTCATCGATGTTGGGCAATAGGTCCTCTGCTTCAGCCATTTCAGCATCAAACTCAACGCAAAATGCCTGATACACTTCACTGGTAAGAATCTTTATTGTTATAGTAAATCTATAACAAATAAAGATATAATGTAGTATAGAAAAAAAAAATGTGCTCACTTCACTTCTAGCTGTAAGTGTTGCAGTTAGTGTTTGGTGGGGTTTCACTTTTCTTGATACAGCTTGGCCATTACGGCTGCGAACTCCTTTTACCCTGGGTGCTGCTGGTTCAATAATGGTGACTTCATCTTCATCAGATTCATCCTTGCCTTCTACAGTTGGTGGAGGAGCATCCTTACTCTTACTGTTCCTCCTCTGTTTGTTCACAGCCCCTGCTTGTGATTGCTGCATAATATAATGAGAAGTGGATGAGAAAAATGATGAGCTGAGAACGAACACACAAAATTATGGATAAAGTTAGCAAACATGGATAACCTTATCCATGGCAGACACCCCCTTGTTGGTAGGAACCTTTGCATTGGCGAGTAATTGGGCCCCAAAACTCCTGAAAATACACAGAAATTTAATCACAAAATGGATGTGGGAATTGAAAGACCCACAGACACAGGCATGAGGTCAGTTTTTAAAATGCATATATGAACAAACCTTGTTACAGGGCGAGTCACATGAGGAACAGGCTTCCTGTGAAACAGAAAAAACAATATATCTTGAATTTAGAAATAAGAGTCCACTTGAAGTTTTTAAGCAATATGACGACTACCAAAATGATGACTGCCAATTTGGAAAAGACAGAAACATACCCATTGACTACTTCCCTGGTGACGTTACATCTGCCATTGACATCTCCCACAATGTTACCAATGTCTCCCAGAGCCCTCCTATTATTAGCTTGTGATGCCTTCTGGTTAGGGACTCCTCCTGCATCTAAACATGTTTAAGGTTAAAACTTTGAAAATTCATTATAAAAATACGAGCCAAAGTCTTAGTGACAATTTTTAACATAGACTTTTAGAGAGGAACTGAAAGATCCAGGTACCTTTTCCTTGTACTGGTCTAGAAGCCATCTTGCTGCTCTCAACCAGGCCTTTGGTTTGCTGCAAAATCTCGGAAAACATTGCAATTGTTAGCAAAAACACAATTCTCCTGTGTTGAAACAAATTCTTAGACAGACTAATAACTTACTGAACTTGGCTTCTGGGAACCCAAGATGGAAACAATAGTTCTAGTGCCCGGAGACAGCAGTGTCCCAGAGCCGCAATAGTGGCAGCAGCTCTGGCAACCAAATACACTGCAAAAAAATTCATAACTTCATATTAGATGAAAGGGGAGCATTAACCCCAAAAGATCTAGAGCAAGCAGAGTTCTATCACTCGACAAATGCATAAGGAAAAAAAGGCAAAAAACAAAAGTGGTCGAAAATAATAACACTGAATTTTATTCAAAATATACTAAGTGCCCCCAAAGAAAAAAATTCACACCCAAGTGACAAAGTCAAAAAGTGGTGAAAATAATAGCACTGTAGATTATTCAAACATACCATGTGAAGTTACCTTCAGGACTTACAGAGTTCAAATGATTTAAAGCCTTTGAAGTACGTGATTTTAGGTTTCTAAACATAGACCAATAAAATAAAATCCTCAGACTCAAATCCCTCTGAGTTATCAAACACATGATTTCTGGTCAAGCTAAAAAAACTAAACCCACAAATTTCAGACATGGCCCAAAACTTAAAACAACGTTCAAATCAAAACCTACTAAGGGCATATAGAACCCTGAATATTTAGCCTTTCTCCACAGAAAAGCGAGAGAACTGCAAAGCCCCAATTCTTGAAGCAGACCAAAATCTTATAAACATTCTTATCATCTCAGTGTCCTCTTTAAAATAATTTAAGGCTTCTCATGTAAATGATTTCGGGTCTCTGAACACAGAAGGGAAAGACGAAATAAAGCCGTTATAATGTCACCCTCCAATGAAAAGCGAAATAACTGCAAACTCCAGAAGCGGCAAATAAATGAAAAAAAAAATATAGCTCCCCGGAAAAAGTCTCTAGGCTTTAGGCATTCAAAGGGTGTAAAGGCATTCAAAGGGTGTAAAAAAGTCTTTTCAAGTAAATGATTTCATGTCTCCAATCAAAGCAAAAATAAATAAATAAGCCCTTATATTCAAATCTGCAGTATACACAGGCCACGGTGTTTGGGATTTCTTCATAAAAAGGCAAAAAAACTGCAAACCCACAATGCCCAGAAGTGGCCAAAAACAGAACACAAGAGACGAATCGAAACCTACTGTCTATCCATATCATTTCAACTTAAAATTCATTTGATGAACATGATTTTTAGTATGACAGAAACTCTTCGTACAAATCAGATTCAATGGGTTTGAGGCCTTTTAAGCACATCAGATCAGGACTTCAACACAGGCAATAAAAATCAGAACACTTTGATTCAAATCCTTTGTAGTAAAATTCCCCAAAAACAGATTCAAGAGTTGAAGGCCCTTTAGCTACGTCACTTCAGAACAAAAAAATTCAAAGCCCTTTTATTCTAATGCATTTTTTGCAAAGCAGAAAGGCTTTTTAAGAACACAAGGTAGAATAAATAAAACCCACATGTTCAGATCACTGGGGTTTCAGGCCTTACAACGACATCATTTGAGAACAAACTAACAAAGCCCTTAAATTCAAATAAATTTTCTGCAAATCAGAAAGGATTTTCAAGAAAAACATTTCAGGTTTAAAAAATTAAAACCCACATGTTCAAATTCCTAAAAATAAAACCCACGTGTTCAAATCCCTAGGGTTTCAGGCCTTACAACCACATCATTTCAGAACAAAACAACAAAGCCTCTTCAATTGAAATGCATTTTCTGCAAACTGGAAAGGATTTTCAACATCATAAATTTCAAATCCCTAGGGTTGCAAGCCTTATATTAAATCCCTTGTGTGTTATTAGAACAGAAACATTTCCGACAAATCTGACCAAAAGTGTCTAAGGATTTTCACTGCATCATTTCAAGCAAAAACAAGACAAAACCCACATGCTCAAATCGCTGAAATATTACTATTACCTGAAAAACAGAATCCGATCGATCTAACACTTGAAAAAGAAACCCCAATAGGCCAAGAAACAAGTTAAACGGACATCGAGCTCATACCTGAGAAAAAAAAAACACAGGGAAAGCGACAGAAGGTTTTGGGTGCTCCGTGAATAGTCCACTTAGCTATAAAAATAATGGGATCGGCGTATTCATAAGGTGCAATGGCAGAGAGCAACCGATGAAATTCGGAAGAGACGGTCCCTTTTTGAATTTGAAGCACACAACGGTCAAATCTCTCGCCTTCCCATCTTCTTCCGATCCAACGGCTCTCCGCGCTCCTTTCGTAACGGCTCTCTGCCACGCTGGACCCGCCACGTCACTATCATTTCTTGTGTTTGGAACACTCCACGTGGCACCGATGGGCTCTCATAAATGTTGTATGTTTTTTAATTTATTCGTGTTGGTTTTTTTTTTTCCCCTTCTTCGTGGGGGTTGAGGTTTGTGCATTTAATATTTTTTAAGGTTTAATTTGATGGGTAAAATTGATTAATATTTTTTATTTTATTTTAATAATAATAAAAAATAAGTAGCTTTAACGGTAACCATGAGTAGGGTTGGGGGATATGAGGGGCCATTAACACGTTTGTAGATTATGTATAGGAGCATTCTTTTGTACAAATATTAGATGTTTTTTTGTTCGTTTTTTTTTTTTTTTTTTTTTTTTTTTTCCGGTTAGGATTTAATTTTGATTTGTAGGTATTGTTTTAGGTATTTGTGTGTTTGTTAATTATCAATTTATATTAGGTTTTTATTTTTTATTTTTTATTTTTTGGGTTACATTTGTTTTTATTTTTTATTTTCACTCTTTTATTTAGTTTTCTCTTTTCTTTTTTTGTTTTCTTTTTTTTAATAGGTTTGATCGGGATGATCAGTACGATTATAGTCATTTTTCTATATAGGTCCCTTTAAGTATTCTTTCTCTTTTGTTCATTAGGGTTTTATGTTTTTTTTTGTCGGTGTTCTTGCCCTCTACATATCGACTTGCATACCATTAAGGTCCTAATTTGAATTTGAAGAGTCTTTACATATATAGGTAGATTAGTGCATATAAAAAAAGTGAAGTTGTAGACACCTAATTTTGGTACATTTCATGTAGTTGCAGTGCTTTTATCATGTTTTTGTATATTTGGTTCATTGGCTTATGTCAAGCTCTTATTGGTGCACTTTCCCTTCACATTAGACCCTTGATAGTCTTTCATTATCATCATTTGCCTATGAACAACTTCAAGACTATCATTTGTTTGTCTCAAGATCCATCAATGTGTCATGCAATTCGTTTAGGTTCTTATTTCAAGGGTTTTATGGCTTGACCCTTTTTAGAACAATTTAAAAATGGTCTTGACCTTTGTCATACAATATGAAAGTGGTCAAGTAGTTTGTGGGTCCTTTGTGCCATTTTACCTTGTTTTCCTATGCTTTGGTTGTCAGCGTTTACACTTTTTCATGGTCAGTCAATGCATAAATGTGTTTCAATCTGAATTCAAAGATGCCCATATATACAAATGTACCCTAAATCATTTTAATAAATGATCATCTCTAATCAAATGATAGGACCTAGGTTCCACAAAGCTCTGACACCACTTGTCAGAATTAAGAGCACACTTGATTACCTTTGTATAAGCAACTAAAGATGCGGAAATAACCAGAAGAAACAAGTAACTAGAAATAAGAAATAGCACAGAATATGAGAGGCAACACACAATTGTATTCAACTCATTCCAGAAGGAAATTACAATAAAGAGATCACACTCTTCTTCCACTTCGTGGGCATACCAATAATCTTCCCTCAAGAGTTATCTTCTCTCAATACAGGTCACAACAAACAGCTAAGACAGAGCTGTTGTTCACCTCAACCAGTCAATACAATACTGCTAGTACAATCGAGTACGAACCGGTACTCCAAGGAGATCTCACCATGATCTTGCTCCTTGATGTGTTGCTTTCACCTTTGATCTTGCTCCCCCGTAGATCTACCTTTGACCCTCGCACACACACACCTGCAGACCAACCTGATCTTACTTACCCATGTAGATCTCCAACCTGATCTTGCACACCCTGTAGACCAACCTGATCTTACATACCTGGAAGAACCCCTGTGATTCCACCATGGAAGAAATCTTTTGGTTCTACACTTTACCATACAGCCCCATGGGTCTATTATATAGATACCATGCATACAATAATTAGACAAGCGGATCAAGACTCGAATTAGTCTTTAACATGCAAACAACTGGTTCGTTAACTAATTGTTCGTCAACAGGCAGTTCTGGAACCGCACAGGCGATCGACGTCGGTCCCTGTCTGCCTGGAGGTGACCGACGTTGGTCGACTCCTGCCGATGTCGGTTGCTTTCTGTTGACCCCTGACTGATGTCGGTTATCCTGCCGATGTCAGCCACTGTGACACTCAACAACCTCCTCCATGTTTGCATCTGGGTGAAGCTTTTAGCTCCACAACCTAACAATCTCCCACTTGGAGATAAATAGCTGCACCTGTACCTGTACCAGTACATTGTCTAATCTGTATCTTGGCTTGTATCCCTCTTTAAGCTCAATCTTAAAGACCAACCACCACACACCCTGTGGTGCTACACCTGTGTCTAAATTTCTCCATTCTCAGCTTACCTTCTTCTGCCATTGCTATACTCCCACTCAATCAGAAACCCCTAAGAGTGACCTGTAATCAACAAACACTAACTAGATCTGAACCACCTATTAGTAAACCTCGCTCTGAGAACCTCCAACCTCGCTCTGATACCATTTGATAGGACCTAGGTTCCACAAAGCTCTGACACCACTTGTCAGAATTAAGAGCACACTTGATTACCTTTGTATAAGCAACTAAAGATGTGGAAATAACCAGAAGAAACAAGTAACTAGAAATAAGAAATAGCACAGAATATGAGAGGCAACACACAATTGTATTCAACTCATTCCAGAAGGAAATTACAATAAAGAGATCACACTCTTCTTCCACTTCATGGGCATACCGGTAATCTTCCCTCAAGAGTTATCTTCTCTCAATACAGGTCACAACAAACAACTAATACAGAGCTGTTGTTTACCTCAACCAGTCAATACAATACTGCCAATACAACCGAGTACGAACCGGTACTCCAAGTAGATCTCACCATGATCTTGCTCCTTGATGTGTTGCTGTCACCTTTGATCTTGCTCCCCCGCAGATCTACCTATGACCCTCACACACACACACCTGCAGACCAACCTGATCTTACTTACCCATGTAGATCTCTAACCTGATCTTGCACACCCTGCAGACCAACCTGATCTTACATACCTGGAAGAACCCCTATGATTCCACCATGGAAGAACTCTTCTAGTTCTACACTTTACAATACAGCCCCATGGGTCTATTATATAGATCCCATGCATACAATAATTAGACAAGCGGCTCAAGACTCGAATTAGTCTTTAACATGCAAACAACTAGTTCGTTAACTAACTGTTCATCAACAGGCAGTTCTAGAACCGCACAGGCGACCGACGTCGGTCCCTGTCTGCCTGGAGGTGACCGACATCAACCGACTCCTGCCGATGTCGATTGCTTTCTGTCGACCCCTACCCGACGTCAGTTATCCTACCGACATCGGTGACTGTGACACTCAACAACCTCCTCCATGTTTGCATCTGGGTGAAGCTTTTAGCTCCACAACCTAACATCAAACATGTTGAACATATATATTGCACGTTGATCATACTCTACCTTTATTCCACTCTCTATCTACTATTTTTTTGTGGTTGCATACTTGTGCCAAAAGAAGTATTACATTTAGTGAAAGATCATATAGTTTCCTTTGTTGGCATAGGCAAAGAAGGTGGAGGCCTCTCTCACTCATTGGGATGGGTCACACACATGCATAAAACTACATGAGCCCTAGTTCTCATTGTGACATGTAAAGAAACACCTACTCAAGAGGTCTGATGTCAAGAAATTTCTGCACCAAACTCCAATATCTTTCATCTTCATTTTTTTGTGAAAAATAATTCTCTAGGCTGAGGTTTTAATGCTAAGAGTTTTGAAAGCTAATATTTAAATATAGATGCTCGTGTACTAAGAGAAGTAAACTAAAGATGATTATGTGAGTATAAAATAGTTAAGTTTTTATTAGTCCATGCCAAGGCATGACTAATGGAATCACTTTTTTTTTCAACCAATCAAAAAAATTGAAATGCATATTATAATAACAAATAAAAAGTTTTAGCTAAAATTTACCATATAAATATTAGCATATCCTTTAGATATTATTTAAGAATATTCCTCTACATTGAATACAACATTAATATCATTCATTGCACCATATTTGATATCACATCAACCTTGATCGGACCACACAATAAAAAATGTGTGAGAAAACAAAGACACTTTCATTAACGATTCCTATTACTATGCATTATTCATTATATGACAATGGCATCTTAAATAAAATTAGAAAAAAAATTCCTTGAGGCTCACCTATGTCATGTGTTTAGCGACATATATGTTGTACAAAGGAAACATGAGGCCCGATTGGTATTAAGACCACCGATACTTGGTGGCCATGTGTACAATGGACCTAGGATTACAATCACATCAAATGTAGTTCCATTTTCACAATAAATTATGTGGGACTTTGTAATTGTGTAGATGTGTGGTCATATGGAGCTCATCAAGATTTAGATTAAGTTCAAAAATTAGGTGAGCCCACATGATGATTATAGGGAGATCGGGGCTACACGTTGCATAGTTATAGTGAAGCCACTTGGATCCTTGAAGTCCCAATTCGAAACTTTTATGTCAACATATGCATGGAGGACTAACTATCCCCTTCCCTATAACATAATAATGGGGCCTAAAAAAATATTTGGTGGCCATGTGTACAATGAATTTGGCATTGTGCTCGCATTAAACATAGTTCCATTTTCACAACAAATTATGTGGGACCTTATAAAAATGTACATATGTGGTCATATGGAGCTCAATTTAGGCTTATATTAAGTTCAAAAATTAGGTAAGCCCACATGATGATTATAGGGAGATTGGGGCATAGATATAGTGAAGCCACTCGGATCTTTGAAGTCCTAGTTTAAAACTTTTTTGTCCACATGTGCGTGGAGGACCAACTATCCCCCTCCTTATAACATAACAATGGAGCCTAAAAAATATATTTAAATCCCATGTATGTTTCACATAATGTGTTTGATTTTTATTTAGGTTACATCTACAAGGACGCCACATATATTGCTGATGATTTGTAGGAATTCATATCCCATTATTAATCAGCTTGTCAAGAATTATGATCTTGAAATGTTGGTTGGATGTGTTGTTCTAAGATTTGTATTTAGGGGTGTGTTGGATGCACAAAAGAAAATTGGTGATCATCTATCAACATAAACTATGAACCCAACCATCCATAATTCATTTGTTAGTAGCTACATTTAAAAACCAATCTATTTGCCTTGTCAATGAAATCAATTCAATTGGCTTTCAAGTCAATCAATCATTAATGAATGAGTTAATACATTAATATCAATCATCTACTCACCTCTCTCGTGCAATGTAAAACACACACTGAAATTAGCTATTTTGTTTTGCATGGTTCAATTTAATTATTGTATTAATTATCAAAACACCATACATGTTTACAAATCAATCATCTTTTAAATTGATGAAACTCTACTCTTTAGCTTTATTTTTTAAAAATTTTCACATAATTATTTCAAGATAAAATATTAAAATAATTTTTGCATCAAATTTATTGCAATTTCTGCATTGGGAAAAGTTACTATGTGGTTCATATTAATTTTCCTTCATGGTAAAATTTCCCTACAAAGTAATTTTAATTTCTTAATGACTCATGGATTTTTATTTGCAATGAATGAAAATAAAATGGCTAAATTGTCCTAACATTTTTCCAAGGGCAATCACAAATAAAACTCCATAAATCAATTGATTTGTGTAATATATTTTCTTATGCAAAGTTGTACATCTTCAATTTATTTATTTTGTGTGTCTCTCTATTTTATCATCTTCTTGATACAATTATTTGAGGTATATGCTCTTATAACTATCTATAAACTTCTATTCAAAAAATATTTTTATTTTCATTATGTTATTTCATTTAACTATCATGTAAGAATATAATTTCTAAACCTAATCCATGATAGTGCAAATTTATTTTTCTGGTGAAAAATCTCATATAATCTAAATTAATTATAGGTGCCTTCGTAATCATATCCATATATCCAACAATCTAATCAACCATAGTTTGAAATACAAGTATCATGATGGGGACAAAGATGTCATATTAATATAGGCATAATTGTTAAATCATTTCAATTTTTGTAAATGTATATGAACAAGCCACCATGTGACCCTTGTTTAAACTATAATTAAGGATACAATGATTGCACAAACCCTAATATTTTTATTAATGCATATTTTTAATATTACTATATTTATGTACTATGACAAGATTATATATTATGTTGATGTCGTTGTAATTTTAATTTCTTTAAAGATAATTATCCAATAAACAACCCTTTTTCCTCGACTTTCATGCATCTAACTTTTTTATATTTATTTATATAACATCACTTCTCCTTCTAATTTACTTGTCACTATATTATGCCCTAACTCCTCATTCTCTCGATCTATATTCAATACAAAGTGTACAAAATATTACACACTTTGTAATCTTCTTTAAATCACAACAAAATTACAACTATCTATTTTAGTCCATGCTAAAACATATCACTAATATGATGAACTTACATTGCAAATTTATATGCAAATTCAACCATAAATAGTTTTCAATACAAAGGTAGAGACTAGTCACTATGTGACCCTTGTTTTATTTAAATGACCACATTAGCCAAAGATTTTATTAAAGCTTTCATATTAGAAAAGAATCTACAAATAATTGAAAAAGAGCTCACGAAGGTTTGTTATATTAAAAAATGAGTTTAGAGTCAACATATACAAGCTTCTACGACAAAGAAGGTCTAGAGCATGGGTGGATTTCTTGAGCCATAATTTGTATAAGTTTGTTAGAGTTAGACAACATTGACTAAAATAAGAGATTTTCATCATTTCTCTCTACTTTTGTAAAGAGGCATCTAAAGATTTTCCCTCTCTTTTCTCTGCTTCTTCTTCTATTATTTTATGTAATGTGCTTGTTTTTTTAGTGATGTTCATTTATTGGATGATCAAAATCTTTGCATTCTCTGAATTTAGTACCTAAATATTTGATGTTTTACTATGTAAGTTTACTCTGAGCCTTTTTATTGAAATATAATATATTTTATTTATATTTTTTTATTGTTGATGAAAGTTTGTATGGCTCTTGTTTGTTTGCTCTCAAGTTCTTATCTTTTTGTTGCAACTCCATACCAATATTCAAGTTGCATCTTGTCTCTTTCACTCTATTTATTTATTTCATGTTCAATTTATTTCTTACATAGTAAATATTTTTGTGTTTGCAAAGATATGGAATCAATGCATTTCTTTCTCTAGTGCATCGTCACCATTTTAATTTTATTTATATCTCCCTTTTTCCTTAAAATTTTTCATTTTCATGCATTTAACTTAGGTGGATTAACTCTAGGTTATCAAACTAGTTGGATCTAGAGGTTCTCTATAAGGGTTAGTCCCACATTGAGTAGAGTAATTATTTTTGTATTGAAATGCGAGTTGCAACAATTATACATTTCAATGCATCATTTTTTTTTGGCACACTTAGTGGACAAGTGTAAAACTTTGTTTTTTCAAAGGTTGCACTTAAAAAAAATTGATTTGTATATTTTCAAGATTTATTTTGAAATATTTAAAATATCAACTTATTAGATGTAAAAAGTTAGATATTCCCAATTGGGTTGTGTTTTTATTTGTCATTTTATTTTAAAATTAGTCTAACACTTTTAGTTTGGGTATTAGCTTCCACCATATTGTTTTATATTTTTGTGGTTGTGGTGGACAATCACAAATATCTCAGCACTTTCGAGCATCTATCATCCATTTGGTGACTTTATTTAGTGCAACTCATTAAATACTCATTTTCAAAGACCATGCCTTTTGTTGAAATTTGGTTTTCAAAGCTTAGATGACTCTTTTATAACTCATTTTTTGTGTGAAAGCCAAGTTTATTCCTTCAATGTGATGGCCAATCTTATATTTTGAACCATTTATTGCTTGGAATTGTGAAGCCCCACTAAAACTACAAAAATTGAATGATATTATAAAGTTAGCCTTGAAGTCATTGTCTCATATTAGTGTAGATGGATCTATAACCACCATAGATTATATTATATATGTGGAAAATCTCTATGTAATAGCCAATGTCATTATACTTATGTAGTTCTTAAATTGTTGGCATTATCTCTCAAGGGGGAAGCTATGGAATGGTTTAGCGATTTGACACTACATCAGTTTTAGAGTGGGATGAGTTAGGTGATTTGTTGCATGATCAGTTTAAGGAGAGGTTGGATAACATGTATTAGATTGAGCATCTAGATAAAATCAAAAGAATTTCAATGAAGCATATGGTGGATTTCAATCTCAGGTTTAACAAGACTTTAAAAATGATTCCTATTGAGGTTTTCCCATCACCAGGTATGGTCTGTCTTTTATTTTTTTATAGTTTTTTACTATGAGATCATTGTCATGCTACAAGTTTTGGGATGAAGTTCTCTTCCACTAACCTATGATATTGTTTTTGAAATTGAAAAGGCCTTTATACAAGCTTAGAAGATTGCTTCTATAATTCCAATATCACTACTTCCCCAACTTTATGACCTTTATCAATTCCCTCAGTGTCCTCAAATGCAACTCACTATCCCACCTACTTCTTCCTAGGTTGAATCTTTTGATCTCAATGAGATATCTAATATGAAGAGCCCTTTTAGGGAATTCTCCAATGAATTAATGGATTTCCAAATTACTAAAAACAATTTTTTGTCCTACATTCTCCTGAGAAATTATAGTAATCCCTCCCATATCAGCCCCACATATGACAAATTTTCCATACCCATCATGTAAAAAGTTTGTGAAATTGTAATAGTTTTAATGCATGCTCTTCCCAAATCCCAAAAATATACAAGACCAAGTGCAAACAATTTGGTGGTAGATAACCATGTTTTCTACCAATATAATGTTGGTGAAGAATATATGCTTCGAATAATTGGACAAAAGGATAGATTTATGAAAGCTAAGAAGTTGAATACAAAAGAATGCATAAAAGCTGAGGACATTGATCGATACTTGGCTACCATGAAAAGTGATGTTGAGTACTTACCCAAGAGGCATGAATATTTATTTCCTTATTAAGAGTGCTTGAATGGTGGGAAATTATTGTTGCTCAGTTGAAGTTTGATATTGTTGATTCATTACATGAATTACCTTACTTTCTTAATGACATTGTTGAGGAAGACTATCTTGTCTTGGATTCTATCTCTCACAACCTAATTGGAGAGTAATACTTTATCTTAGAAAATGAAGAGATCATGAGTAATAATGTTTATAAGCATAAATATATCTCTTCTAGACTTGTGTATACAAAAGGATATGTTGGTATTTTACCCTAATTTTTAATTAAATGGTTTAGTTAATCTAATTAAGATATAACTTTGTAATGTGATTTATATTAATAGATATGACATTCATGCATACATATAAATATAAAATATAGAAACTAATTGTATTGATTTTAAAAGTGGTATATTTTTAAACATAATAAGTACACCAAAAGGATGAATACTTTAATTTTCTAAGTAACTGTATAACTATGAATATATTTTATAAGTGAAAATTAACATAAAGTAAACTTCTGGTTCATCTAGTTCTATAACTGATTCTTTGTCTATGCAGGGTTAATTTTGCCACATTGGCTCAATATCATCAGTTGATACTTACTTGTTTGTCAGAAATAGCCTATGTAAAATTAAGGAACAATGTTTGTATAGTCATATGCATCTATTTATGCTTTCTCTTTATTCACAATCTTGAACCCTAATGATGCACAAGTCTCCAAAGATTAGTATCCTTTACTTTAAAACCCTGGGTGTGCTTGTGAGAGTTAGGCACTTGAAAAATCTAAGAAAGATAAATTCTTAGAGCTAACCCCAATTATTCCCATTTGATGATTGATTGTTTCTTACATATCTAATACTTTGATGAGGTAAATCAAACCACCCTTAGTTCTCCCACCTAGTGTGATTGTGAAATTATGTTCCTTCATTATATGTATACAACTATTGATTAAATTTTGATACTTAAAAATGTTTATTTTGGTTTGAATTTAGTGTGCTTCATACTTGGCTTGTGATTAATCCTATGAAAGGTTTTTAATTTGGAAAGAATATGACATATTTGCTTAATGTGTGATAGTATATAGATGTATATTCAGTAAGTTCCAAGTCCTTTGTGAATGAGACCTTGATTTGTTTTTATATAGATCCAATTGAATATTTTTTCATGCCATCGACACACTAGGATAATAGGGCGACCATAAGGTGAGATTTTATTTTTTTAAATAATCATTGTTAACCAAATTAGGTTGGTATCAACTAACAATACTGACTAAATTTGGTGGAACTGACCTATGTATAAGTGGATTAATTAAGAGTCTAAATATGTTTATGTATGATATTTAGAAGGTTTGAAATAGACACTGATATTATTGTATGTGTCTAACAAAAAAACATAAGGGTTGACTCATAAGATAGCATGAAAATGTGAGAGAATGATAGATTATTTGAGTGCTCAAGTCATGTGTGTCAAGATTATCATTTTCAAATACTAAATACCAAAATTTTATTATTTTAGTGAGTGAATTTTTTAATATGAAGGAAGCATTTGAAACCAATAATGTGGAAGAGGAAGGCTATGTTCTTATTTTTGAATAAATTGGACACACAAAAGGCAAGTTTACTGAAAATGTAAAAGAATAAATGCATCACACTTGATTAAATTCATCACATGGGAATCCATTGAGACTCAAAATTATTATGGGGAGTACTATGCAATTCAATCCCAATTTTGAACCTTTCTCAAGCCACATTCGTATGCAATAGTAGGGAAATTTTTAACTAGTGATGTTGTGTCACTAAATATGCTCAGTTCAAAACATAACAAAGAGTTACAAATATTTAATTTCCAAAGTAGGCACCCACTTGAGAAAAACATGCATTCAAATGAAAATGTTGAGAATTTACAAAACAAGCTGGAGTGTCAGTTTTACGTAGAAAAAGGTAAGCAAGAGGTATAAATTTCTAACATGATATGTTCAAAAGGGGCGGTTAATTTTTTGAGCCTTTAAATGGTTTTGTTTGAACCAGCTTCCACCACACTAATTAGAGAAGGAATTCCCAATTATGCATAATAATATGCTTCGTATAACACTTTGCATGGTTTAACTTAAATCCATACATGTATTTTATTTTCTGTACATACCTTTTTTCATCAAGGAAACAAGTAGGAAGGCATAGTTGTAGGTTTAAAGGGAAGAATGTTAGACATGAACAACTTTTGGAAGGAGACAAAGGAATGTAAATATTTGGGCATAGTATTCAATTCAGTTTGTCTTTGATAGGGTGGCCAAGTTGTAGAGTATTTATAAATCAACTAAGGAAGAATTTAACTACTGAAGATTACCATTTTCATGATAAAAAACTACAACGTTCCTATTAAAATGACTAATTATTTTTCTTTAGTTAAAGCTAAGAGTCCCCTCAAGCTGTCTGATTTGCTTGAGATAAATATTAATTTTTTTTTTAAAATACAAAAGTGACCTCAATGCCTTAAATTTATCTAGCTATAAGATTAGGTGAAGCCTAACTAGCTATATAAAAGAGAGACAACTTTTAAATAAAATTTTCCTTAAAAACAAATGTGAAGCTTTGATTTGAAAATTCGATGGACAGGTGGAAACCATGATATAATTTAAAGAATCATGTTGTTCATCTACTATAATCTCCTCCAATGATGAAATTGAGACACAACATCTCCACACATTTATTTTCAAATGCTTAGAGCATAAATATTTAAAATAATCTAAGGCAGCCCCCTATCAAAAGTTAGGAAAAAAGTCAAAAGTTTAAAATATGTTCTAGCCATCAGATCTATTTTAAATCCAATGGCAGAAGCTACATTGAGAAATTTGGATGATGTGACATCTTAGGCTACCTCTAGTTATTAGATCAAGTTGATCAAAACCAGCCTCCAACTATCACATTAGAAAAGATCTTGTAGTCAACATATGCATACAAGTAACATTCATCTTGAAGACATGGATTTAATGGTAATGACATCAAAATATATAGATAAATATTGATCCTATGTTTTAAGTAGAGAATTCAACTGAAGTGACATAAAAATAAGGCATAAATCAACATTTTTGGAGTAGTGTAGAGGAGAAAAAAATTAGAAAATTGCTCGTGCAAGAATAAATTCAGAGGCCACAAAAGAGATAAATTGTAGACACTTAATATTGGTCTAGAGAAAGTTTTAAATGTCAGTTTGTATTGTTTTAGAGTATTTATATATTTGTAAATTATTAGTTCATATTAAGTTTTTGTTAGCACATGTTTTATATATTGTGAGTCTCATTTTCTTCCCCATTCAATTTTTTCTTTCTCCTCAATTTTATTTTTCCCATTTATTTTGTCTTTTTTGGCTTTGACCAAGACTATAGTGGTATGGTATTAGTTGACTTGGACTATATTGGCATGGTCTTGGTTGACCAGTATTGTAGTAGTATAGTTTTAGTTGACCAATATTGTACCACTGTGGTCCTAGTCTCTTTTTTATGTGTGTTCTTTGAACCCTTCTCTTTTTTTTCCATGGTTTTGTGCTTTTTTTTTAGTTTTTTCACCCTTTATATGCCATCTTGGATGCTAATAAGATCATGATTTTAATTAACCCAATGATGATAGCCTAGTGGTGAGTGATCTGAGTGTTAGAAGTGGAAGGTCTTAGGGTCCACTCCCTAGGATTACCTCTCTCTAGCATTATTCCCACACTAAGCTATGATGGGTTATTCGTGAAAAGTATCCAAACTGCAATGGGTTATTGATGCAATGTTTAATGTGATAGGGGTCAGCATATGGCTTAAAACCTGTGTTCAATGTGACAAGGCAAGTCCACAGTCCATGGCTAGGGTTAAAATTCACCACTGGTTTGAGCATTATGGTTACAAAAATGTTTGTAGTTCTAGGTCCATTTAAAAAACCCTGCTACCCCAATTTTTTTAACTGATGAGATGTGGGTGAGTTGGTAAATGTGACTTGGTTGTTTCAAACACCACTCAGGTTCAAATCTCACTATGGTATCAGAGGTTGAATGAGGCCAATCATTAGTATTCTTGGGTTGGTTATGTCTATTGATGGTATTCTCATGCCAGTTGTGGCCATTGTTGGTAAATATGTTACTTGTGATAGATGATCATTTGAGGATTTAGGCCTCTGATTATGTCCCAAACTGGATGGATCTATGGTAAAAAATGAATACCTCTCCAAAAAAATATCATAATTTGAATTTGAGAAGTTTATAAATATACAAATATATTAATGCATATTTTTTATTAGATAGGGTGAATAAAGTAGGTTTTTATAGGTCTCCTACAACCACTAGTTTAAACAAAAGTAGAATAAAATGAAAAATAACCAAAGATCGATAGAAATTATAGAGAAGGTCTTCAACCAAGCAAAAACATACTAGAAGCGTAGAATAAAAAAGATAGACCGACACGACTAACACAAAAACTCAAAAGACCATGAATAGAGTATTAACTAGAACTGGAAAGCTCCTCGGAGCTTGTATTATCCTGAATAGTCTCCTACTCCTCCTTAGACTCCTAGTTGGATTCTTTCAGTAAAACATTTTTAATTATGCCCCTGGTATGCTTCGAGGGGCCTTTATTTGAGGTGAGTATGGTCTTATCTTGAGCATGGGATTCCTTAAAAACCTCCACAATTTTTATCTTATTTTATTAGAGAGTGCCTTCCATCTTCAGTACCACATCCAAGTCATTTTAGAGTTTCACCATAGCTACTTTCAGTCAGTTTTAGTTAGCAATGAGGTCAGACATGGCCATCCCAACTTGTTCTATCTTGTCTAAAAAAAACCCAATTCTCTACTATGTTGGCCTATTGAGTCTTCTAAGGAGAGGGCTAGGGTGTCTTTGAGGGTGGTTGCCTCCTTGGTAGGAGTGGTGGTGATTTTGATTTTTTGGCCAAGGGAGGTGAAGGGGCAAGCAAGCAGTTGAGAGGAGTATGATAAAATTTAGTAGAAGTGGTGAAGGATCCTGGGTTAAGAGAAACCTCCTCATTGTCAAGAGGCTCGAGGGCTTCAACAGGAAGGTCTTTCACAAGGGAGAGGGGTTTGCATGGTAAAGGCTCACCTTTTTAGACCAATAGATAAATCAAACCATGGTGAATAATGTCATTTTTACTACTCACCTGATAAGCCAAGGTAGTGCTTTTCATGGATTTTAATAAGTATAAAGGCAGACTAATTTTGTATCCTTTAAAATGATTAAGAAGAAGAAAGTGGTGAGAGAATATAATAGTGAACTTACCTTCCAAATTGAGATATTTCATCACTTTTAGGTAGATTTCCAGCCATCACTTTGGGAGGTTAAGTCTAGGGAATCCCTTTTTATCTATCTTCATCTCCTCATCAGTTTTGAAAAATTTATGCATAAGCTCCAACTTTTATCTATTGTCTTTGAAATATTTCATCCCATTACATGGCATGCCTATCACCTCACCAATATTTTCTTCTAAGACCTCAATTTTCAGACCCCTCATTCTGATTATTTGTTTATTCCATGCAAGAAAAAAATACTTCAATAGGTTTTCTTCATGGCTATTAATGTGTTGCATAAATGAAGCCAAACCCGCTTTGCAAAGTTTTTTTCAAAGTTTTCTATTATTATGAACATCCAAACACAAAAGTGGTTCTAGTTGGTCTCTTTACCCCCCATTGTCAGCTTATTGTAAGGAGCAATGCTCGTAAACTTGGTGTTGGTGTTTAAACTTCTGGAGAATTTAAACAAAGTGTTATTCCCAATGGTGTTAAATGAAAATTATGGTGGAAACATTAACCAACCAATTCTACACACTATACATTAATGTGTCATTTGGGGTGAACATTACCAACTTGAGGTGATGACTAGATGCAATCATTATTGAAGGTATAAAGGATTTGGGATGGGATTTGATTGGGACTATCCCACATGGCCATCTTATTAGTGTACACACCAAAATTGGCAAAGATATCCATTGCAAAGTTTCCCTCTTATTATACATGGACTATGGAAAAATGCTCAAATAAAAGTAAAAGTTCATAGGCATCATCAATTATAGATTTGATGGTATGGGATGGGTTAACTTTACCATTAAGGGCATGAAAAATATTGAGGGAGTCACCTTTGATGATAAGGTTGGGGATGCAAATATGGGAAGCAAGTTAAATGCCCCAAAAGGCAGTCATGGTCTCAACAACATGGTTGGTTTGGTGACCCAAGGGACATGCACAAATAGAAAAAATCAAACCATCATGATCACAAATCACCCCTCCCCCCAGCCAGTCCCAAATTGCCTTTAGATGTGCCATCATAATTAAGTTTGAACCACTCATAGGGGGACTCAACCATTTGGTGGCACAACAAGATGACACCGATGGTGGTGTTTTCATAATTTGAGATAAATTCTATGAACAAAAAATAGAGGATTCAGATGGGGAGCACCTGACCTTGCCTTTGGGGATAAAAGCTTTCCAATTATTTGTTATAGAAGAACACAAATGCTTGAAGATCAACCCTAGTGGATAGATCTTATTCTCAAAAATATGATCATTCTTAGCCTTCCATATGGCCCAGAAGTAAGAGGGAGGGTAGGTGACCACAAGAAGGAAAGAGATGGGAGTGACCATGGGGGTCTTCATTACTGAATAAGATCTTGAATAGAGCCTGGGTAGATCCAAGAGACCAAAAATTGATTAAGCAACCTATAGATCATTGAGAGACTAAGGTGACACTCCAGAAATAGATGATGAACTGAATTTACATAGGTGGAGTAGAGTGAACATCGATTAGGAATTGTTAGGCCCCTCTTGATAAGATTATTTATGGTGGGAATCTGGTTCTGAACAGTCAACCAAAAAAAGCTTGATTTTTTGGATAAGGTGTTTGATCTAGAGATGTTACTAGAGATCCCATTGATCCTCCAATTCCATATCCACTCAATATCTTGACTTCACTGAGTAATACCTACTATATTCAGTGAACCAAATAATAGAATCCTTCTTCAGAAAGTGGGGTATGTGAATTTGCTAAATTTTAAATTAAGCTCAAGAAGGGCTTGGGATTCCTTGTAAGAGATGTTATTCAAATTAAGGAATTTCCATTCTAGGGAGCCTTTGGAGAAGTCCATTAAAAGTGAAATATAATTGAATAAAAAATAAGAATTACAAGAAAAGGTTAAGAGTGATAAGCATAGATAAATATTTTAGTGAAGAGAAGAAATTTAAGTGTTTACATTTTTTATTTTTTTTAGAGTTTTCATGTTGCATTTTTACATTTATTCATACTCATGAAAAGTCATATAAGAATTAAGGCTTGCATTCCATGATTTCTTGTTGAATTATTTTGAGTGTTGGTTTCTAAATTGTCTAAAAATAAGGGTTTGTTGAGATAGGCCCATTAATGACTACCCCATTTTTTAAGGTTTATAAATTATTGTGAGTTGATTAGGGTTTGAAGGAAGGAGATTAATTTCTCAATGATCTATACTGAACTCTAAAAATGTGAGCAAAGTTTTTAGATCACAAGAGCATAAGATCAAAGTCATCAATTTAAATTTAGGGAATTATTTAATTTCTAAGTGTGGACATATAAATTCAATCATTAAGTACTTGATAATGTTTATTCTTGACATCCTACTCACGTAGTTACATCCAAAAGCATTCACCTCTACAATCTACATGGATTGTGGAAATACAATTGATCTTTCATGGAAGAGAATTCTATCTTAATGATAAGTGTTTTAAGAAGTTGAGAATCAAACTAGATGTAAAAATTAATCTTACTATTACATCCAAAAGCATTCACCTTTATAATCCTTATCCTACTTGGTCTATTTTCCATTTTATTAACTCTCAATATATAAGAGAGCCTTCACTATATTTTAAACACTAAAAATATCATACAAACATCCCTATTTCAACCACATTCATTCATATTCAGTCTACAAGATCCTGTTAGACCTTTGCCAATAATATTTGTCCTTTTAGGACAAGTCTGTGATAGGTTAGACATGGCCATATGGTAACCTTGTCCACTCAGTGACCTTATCCCCTATGCTCTAAAAGTTGCTTTTTATATTTGAGATGTTTCACAACAAATCTCCCACACATTTTTAAAAGTAAGTTAGTGAAAATATTCTAAATATTCCTTTATATAAGCATATTAAGGCCGCTCAATACACCACTTGATCAATCTAGCAATCACTTGGAAATTCTACTACACACCAAGCAAAACAACACTACTTCTTCCAATTTTAAATGTGTTGTATTACAATAGTCATATGCAAAGTCTGAATATTATTTATTATAGGTCAAGGGTATCTATTTTCAAACATTTTAATCAATATTCTATTTAAAATCATATAGTTGCATAATATCATATCACACAATCATCATAGGAGGGAGAACTATAGTGGCCTGAGGCCCTTTTGGGCTATGTAGGCAACAATTAGATTGCATGGTTTTCTAAGGGTAGTTCAATTATTCCCCTAACCCTATTCACCCTTTACTTTTGATCTCTATTTTATTTAATATATAAGAGTAAAGGTTTATGTTTTTTAGGTTGTCCACATATTAAATTAACACAAAATTAATCAATCAACCTTCGTAGGAACTTGCATAGACATATATAGAGAAATCAATCACACAATCAACCAAGATGCGACCATAGTTAAAAGATACGGTCGTATTGCACTCCTGTCCTCCTAAAAACTTGTATAAACACATATTAAATTATTAAATTTGATCATGACATAGTACATAGGTCCTTTCAATTTGTTTCCAATCACAATCAACCTACATAGTCAACATAAGATCTATTTTAAAGAGGTTTCCATATCCTTAAGCTTGTTTACTTTTTTTAACAAGTTTCAAATTCTATAAAATTCTTTAGCATACTCTATTTCACTATCAAATCTATATATATCAACATTAAAATTTTAATATTTAATTATATATTAATTTGAGTTCATTCAATTAAAATAGATTAAATACCAAGAATGTAATAATACAAAATAGGAGTGGTGTTGTCTTAGTCAATTTTTTTAAGTTATTATTTCACTCCAAAATTTCTAGGTTATGTTTGACTTAGTTCCTAGACCTATTTCGAAATAATTTAAATCTATGAAAGTCCACATATTTATGACAATTCAATATTATTCTCAAACCCTCTCTTTGTAAATTTTAATTATTATAGAATATTCCTTAAAATAATTAGTTTTAATTTTTACTATTTAATAGGGTAAAACTTATTGGATCTAAATTGCACATTATTTTTCCATAAGTGTAATATATGTTGATGTAAATATAATTTTCCATACAATACTATATAACTAGTATAGATATCTTAGATACATATGCCTAAAAAAACTAAGATGTATCAATGTTAAGATATTTATCTTCGATTTGTCACATACCACATTGATTATGTTGGGTGAATATTTTGTTGTCAACTAACTGAAAACAAAATGGGTATATCAACCACAGCATAGGGAAATTTACACCATGAAAAGTATGGGTTTACCAGATCTGGACGAAGTAAATCTCTCCTCTCATCAAGGGGAGGTTCCCTATAAATATTTATGCACTGGATATAGGTATATAATTAAGCAAAAAATAACACATGGGGTGGTATAACAACATCTACCTCTCTTTTTTCAGAGGTAATGTATAAAGAACAAAAAAAGAGGGATATCTCGGTCTTTAGCTAACAACACTCCTCTTCTTTCAGGAATGGTATCAAACGGAGAGCAGAAGATCACCTGAAGTAACAAAATCCACAAGAACAATTACACAAGCACAAAGTCTTCCATAGTCTCCTTCACCGATTTGGAACAAGCGTAACCGTAGAGTGAAACGAAGCACAAAGTCTTCACCTAAAACTACAAAAGATAACTGAATCTCGAAGATAAAAGTAGCTCAAAGTCTATCTTCTATCTTTTAGAAGCATTCTCAGATAATATAAACACACCCACTTTGCTTATTAAATCGGATAAACAAGAGATTATCAGGAAAGAGAACATAAGAAACTATTTCCTAGACAACACAGATAACTTCAACACAAAGTCTGAAATAAACCTGCTTCTCATTCATTCAACAAAATATGATTTACAAGTTTGAGCACAAAGTCTCAAAAATTACTTCAATTTCAGCAGAGTATTTGCTCTTAATTTTTCCAAGATATATTACAAATGAGGTCTCCACTATATATAGAGAGAAAATCCTCAAAAACTAGAAAATAATAAAATACAAAAATATCTCAGTCAAAGATGATTCATCTTTGACTTTGAGATATTTTTCTGAAATATTTACATGTAATTACATTTTACAAAATTGCATGCACTTTTCACAAAACAAAAGTGCATAAGGAAAGAATAAGAAAGAAGGGAAAAAATTCAGTTCTTGCTACCAGATTTCTTCAGATGAGCATTGTACATAGTAATGGATGCCTGAATTCCTATGCTGTCTGGCGCAACTATGTTCTTGGAGACAATTTCGGCTCTGATTAATGCGTCCTTCAATGCTGTGATGGCCTTAGCATGACCAGTTAACCTAGATTTTATATTTTCCAAAGTTAACTGAGTGTCTAGAATATTATCCACAGAACACATTGAGAAGGATTTCTCTTCAAAATCTCTTTGAATCATCTCTTTGAAAATGTGGATCATTTCTCCACTTGAGAGGAATTGATTTTCCTTGGAGGTTAAGTTGCAACACAGTTCTTCCATTTTATTGAGCAGACTTACGTCACTCTTCTCACCAGCATCCCTGAAAGCTTTGAGATCCTCAATTAAATCTTTGAGTACCTGGATCCTAAAGATCAGTGACTCCTTGATCTCAACATAAGAGTCCTTGTTGGAGATGACACCGATAGATATCAAGGTGATTTTCTTTAGATCCTTCATCTCCTTCCATTTGGCAAGATATTTTTCTAAACTATTAATCTCCTGAGAGATAAGAGAGACAAAGTCATCTAACTCTGCCCTTAATTTCTTCATCTTGTCTGTCTTTTCTACAACCTCTGATAGAAAGGAAACTCCCTGAGTATGCATATTTTCAACATAGTCCTCCAGGACTTATCCCTTCAAGTAAGTCTTCTCTGCCTTTTGGATGATAGGGTCATCTACAGAGAAAGCCTCTAGAGTTGCCGCTTTAGGGGGAAGAGTGAACCTTCTTATTACTTCCGTTAGCTACTCTATCCTAGCCTTGTAATAATCTTTCATCTCCTTCTCTCGGTCAAATTTCTAGACCATGATGTCCATAGCACACTGAAGGTCGCTTTTCACACCTTCATGAGTAACTTTTCCAAGTTCAACATGAGAGATTGAATAGCTGCTCATTTTGAAACCCTCAAGGGTTGCATCCTATGGAGGCTTAGTAATTTCCAAAAAAATTTGTCCTTTTTCTTCGACTAATTTGGAGAGGATCTTTGGCCTCTTCAGAGCCTTGGATTTCACCGGCACTATTTTGCCAAAGTTGAAGTCATCTGGAGAGATGTCCAACTTATTTCTTTTGGGGGTGAATGCTAACATCCAGGGTGGGAGAGAAGTACCTGTTGTGGCAATGGTTGTCTCAGCTATTGTTACTGCGGCAGCTTCTACACTGCTAGTGGTGACAGTGGTCGCAGTTGGAGTAACAGACGAAACTGTACTAATTACTAATTTTGGCTCTTGTGTAAAACTTTTCCCTAGATTGAAAGAGGGAGAAGACAAACTTGGGATGGACCCAGAGGAGCGAGGAGAACCTCCAGAAGCACCCTGAGGATTGCCAAATATGACTCTAGAAGGAGAGGCAGCTCCAAAAGAGGGAACACTGATCAGAGAGATAGGAGAAGAGGGTGCCACAGGAGACTGAGGTGGAGAAGGAGAGATGCTCTTGAGTGGTTGTGCTTCTTCTTGTGAAGGTAGAGGTTCAGTGCTTGGCTATCCTGTCGGCCGGTCATCTATTTCCATTGGCTGAGCTGCCTGTGTCTGAGGGCTCTGTTCTTCAGTTCCTTTAGCTGCTGCTTCAGGCTCTTCAGTAGTCTTTGGTTTCTTAGACACAAAGATGATTCTAGGCTTGTGAGGCCTAGAAGGGGAAGGTGCATCACCTTTGTTCTTGGTTTTGTTCTCAGCCTTCTTCATCTCTGCTTGGTATTCAGCCTCTGATCCCATGATAAATTCTTTCAGTTTGATTCCTCTGGTTGCTAACCAATCATTGGTGTTAGCCAATATTGGTTCAAATCTTTTTCTCAGAGAAGTTAGTTCCTTTTGAGACCACTAAGTTGGAGGAAGAGGGGAGCCAGCAACCTTTTCAGCCAAGTATTTGCTATTGACGATGTTCCCATCATCAGTCAGACTAGAGGGGATCTCTGCAAGCCCCAGATATTCAATCTGGTCTAGGGTCAGCCTGCAATAATCCATCTTTCTGATTTCTTTGACCATCCTCAGGTTGATCTAGATATCTTCAATCATGGGCTCATGGAATTGAGTTTTCCACCTAATTTTGTCCTTGACTCCCCTGTAGTCAAATTTATCTCTTCTCTTGAACTAATTTAGGGTGACCATCTGCATTTTTGTTTCCATGACTTTGGCTTTGGCTGCTGTTGCAATGGAATACCTGCCAATTTTGATTGGAAACTTGAAACCTGGTTTCTTCAACTTCATTTGTCTGGTATGCATGATAATCAATTGTCGGCAAAGTTTCATTAGAACCAACTTGTCAGAAGGGAACCTGGGGAGCATATAGGGGTAGCCTTGGAAAAATCCAACCTGAAGATAGCAGAAGGTGGGGAATTTTAGGAACATGCAGCCGTAGTCATTGACCACTGTCCAAGCCTCATCTAATACTCTCTTCTACTCAAGCTGAGGGTTGAAGAGACATAGAAATATGATGAATAAGGTGTCATTTACCCTTTTGAAATGATGGGTTGACCCTTGAAGTGTCAACTGGGGGTAAAATGAGTATACTAGGGTTGTCTTTCTATCCCCTTCAGTTTTCAAACTTGGAAAAGTTTGCATTGCGGCAGCTATGTACACAAGGTATGAAGTCATATAAAACTTAGAAGAAGTCTATACCTTCGTCAGCTGCTCATGGAGCACGTTGTTGATCTGTTCTCCCCAAAAGATGACCTGCTTGCCTTGGAGGATGATTTTAATGAATGGGTACATCCATTCATAGAATAGTGAGGAAGACAGGAGGCCTCGTACTCTACTGAGAAGGGTGATCAAGTCACCAACTTCCTTGATGAAGTCACTCCTTGAAAAGTTCTGCAGCCACCTAGATAGGTTGGTCTTGGGGGTCTTCAGCCATTTGTAGTTCATCACTTTCTTTGCCCTTTTAGGGTCTTTGTCGTATTCTTTTTGGGCATCCACGAAGTCGATCTTGGTCACTTTGATGGCTGGAGGGCACATGAAAACTTTGTCAATGAATTCAAGATCCAGTCGAATCACCACATTATCGCTGGCATCTGAGATTGACCTGGTCTCTTTGTTGTAGAAGTGGGCACATCGAAGGACAAACTCTGTATAATGTGTTGCCACTGGGAAAGTGGCAACCAGGTGGATGTTACTCTCGATGATCCTCTTTATCCCGGTGCTTGGGTTCATCACCTTCATTTGAGTTATGAACTCGGCCATGTCCACGTGTCCAATTTCGGTGTCCCAGATGTCATCGACATTTGAGGTGACCAAAGTGAGCGGGAAGATGCCTTGGTATTTGTACTTCATCACTTTTGCCTTCTTGGGAGATGCCTCCGACATTAGGACTGGTCTTGGTCGAACAAGTGTCAATGAGCAAGAGTTCTCTGAAGGTACTACAGTCATGATTACGAGATTAATGGAAAGTGGATGAATTGGGGAAAATGTATTTTAAGTGATCCTAGTCAATGGAGGTCACTTAAAAAGGTCAGATTGGAAAAAGGGCTGAAAAATGAGAAAAAAAGTGAAAGAAAGGGAGAAGATGAAAATTCCTTTAGAGTTAGGAAAATCCAGAGGAAGAATACATGGGCAAAAAAATTTGCCGCCCCTGCATGCTGGAATGAAAGAGTGCAAGGGTGGAAAAATTTGCCGCCCAGGCAGGGTCGGCCTACACAAGCAGTGAATTTAGCCACCCTTGCAGGTCGAGGGAATAATGGTAGGGGTGGAAAAATTCACCGCCCCTACAGTCATGGCCTGCATGGGTGGCAAAAATTTTTGCTTGTGCAGGTTAAGTTAAAAGCATGTAGGGACAGTGAATTTTGCCGCCCCCATATACGGGTTTAGAAAAGGGCAAGGGCGGCAAATTTTGCCATCCCTGTAGGGATGGTCTGCATAGGCTGGGGAGATGCATGGGTGGCAATTTTTTTTGCCCATGCGTGCAAGGATTGTGTGGGTGGTGAAAATTGCCACCCACACAGGGAAAAGGGTTTGGGGAGAAACCCGCGAGTGAAAGACAGAAAGGGTAAGGTTAGAGACGGCAAAAATCACCACCCTCCCAAGAAAAAGGCTTCACAGGTAAAAATGATAATAAAACAAACCATAGTAACGATAAAAATAACTAATCAAAGTAAAGAATAGAAAAAGAAAGGAAACAAACACTAAACACAGGACCCACCTGTAAAGCCGTGCATGCCACAAGCTCGAATCCATGAAAATGCACTTCAAATCGCTCGTCAAATGGTCCAAACGTAGAAGGCAGGAGGAGAGGAGGAAGCAATGAGAAGAAATGGGGTTCAAATCAGTTTATATTGGATGAAAAACAACCCCAACAACCCATCGTGTGTGGCAATAAATGTTGTGCATAGAAACCGAGGCATGCTTGGGCGGCAAAATTTGCTGCCCTTACATGTTTCGATGAGTTCAAATGCAGGGCGACAAAATTTGCCACCCTTGCAATAAAAATGCAGGGGCGGCAAATTTTGCTGCCCTTACATTACAAAGGTCAAAATGCATTGGCGGCAAAATTTGCCGCCCGTGCACAAAAAGGAAGAAAAGACCAACTCAGGAAGAGGCAGTCTGGGGAGGGAGTTTCTTGGTCACAAAGAGATCGTAACCACTCTCACATTCTTAGGCCAAGATGAGAATGAATTCAAAACCCATCTCGAAAACAAACTTAGAGAGACAAAAGATGAAACGGATAAGTTTTGTAGGGGGTTGTTCCCAAAAATGGGCTAAGCTGATTTCGAAAACAACAGATTAATGACTTGATTACCTTCTCTGAAAAAAATCTATTAACTAGTGATAGATGATCTCAATCTGGTTGTACCATTCGATCAGGCTCAAAAAAATATGGGAAATAAAATATATCCAAACTCTCTAGGATGTCTAATATATTATGATATTTTATCACATTCTCCAAGAAAGAGAAAAAAATTCCTTGCAATAGTAAAATGAACATCAAATTAAAGGTTTTGAACTACCCTATGACAATCAAATGGATGTTAGATTTCAAATTAAACATTAATTATTAATATCTCACAAACATTTCAATACTACACCACCCTCAGATTACATTATAGCTTATTATTATTTACATAACTACTAGCTCATATATCTTAAATATATTTATTTTAAAAAAATCAAGATGTATTGATATTGAAGCACCTATCTTGGATTTGTAACATATTTTTTTATTGAATGGGTCCACATAGATTAATGACTCCATTAGCATCTCCAATTTTTTTACTAACATGTGACTAATGGACTTAATATAGTTGTACCATTACATTAAACTCAAAAAATATTTCCATTATGAAAATACATGCTCCATTATGCACCATACGCCTACGATATTATGATTTTTTGATCACCTTATTCAAACAAGAAGAAAAAATTCCCTATGATGGTTAAATGGACATAAATTTAAGGTTGAGTATTATTATTGGCATCTAAAAAGATTAAAATTTCACCTCACACCTCTTGTATACAACTGTAGGTTACGCCTCTTGACATAATTAACTATAGTTAATTTTTTCTAAAAATTTAAAGGTAGTTTTGTAGTTCAATCCTAAGTGAAATATTAATTTGGTATACAAAGTCTTTTTTGCAGAATTTAACAAGGATATTATTTTCCATTTGCCTTATATATATTTTTAATGAATTATACATATCTTAATCATGTTTGTCTTCATTATCAGGTTAGATGTTTGTGCGATGTTTTATTTTTTTAATTGAGAATGGTTATATGCACTTTAGATTGGAATCTAAATTGAATGCATGAGCCCACATAATATAATTATGTAAGACCATCAATTTTGATCAATGATTGATTAACTAATTTCTCTTGTGTGTCTCCATAGACATCAAAGAAATCTCCCTTTGCATTTATTTAGTGTTGTTTTATACATGGTTGGTGCATTTGTCTATGTATGGGTGATTGGTCAAAATTAGGTGTTATTTAATTGTTACATCTAATTTTATGGCATAAAACCCTCTTTAATTGATCCTCATGCTAGCATGTGTAGTTATTTTATGTTTTCCTTGTTCCATATTCAGACCATCATTGTAGTCTTAGACCCTTAGCTTGTGGAGTCCTTTTTATTGGATGAGCACATCTACCACCCCTTTCCAACTTTCTCATTTATAACTATTAAAATTAAATATATGCATGAATATTTTTAGAGTTTGAATTTAATTCACCTATAAATATACATATAATTAGTGTTATTTTGAAATCAATCATGATCAATAATAATAAATAATTATCAAGTACATTGGAACACTTTCAAATTTCGAGCTAGCATTCTATTATGGAGTTATTTTGGCACACATCTTTGTTCTAAATTTAGGGGTATAATGAATTAGTGGATTTATTGAAAACATATTGATGGGGCTTATAATTTTCTTATTTGTATACATATTTGTATTTATCCCCATCATATTTTAATACTCTCCATGCCTTGATAAATAGATTTAAATTAGTATTTTATTCATGTTTGTCTAAAGAGTTGTTATGGATTATGTTCTAATGATTTTTTCAATTAGTAAAAAGAGGGTTTTTTGGTACTTCACCCATATATATATATATATATATATATATATATATATATATAACCCTAAAAAAAGTTTACATGATAATAATTGCCACAAAGGAAATACCAACATCAACCACCCAAAATTATTAAGCTATTAAATATCTTTGTAGGTTTACAATAGGTAACCCAAGATACCAAAATAAAATAGATGAGTCCATAATAAATAGAATTTATTCTTGATAAAACCACAACTATATAAGATGGTTTTCTATATCCAATAGACAAAAGGAATCTAAGAGACCTTTGCCTCCATTATCAAACCTTAAAAGTTTAAAAAATTACCTATCAAAGGAAGGAAGAAATAAATATAAATGATATATTAATGAAGTATTGAAGAAACCAAAGGATCAAGAATAAAATAGTATGAAGAAACATCAAGTTAGCTTAAAATTCCTCCTCATAACCATTTCCCCAAGAAAAGCTTGTGCAACAAATTTTTTTTATAACAAAAGCTTAGTAACTTATATAGCTATTATTTGGAATATTTCAATGACACGACTCTACATATTCCACAACACTTCACCTAATCTTCCTTTGCCATAATCCATCATTGGAGACAAGACCCTTCATAAAAAATAACATGGATGCATGAAGGCAAGTTTAAAGACTTGTTGAAATTGAATATGTGGCTTCAATTTAAAAACCTATCTCCTTTACCAAACGCTTCACTAAGGAATACCTACAATCAAAACTAATTCTTTGACATAAATATTGATAATATTAGGTAATCCAACCCAATAAATAGACACAATGTTGAATATGGATGAGAAAGGGTAATGACCTAATTGAAATCCCTAGCCCCAAAAAAAATACTCTCATTGATCATTGCATTTATGATAACCATGAAATCCCGCCCCCCCTAAAATCACATCCTAAAATCTTTTTTCCTATAATAATATTACCCTTTTCCCACATATTATAAATCTAAAAGGTTGGATTAGGTGTCCTTTGAAGGGAAAGCTCCAAAAAAATCCTATCTTGAGCAACCAATTACCAAAATGTCTTCCACTACCCGAAATAGGAAACATCTACAACAAAAGAAATAAAATCTTGGTTACTTCCATAGTCTATGCTCAGAATCTTACATCCCCACTTTTACATAACTCTGTAATAAAATAAACTATTATAAAAGAATGTCTTTTGTAGCCAAAATACCTAAAATATTTAAGTAAAAATACTTCTAAAAAGGAATCTAATACGAACATAAATAATTCCAAAGCTTCACAAATATAAAAGGATCCACCATTTTTGCTTCTAGGAAGGACTGCAACCAAAAACTTGTTTTCAAGCTAAAAAATACTTTTGCAATAGCCACTTCCTTAGTTAAGACTCAAATACTTCCATAGTTCACCAACTTAAAATAAATTTAAAGCCCTTCAACCTAGGGACTCCCCACCAATAGTATCCCTCCTTTTACCTTAGCATATTAAATATTAGGTAGTCCAACCCAAATCATAAAGGTCAAAACTAAATATAGAGGATAAAAGATCATAATCCACCCCAACATTAGTAAGTATATCAACTATTTAATTGCATTAGAAATAATTTTGAAAAGAGGAGGAAAAATGTCTTATCAAACACTAAGCTCCACATAGACTATTATCTAATTTCTAATAAGGTTTTTAACCTTTTAACATAACATTTATGATAATCATGGAATCACCCTCCATTATAACATCCTAAAATCCTTTCTTTGCTAATTCAACCACTTCAAACAATGATATAGCTTCAAATTCACTGTTAGTAGATTTCGACAGAAAAATGAACCCCCCAAAAAATAAAAATAAAAATCCCTTGATAACATTAGAATAAGAAACATACTCAATCATTCCTAAGTTATTTATTGATTCCCCATCAAATTTTATTTTCACATAACTAATCCTTGGTAGTATCCATGTAACATCCATTATACTCTTTTTATTATTCATTGAATTGAAATTCGAAGATATTATGATATTGGGCCAATTATCTAAAATATTTTTTTCCCTTAACATATTATTATTATTATTATTTTACAATAAAGATATGTTACTTGAAATGTCCTAATTTACTTTTTCCCTGCACCTTTCCCAACTCACTATCATATCCCTAAAATTTATATTATTTATCTCGAACCAAATATTCCAAATTGCATTAGTAGAAGCTATAAGCCAAAGCCTAGAAAACATTTTTAAACCTAGAGGCCAAAAACAAAAAAAGTTCCCCTTATTAATCTAAGGAAAAACCAAGGTTGATTTAATCTATAAAGGAGATGAAAACATATATTTATTTAATAAATTCAATGGATAAGGAGATTTTCCACTAATTCATTCCCTTGTTTACATAAAATACTGATATAAGGACCAATGAATCTCTTTCTTTGAAGTTGATCATGAGTGAAGATCCTACCAAGACAAGAAAGCCAAGGAAAAGAGTTAACTTTAAGTATGTTGATAACATTCCAAATCAGATTAATAGACACATCTTCTTCCACAACACCACCTCTAACAACATACTCATAATCTACCTTAATACTATATATCTGAGATTTACCATAGTCCATCTTAAAGTGTCTTCATTAATTATTATGAATACTTTCCTCAACCTAAAATCTCTGAAAGAATATATTTTTTGGAAACCTGATATTTTACATTTTCCAAATTATGTTCTAATTTTTATATTAGTAATGAAAGGTTTTTAATGTAAAATGGATGAGATTCATGATTTCTTGAGAAAGGTTATTTAATAGTTAATTATTATTTTAGGGTTATATGTTCCTCATTTTAAAATTGTTATATAATACATATGTTTTAGAATACCCTCAAAATGTCCAATATGTTGTATAACAAGAAATGATACTATAATCTTGCTACAAACTTGTTGTAAAATAAATGTTCTTGCTACGAATAACTTATCTCTACTACAAAACACTTCTCAATGAAGGTAAAAAATAATTACGACAAAATGCCTTTCTAGAAAAAAAAGTTTTAGAATGTGTATCAATAAGGAATTTGTTGTAGAAGAAATTATTAGATGGTTGAGTGTTGTAGAATGTACTATTATAAACCATTCTATTGGGGAATCATTTATTAAGTTTTATCAATTAATAGTTAAGTCATGGTTGTTGATGAAGTAAATAAAATATAGTTAGAATGAAATTATTTTTTTAAGTCTCTAGTGACATCAACATGAATAAATTGTTTTTTTTAAGTTTATAATTATTTATATTTAAACTAAGATATTGTTATTTTGTTACGTTAAGAGTAAAACTTTCAATAAAATTTTTTAAGTGTAGTCACTAAAATTAACATTTAATGCTAAAATAATGCATTTATGACCACTCCTTATGCACACTTAACCTATGATCAATTCCACGATTCTAAACCACTATTCTTCTACTTTTATGCATATGCCCCTCTATATTTAGGCATTATGATAATAAATGTTCTCATTCCTCATTCCAACTATCCGAGACTCATTATTTGATTGATTCATACTTCTAATTTAGTTGCCTCTCTTTCTAAAATGAAACTACTCCTTTATGATAATACCATAGGCTAGTCATGTTTGAATCCACCAGTTTCATCCTCCCACCATTTAATGACCAATTTCCAGAATTTAAATTAATTCCAACTAGTCATCTTACATGCTCCATATTCCCAATTCAAGGAAATCCAAAAAATACCAATATATAAGCGCATTTTCTTCCCATTTATTCACTAGATGTCAATAGGCTCCCATAATTACAAATTTCAAATATATTCTAACTACACATTGAGAGGAGAATACCTATTCTTCCCAATTCTAAGTACAAACCATAAAATTAGTCATGAGTTAGGTCTGAATACCACAACATGGTCACAATTCACTATTTCAAACTCCTAATCACACCAAGATTACACTAATAAATAATATTTCACCAATATTATACACACACGATGATAGCATGGAAGAAATACATGGATTTTGATACCTCTTAGGAGTTTTTGTATGTAAGAAACACTCAACAGATGGGGTGTTGAGGTCCACATAACCCCACCCCCTTGCCTTTTACCCTTGTGTAAGTGTTAGATTTAGAGTGCAAGATAGCTAAGAAATCAAACAATGAAATCTAATATAAACTTAAAGATAGAGAAACAAATGAAAGAAAGCAATAAATAAACAATACTTACAATTGTAAAGTATTAATTACCTTATCCATTATGATCAAATAGATATTTTCTCTTGAATGCTAAATGTGGGTACTCAATTCCTTTCCACAACAAAGAGAATTGGTTAGGGTTTTGAGGTGAAAAATGATTTGGATGGCTTTGATTCACTTTGATTTGCTTTGATTCATAATGGTAAGTAAATAACACTTCATTATCTTGAAGGTGGATCATTTGAGTAGAGAATTTCACATCAATTTATATGCTTGAGGGTAGTGATATGAATGATTGAGAATAATGTGAATTTGTTGAATTGTAATAATAATTGATGGTTGAATTTGAGTCCTCATCCCAATGGATGATGACTAATTCCCATGTGTTTGATAATAAGGGGGAGTGTTAGTTAGTAGTTGAGTGACTCAGCATGAATGGGTCAAGGTAATTAAAAATTCAAGGGATGACTCACAAGTTAGTTGAAATGTTCTAAGATGATTCATAAGGTTGTTGAGGAAGTTGAGGAAGGTCATTGGATGATTCAATATTTGTTTGAGATAAATGTGGAGGATGTCTGGATGAAGTAAAAAATTTGAATTTTAATTAGTTTTGGAAGAAAATAGGTGTACATGAAATAATTAATTAAATATGAATTAATCAATTATTTTAAATTTGGATGGAAATGATGTTAATATGATTTTAAATTAGGGATAGTGAAGAGTAAGCATGTAAAACTTAATTTTGAAACTAAATGGTGAAATTTATATGTTTACATTTACCTCTCTTTGAAATGGTGTTACGAAGCAAAGCCATTTTGAATAATAGAAAATAAAATAGAGTGTTGATGATTATGGAGAAGAAATTTCTCCTAGGTAAGTGAAAATGAATGTGATAATTCCCCCTAAAGTGTTCGTGCAGTAAAATAGATGAACGCTTAAAATAATTGAAGGGAAAATGATGAAGTGATTATAATTAATACCATCAATAAATTAAGTACTTGAATCAATAAAGTAATTTCAAGATTTAAATGATTTGACACTAGCGAATAATTGTTAAAGAGTGAGTTGGGAAAAAATATTTCCCATTTGTCAACTACATGCTTGGATATTGCTCAGGAATCAAGTGTCACATGAGTGGATGTGGGAATGATATATCCTAACAATGGTAAGTTGTGGGTTAAAAAATGAAAAATATTGATTTTTTGATGTATGAAATTTTTTTACAAGATTGATAATTGCAAGTATTGATAAATATGTTTATCACTTTAACAATATAAAATGTGTATGAAATGAAATGGATGGATGATGGTGGTTGAACTGACCTTAGATACCCTATATAACTAAGGACTACCTACATTGCCTGAATATATCTTAGGTTGATGTAGTTATCCTAGTGTGGGAAGAGATACAAAGTGATGATGTAATGTAAGATTAACCCATGTATGTTATTAACTCACTTAAGTTAATGATTTCACATCATGATTGGATGTGATGATGGATTGATGTTTCCCAAGCAATGATATATGCAAGGAGTAGATTAGGAATGATATATCCTGAGATAAGCTACACACTTTGATGTTCCCCTAATAAATGTATATGCAAGGAGTAGATTGTGGGAATGATATATTCCATTGTAAAGTTATGAGGTTGGATTGGTTGATTAATTGATTGATGTATTTATTGTAGATTGATGGAGAAATAATGGATGTTATGATTTTTTTGGTTCTAATCGATAGATGTAGGAGATTGAATAGAAATATTAAGAAATGATTGGGGATTATTTATGTGCAAGAATAAACAAAACATTAATGGATGGCATAAATTAATGATGATTGATCACATGCATTTGACTAATTGATGAGATATATAGGTGATTATGGGATGTAAGGTGCAAAAAAATGGTTTTTACTTTGGAATGCTTAAAAAAGGAAAGGAAAACAAAATAATTATTTCCAAAATGATGAATTTAGCATTGATTGTGGCAAATTTATCAAATGTAATGTCAAATTTGTTTATGTGGGTCATGAATTTATCTCAAAAGATTATTTAGATAGAAGGTATGAGGACCAATAAATTGATATGCTTAGTTATGTGATTATGAATGTATTTGAGATGGATAATGAGCATGGAATAATTAACATAGTGTCCATTTGAAATGTGGTAGGAGAGATAACATAGACTACATCCTCAGAGCACTCTATGGGTCAGTCTTCCTAGCATGTTATGGGTCCTCCAAGGAGTACACCACAACAACATTGTCCAAGATGACCCACAAATACATTATTTGAGGATGTGTTTATATATATGTCTATATAAAAAAGAGATGATTTATATATTCATGTTGTATATGCTTTCTTTAGAGTTACAACAAGATTATAGACATTAAAAATTAAATAAGAGTTGAACAACCTTTATTTTTATATTTCACATGATAATATGCATCAATGGTATAGAAAAACCATGATGTCTATTATGTTATACACATAAGGATTGGTAGATTCACAAGTGAAATACTTAGTGCATCATGATATAAAATATCATAATAACATTATGTGTAATGTGCATACACAAGAAGCAACAATAAAGGCAAGATAAAAATAGATGTTTTGCACCAATTGAAACCATGTAATTAAGACAAACAAGGAATTAAATAGTCATTGAATAAGAAAGTAATTAAACACACATGATGCATAAACAAATAAACAACTGAATAGACAAACATGTAACCAAATGACTTTTAAAAATCAAATGACTAGACAAACATGTAAGTAAATGAATTTTAGAAATCAAATGACTAGATAAACATGTAAGCAAATGAATTTTAGAAAGAAAATGACTAAAAAAACATGACATTTTAGATGTCCTTGGCTGGAATAGAAATTGTTGGCATATGATATATTTGACAATGTTTAACCATCCGATGAGTAATCTGCATAAGGGATGACTAGGGTATATAACTAAGGACAATGATTTTTGTTTTTTTTTAATTTTTTTCTTATTTTTTTGGATTTTATGTACAAGGGATACTAGTAAAGGGAAAACCTGTTCTAGCACCATGGAAGGGAGTGGTAGTGGAAGTAATGGATATATTATATATTGATTAGGGATAAATAGGAATCGATAAGGAACATGTGACTAAAGAACTGAGTCTCTACTCATCAAAGTAGCATTGTTAGGATACACCAAGATGTTTCTAAGAACATGTCTCAAGATATTTTCACTTCCTTATCAAGGTTAAAATGGGAAGAAGGATGATTCTATGATTGAAAAGATTAGATTTATAAGTATGGGTTTATATGGATTTGGGAATAAATGGATAAACATAGTTAAGGATGGATTTTGGATTAAATGGATAAGGATGGGTTTGGATAGGTAAAGATAATTAAGGATGGTTTAGGATGGTTGAGGATGAGTGTAGGATGAATTTGTATAAGCATAGGATGGGTAAGTATGGAGATATGATTTATAATTCATAGGATTGAAATGGAATGGGTTTTCCCCCAAGTGTGATGTACTTGTAGACAACTAGTTATTTTACACATGACATCAAAAATCAATTTTCATCATGGTACTTGCCCAAGGTACCATAGAAATAGTTTTCACTCTTGAATGATTTTTTTTAGCATCTCAACAATGGAAGGGTTTGATATGCATGATGTTAAAACTTATGTATATTTTATGTATGCATTCCAGATATATCTTCAATAAATTTCTTGATTTATACATTGGCTTTTTTTAGATTTACCAAGATACCATCATAGCCTTTATGATAGAAGGTGTTGTCAAACAAGGTGAAGTGGAAGGTATGGTGGATGAAAGATGTGTGTTAATTACATGAAATGTTTGGAGGGATGGAATTATTATAGGGATAAGTGTAAGCATCGTGATGTGAATGGTGATTTGGACCAATAATCTCATGTTCAACAAAACTAGGAGTAATCGTAAGTTAGATTATTTGGGGATTCACTTTTGGATCAATGGTTTCTTCAATATATTATGGGGATCCATCTTGAAACTATGATAATGTAGGGGATATATTAATTTGTTTGTCCATTATCGAATCATAATTTTTTTAACCAAGGGATTCTTCTTGATTGTTTTAATTAGGATGTAGATTTGGATTGTCTAATAGAGCCATAAATATGTTTTCACTAAAGGTCATGTATTTTTTATTTTCTATATTTAAGTTTGGATTTGGATTAAAATTTAGATTTTGATTATCTGATAATGCCTCAAATAAGTTTTCACTTGGGATGTAAATTTTAGATTTTGATTGTAGGATTAATTTTGATTTAGGAACACTTGTTATTCCTCATAATATGTAGATATTTTTTGATGCTCTTCTGACTGGAGACCAACTAGGAATTATATGATTATTTGATTATTGTGGAAGGAAACTAATGGCAGGAAACATTGTTGGTCCTAATAAATGGGTGTGGTAGATGGACTTGATATACATGAAGAAGGATTGGTGGTGTTGACAAAAGAAGTGATGGCAACATGGTCCTCATAGGGAGTATGAACAGATCTTGTTTCAAGTATGGATGAAGTTTCCTTAAAAACCACAAAAATAGCACTAACATCATTAAATTAATTTTCAAATGGTTTTTATCCAATGTTTCGAGGTTCATTATTTACTTCTAAATGGATGAGTTTGACAATTCATTGCTTGTGGATTTTCTATCTACAAGTACCTTTATTGATTAGGGTGCGTGTTGTGGGGTGATGGGGGATTTAACATGTGATAAGAGGTTGGGTTATTGGTAGGTAATTTTTAGGGGCTAATTTTTCCCATATGGCTATTTTTTGACAAATTTATAAAATTTTATATTCACCAATAGATAATTTTTTGAAAAAATATTCACCAAATTTTCTTATAAAATGTCCATAAAGTTGTTAAATTCAAAAAAAAATACATATATTATTAGTAAATTATATGATTTTTATTAAAATTCTTGTAACATACATATGTTTAGTTTTGAATATGAAAATATTCACCTACAAGTTTACAATTCTAAAAAAATATATATATTCCTTAAAAAATACCCTGGCAATTGGTTAATGGGTGATAGGTTGTGTTGGTTAGAGAAGGATTGGTCCAAGATAGGATCTTGATAAAAAATGGGCCCTTGGTTAAAGATAGGATTTTTAACAAGGGGCTTATAAACTATGGTGAGATGGTCATGGATAGGATCATTGAAAATGGAAGGTATTTCATGGTGATCAAAGATAGATTCATCAAAAATTTAAGGTAGGCCATGGTGGCCAAATATGGGTTCATTGAAAATGGAAGGTGAGCCATTGTGGCCAAATATGGGTTCATTAAAAATATAATTTGGGCCATGGTGGCCAAATATGGGTTAATATATTATGGATTGGTTGAAAATGGATTAGCTAAAAAATGTTGGAAAGTTATGTTCTTGACTTGGAAGTGGACTAACTTGATTATGTTTGGGAAGGAATTTAATGGCATAACTCCAAGCTATAAATTTTATATGTGGGTACACTTCATTCTACCTTAATGTCTCCTTTGTCAATAAAATCTTGGATGTGATAATTTAATCTCATACAATAGTTGGTGGAATGGCATTGGATTATGTGGTATTCATAATATTCATTATCTCTATACCACTCGAGTTTTGGAACATTTTCATCAAAGTATTTGGTGTTAGGGAACGTGATCATGTTTATGGAGACTAACTTTAAAAATATAATGTCATATGGTTTTCCTAAAGGAGTTAAATTGTATTTTTTATTCTCTTGACTAGGCTAACCACTAGGCATGGTAATGTTGTTGGTAGGTTGGGTGTTTTGGATTAGTTGTGGCTTTGGGGCTTGAGTGATGCTAGATGGTAGGGGTGATAGAATTGGATTCCCTTTGCTAGTGTAATGAGGGATGTTTGGATCAAGGATATAACTAGTGTATGGAATACCTGGTTGATTTTGGATAATAGGGTTACTAGTGGTAGGTTGATATGGAATGGTTTGGGTTTCAAAATTAGGAAGAAGTTTATCCCCTAGACTTAAGTCTTATAGCAAGACCTCATTATTGTTGGCTAGAATATACTCTATGATTTGAAGAGGGGGTAATATGGCTCTATGGATATGTTCCTTACATTCAACATTGTCCTTAATTTCATGGATTTTAGTGTGATGTTCTTGATGTTTTTGACTACCAAATTGAAAGGGGTCATTTCCAAAAGGCTTTTCCCTCAACCTAGGAATTGTTCAACATAGCCATGCACCTTTTGATATGTGACATTGCTATGATAAAAGATTTAACACTCTCTCTCTCTCTCTCTATATATATATATATATATATATATATATACATACACATTTGACTCTAAGAAAGTGAAAGACCAAAATGACAAAGAAAACTGATTGATAACAAGGTACTTTGAGTTTTGACTTTAGGACTAAGATTTGTGATTTTTAAGATTTAGATTATGACTTGATTTATTGGTTTTAATACTCAAAATATTTTTGGTTTCAATCAAAGGATTTTATCCCATGGTTTTCACAAGGAATCAAACAAACAAGTCCTACTTTAAACACACATGCATTACACAAAAAAGATAAAAAATAGGCCAAGGGACTTGAATAACTCATTATATTTTTGTGTCACTTTATTGTCCATTATATTAGCTACAGCCTGATATTTCAAGGCACTAAGCATAGAGGATACTACCATTGCCATGGCCCACTACACCTAGTTTCAAGGGTGCATGGAAAGTAACTTCTTGGCACTAACCACTAATCGATGCATCACAAGTTAGATAGAAAAAATGGTTTTCCTAGACTTAAGGTTTGAACAATACTATCTAGGCGAGTCTTATATATACCTTTCAATACATTGAGGCTTGAAACCATGGAATAATTCAATTTAATAGATGAACACAAATGGGTTTAGTCCTAATGTACCCAACATAACCATAAAATTTTAGTGTGTTGATGTCAAAAAAATTAAAATTCAAGCCATGATGTCTAAGGATTGAGTATTGGAAGATGAAACCCCCTCACTTCATGGTGTGCTTAAAACACAACACCATGTAGCTAAGAATGACAACTCTAACTCAATTTTTATAACTTGTCAATACATGGGGTTGGCCTACCGCATGGTGGTGAAATTCATGGTCAATAGAGCCCATAATAAAATGGGAAAAAATACTTACATTCACATATGATTCTCAAGTATCATCACCAATGTGATGCCAAGAGAAGAGCATACATGCAAGTGGGTCTTAGGTAACAAAATTTTACAAATATTGTTTCTAATTTTTTGAGTATCATCACCACTATAATTATAAATAAAAAAACATATGCAACAAGAGCCATACAAACAAATGCTTGGAAATTAAAATTAATTAACTCAAAAAAATTAAATTATGATCGAAGTTACTACTGAAAATAAGAATTTTGAAATAGAAAATGTTAGAAAACTTGAAATAAAAAGAAATGGTTAACCTAAAAACAAAATATGAAACAAGAAAATAAAAAAATAAAAATAAAATTTGATTTATCTAGCCTTCTTTGGTTTGTCTTGGACTAACAACATACAAGAAAACTGTTAAAAGTCACTATATGGCTAAAGAATCAAGGCAACTTACAAAAGTTACCTAAAAAAGAAAAAAGAAATATGAAGGAAAAATTAAAAATTATCCTTTGGAATGATTTTTCTATTACACAGTCACAAAAAATAGTGATTTTATTAGTAGATTAGACTTACAGAAGAACATAACAGAAACTTACAAAATGGTTTCATTATTTTAAATGTTTTTGTTGTTTACCTTGATGATTTATCTATTTTATTTTATGATTTATCTATTCTCTAATAATGTTCCAAAGTTAAATATGTTTACATGGTTTCATTATTCTCTTTGATACCTTCATTTTGGCATAAACGAGACCTCAAATGAAGTCCTGAGTCAAAAGTTATGACCTCCATAAGATGACCACGACAAGTGCAAGGTGAATTTGACACAGTATGCTATGAATTTGCCATAGTATGATATGAATTCACTCTTTTTTTTTATGAATTCACTGAAGATACCTATGATTTTTTTATTCTTAGGAAAAGGCCCAAAAATAAATTCATCATTTGATCTAACAAATTTGATGTTATGCAGAATGAATTCATTGTTTGCTTGGATGATTTCACTAATGTTCTGAATTATTTTGCTAATGCTTGAAATGATTTTTTTATTCTACAAGAATGACTTAAATAGAAAATAGAAGCTATAACAAATAAAAGAACTGAAATAGAAATGGATTAGGCAAACAAAACACATGAAAATTGTTAGAAGACTAAAAAAATACAAAAATATGAGTAAAAATGGCACAAGAACAAATTCATTATTTGCTACAATGAATTCACTATTATGTAAAATGAATTTGATATTTTACAGTTTATTGGAAAACAAATTCATGAACTCAGAAAACTAACCTATAACAACAAATAGAAAACAACAAGACAAGGGTTAAATGTATATGCACAAGAAAAATAATAAAAATAACTAAAATAACTTCCTAAATGCACTTATGATGTGAAAGATGAGGGAAAGGTCCCATCAGGCATGTCAGAATGTGTAAGCATTATATTTAGAGTGCAAACTAGCTAAGAAATCAAACAATGAAATATAATGTAAACTACAACCTAAAAAAAAGATAGAGTAACAAATGAAAGAAAGTAATAAATAACCAATACTTACAACTGTGAAGTATTCATCACCTTCTCCATTATGATCAAATAAATATTTTCTCTTGAATGTTAAATGTGGGTTCTCAACTCCTTTAAAAATACAAAGGATTTGGGTAGTGTTTTGAGGTGAAAAATGATTTGGATGGTTTCAATTCACTTTGATTTATTTTGATTCATAATATAAATTTGATAACACTTCATTATCTTGAAGGTGGATCATTTGAATGGAGGATTGCACGTCAATTTATAGGTTTGAAGGTGGTGACATAAATGGTTGAGAATAATATGAATTTGTTGAATTATAATAATAATAATCAATAATTGGATTTAGATCATCTTAATGGATGATGACTAATTCCTATATGTTTGATAAAAAGGAAGAATTGGTAGTTGAGTGACTCAATATGAATGGGTCAAAGTAGTTTAAAAGTCAAGGGATGACTCACACGTTAGTTGAAATATTCTAATATGACTCATAAGGTGATTGAATAAGTTGAGGAAAGTGATTAGATGATTCAATAATTGGTTGAGATAAATGAAGAGGTTTGGATGAGATGGAAAATATGGATTTTAATTAGTTTTAGAGGAAAATAGGTGTGCATGATTTAATTAATTAATTATAAATTAATCAATTATTCAAAATTTGGAGGGAAATGATGTTAATATAAATTTGAATTGGGGATGGTGAAGAGTTAACACATGGTCAAAGTTAATTTCAACACTAAATGGTGAAATTTAGGTGCCTACAACCCCCAATTTTATAGCATTTGTTCCTCCTTGTCATTGAGCGAGGGTTTGAAGTGAAAAAAAGTTACATAATAGATCCTACATGGAAGATAATATACTTATATATAAACACATTATATACAAGGGAAGGCGCACTGTTAAAAATTTATAAAGAAGATAAAAACCCTAAAGGATGTCGATGCACCCTACAACCAACAACACACGTCATCCTAGTCCAGATAGCATGACTTTATCCTATAGTAACATGAAGCCTTGTTCATGATTCATAACAATCTCACATAGCCTCACAATCAATTTCATGGTCACTATTGTAGTCTTATAGACCTGGTTTCTAGCTAAGTCATCCATCTCTTTGTATTTTCCTTTATTAGCATATTTCTAAAAATAGTACAATGAAAATCAATCATGTGTATTTATTATATATCTTATGCATTCAGATTTAATTATTAGGTGTTCTTAATTATATTAGCACCTCTTCATATCCATTTTTAATAAAAACATATTGGTGAATCCTATTTATTATAGGGCATTGCAAAACTTTAATTTTTCATAGGGTTTTCTTTTATCCTTTTTGTTAGGGTTTTAGATCTCTGATTTTCTAATTTTACACTAATCATGATCATAATGACTAAATCTATTTATCATTTCTTAGTTCAAAGTTTCATGGTGTTATTTACATGTTGTTTTCCTATAATATGTAAAATATTTTAGTTACATGTAAGCCCATCGATTTATAACTTAATGGAAAAGATAAAATTTAAGATAAATCATGAAACTCATAAAACCATATTGAGTTGAATTAGATTCTTATTGTTGCACTAATAATTTTGAGTTTTCACCTGTTATTAATAGACATCAAAGGGATTAAATGTTTCCTTTTGTTCCTCTTGATCCTAGACCTCCCAGTTATCTTAGCTCATATCCCACCTCTACTATTCACCCTAGGCTTATAGTATATCTTATAGTTTGAACATTTATCATTAGATTAGGTTGGGTGCCTTATCGAGCAAGATAAGACAAATGATATTAATAAGTCCATCCTCACCACCAAATAAATCCAACGGGTCCAATTTATCAATCTAATGGGTATGATATATTGATCAATTAAGGAATACACTAGCTAATATTTATATGTTAGAATTGCTTCATAAAGCTACCATTTTCAATGATATTTTTTTTATCAAGAATTAAATTAGACACCTATGCCACATAACATAAAACCTTATTATTTTTTATCTATTATAAATATTTGACATATTTTTATGATGTTATAACGTTTGGAAATGATGATTTTCTTACTTAGTCTACTATTGATCATAATCTTCCTTTGTTTATATAATTTCAAATAAAAAATATGACAGTTAAAATGGTTTTGATAGATAATGGTTAAGGTTTGACTATTTTCAACCTTACATTATTATAAACAATGGGTATTAATATGGATTTTATTTAAAATACATATAAGAATATCAACAAATTTGATAACGTACCTTGCCAAGCTCTGGGTTATATCACTTTTGACATCAAGATAGGGCCAAAAATATTATATACTTAGTTTAAAATAATGCCCAATAATTTTCATTATAATTTACCATTGGGTAGGACATGGATACATTAAATGTAAATTTTCCATTCTAACTTACCTTGATGTGTTGAATTTTGACATGAAGGATATTTATATGCATGCCTTGTTGATAATCAAGCATTCAAATATTGTAAGATTATAGAATTTTCTAATGAGGATAAATCACAGTTAGAAGCACCTAAATATATTATAGTGCCACCACTAGAGATCACACCTATAAAACAAGTGCATACTTATGAGGTTTGTGAATCTAGTAAAACTGATCAAAAGTTACAATCTATATATGTTTCAAAAAAAAAACATTCACCTAAAAAGGTAGAACAATAAGATGTAAATGAATTATCTTTTTTAGTAAATTTATAAGATCCAAATTTTATATCCATACAAGATAATGATGATGATTATGAAGCTAATTCTGATGATGATATAAATGCAATACAAATGAACATGAATGATTATTTATGTGGTCTGAGTTTTACCCTAGTTGGCCTAGGTGAATATAAAGATGATTCAAAGGAAATTTCACAAGAGAATATAAAGGAAAATTAATGATTTTATATATTGATAACAAAAATAATACTTGTTGAAATATAGATGCTACATAGAGTGTTATTTTATCAAGTATACCATGGATTAACATCTTTTTAAAATCTAACATTACTAGAGAACAAAAGGTACAATACATAGATCAATGCATTACATGTATAAGTTAGTCACCTTTGACATATTTGATAAATAATGTTGAGTTATTGGATATAGAAATAACTATTAGAATACAAGCTAATAATGCACAAGATAGACTACATGTTATGTTACAAATGTTGCTTGATAGGGAATTAATGGTTTTGACAATAGTAATAGATAAATCTACTAACATATTATCTAATCAAGAGGGAAACCTTTTGTCATATTCATATAATAATAGGGCATGATATTGATACTTGTTCAACACTACAAAAAAAATTATAAATATAATGATAAATAAACTATTCAGATCATGCAACCATTTAAATCTAAAATCTAGATTGGGGAATCTAGGTTTAAAAGGTAGAGATAGACTAAGGCACAAGGATGGTAGACTATCTCTAAAGTAGACCAATTAATTTAAAAACTCAAATAAACATATACTAAATTTATTATGCTCAGATATGCATAAAATATAAATTACAAATATGATTGGTACTATAATGATAATAAAAAAAATCTTAGCTAGTTTTGATGCTAATACAGACCTAGATCTGGAACAAGTAAGAATAAAATTGGAAGTAGATTCTAGATCATTATTAGATTATGAATTGAGCATTTTTGTGGACTCAAACACTTGTGTTGACCTCAGATAGTTACATCAATGATTCTATCTTACCTAGATGCATGTGTCCTATATAGAATACTTTATATATCTAGATGAGACCAATTAGAATATTATGGGTTGTGTTTCACCTTCACTCTAGTGTGTTCAGATCTATATCATGGGATGTGTCTCTTTGTAAAATAGAAAAATATTAGTTCTTCATATTCATAGTGGTTATGGGAAAAATGAATTAGTATGCACATAGTGTCAAGCTATCCAAAATACCATTGTATTAATGAGCACTACCTACATAGCCAATACTCTAAAAAGGGATTCATATTTATGTAGTTATCCACTATATATTGGCTTGTGTGTATAAGGATGCAATTTGTGATAATCAAGTACATAGAGTGACCTAGATTTTAATGTGGAAAAAATGGCTCATGGGGCTCCTTCATTACTTCAAACCTGTAGATGTGTTTTCTCTATGACTGATATGGAAATAAGGGAAAATAAAGAAGTTTTGCTCACTTGAGTGCTTGATTGAATGCATTTGGTAAGTTTCCTTGTGAGATTTTTGGTCTATGATAGGAAGAATGAATGAGGATTGATCATGTATTTATACCAATACTTTTGGATAATATCTCACATTAAATCACTTAGGTTTACTATAGGAATATGTTTCATTTGTAAATTGGATGACTTTAGGGCACTAGACACTTACGTTGGGCTAGGACACTTACATGGAAGTAGGCATCTAATTAGGACACAAGTGTCTGGGCAACTGGAAAATAGATACATGTTTAGAACTTGTAAACACATAAGATAAGCAAGTTTTTAGTTTTAGGTATGGTAGATAGCATAAGTCATCAAAATAACATTGGTTGGATTAAGGGATAAGCAATTTGGCATATATAGATAATGTATGTGAGCCTTTCAATAATGGGAAGGTTTATAATATAAAGGTACATCCATGATATATCATTGCAAAGTCTACAATACTAGTTTTTTATATAATTCATAAATAGTGTCTGCATCCCCCTCCTTAATCTAGTAATAAAATTATTAGTTTAAAGGAAAAGAAATATGTACTTGGGTGTGTATAACATACCTTATCTTTGTGTGATTCCAACTTGAGTGCTTTGCTGACAAATGACCTAAAACTAAGATCATGTTACATTATATAACCAATGCATATAATATGAAATTGAAATCATTTGAAATAATTGAAAGTAAAGAGAGCAAGGTTTTATATTATGCTTGTATATTGCTGCAATTGCCTTTCCTTTTGACAATTTGATTTGAAAATATGTATCATTGTGAACCATTAGAGCTAATAATAAGACACATATAAAAATATAAAGTGCATATATCGATAAATATTTGAGGACACATGCCACTAACCTTGGATAAAATATGGGTTGTTGCCCAAAAATTGAGATTAGCTCGACCGTGCAACCCAATCACACTTATAACTTGGTGAGTGTGAGTGAACCAAGTCAATGCACAAGATAAATTAGGTGCGGCTAGATGATGTAATCAAGTCTAACATATCAAGTTGGAAATATTGAGTGATTTAATCACCTCAACCATACCAAAAATGAATCAACTACTATAGTGTATTGGCTCAATACAGTCCATAAAATTCTAACCTGTTGGGTGATGATAGTTCATAAAACTATTTTAAAATCTAATATTTATTTTAGTTTTGCAATTTAATTTCTCTTTGCATCGCATATATACCTCATATATATTTCATGTTAAAACTTGGGTATAGTAATGCTATCAATGTATATAATTCTACCATAATTGTGCATCGTAATCATATAATTATGTATTTGACCAATTTACAAACTGTGTAAGTTTGGAGAATATGTTTCCAAAACATACCCCCATTTGAATATTTGAATCTGGTAAACTATGAAAAATGTGGAATCAATGCCTCTATATCATTCCTCCACTAATATGCCCCCTTTTGAGGTGAGGGGAAGTATAAATCAGTAGTCACCTTACCTCAAAAGGATATGATAACTATATAATTTGTGTATGAACCATATAACATATATAAGGAGCATGTCTAGGTAGATATATAATTGAAGAACAAATAATGTGACCACATCAAGTCCTAAGATGCATGATGTAAATCATGACAACATTTAGATAGTAATAGTACATGTTTAACAAGCAATCAAGGACACATACAAGAGAATTCAAAAATAAATCAAAAGACAATGGTCCAAGGAGACCTCAAATAAGGGGCATGTTTAAATACCATAAAATCTAAGGGACATGACTTAGTCAAATGTCCACAAAGGAAGGAATGGCATATTAAAATGCCAACATACAATAAACCATGACATATACAAATGTCACAATAGGCAAACATAGGCATGGGGGCCATAATCAATGGAACATAATCAAATGCTCAAACGTAATACAATGTATGATAATAGCAAGCAAAGAACACACTCAAGTGAGTGCATAAAATAAAAGCATAAAAAATAAGAACCAACATAACATAGCATACTATCCCATGGATAATATGTGTTAGCAAAAAAATTTAAGTACATATCATATCAAGTACACTATAAAAGATATAAGCATGGATAAAGGAATGTGTAACTACATAAGATCAAACATGATAATTTATAGTGATCATAGAATAATAAAACCTAGATGTATTGTGATTAAAAAAGCAGATGCCCCCAATGTCCACATGACATGAGTAGAGGAAAGGACCAACATCTAAAAGTACATAGATCATGTGTATGTCTGTATCACACTCAAATGATGTGTGAAACACATGTATATAAAAATAAGTGACATGTTATATACAACATGGAACCAACAATATATATGCCAAGGAGATAATAAAACATGTAATGCAAAAAAAATATGGATTTTTGAAAAAAAAAATTAGTATTTTTTGAATATAACAGCTTGCGACACTAAGTTGAATCCTTTACATCATTTGAATTATGATTGGATAAATGGATGTGGTGCATTGTGTAGACACTAAATTTTCACCACTCTCATGTCAAAATTATAATTAAAATGATTTCTAATAATAATGCACTAAATCACTAAAACTTCTAAATTCCTCTAAACACTTGACATGCACACATTGAAACATATTGGTACATCCTTGATTGGAGAGATACACCATGCGTAATCACTAGCTTCATTTAATTCATCTTGAGTCAAATTATGATTATGAAGAGACATTTTGGATTAACTAGGTCAAACACTTCTTCAACTATCAAAAGTCACAACACTTTCCATTAAGTTAATTAACCTATTTTAATTAACCTAATCTTCTTCTAATGGTGAATTCCATAGATTTTTAAAATTACCTATTTTCCTTAATTCATGAAATGAATTACTCATCCAGTTATGGAAAGTGGCCAAATGATGACATTGTCATGACATTATCAGGAATCATGGCATCATCATGATATAACACGAAAATTTGTCAAGCATTTATAAGATATCAAATAAATATAAAAATTTGGCAAGCCATGCCTAATTAATGCCAAATATTAATTGCATTTTGATTACCAAGATTGATCGATTCTTATTCACTCACCCAGATTATCATCAAAGGATCGAAGTCAGGTTTAGGAATTTATAAAAAGAGCCATTTGCCATTATTCTAAAGTCTTGAACATACAATAAAGTGCTACCCTTTTGCAGAGACACTCTCATTCATCAAGCTTCATCTTTCTTCTAAATTATTCAATGATCACATGTAGTAAAGGGGAGATATCACTTACATGATGTATTGACATTGATAAAGACCTCATTCTTTACAATCTAGGTATAAACATGAATGTATGTCAGCTTTGAAGGGAACATCTAAATGGAATGCAAAAATGTCTTGTTTACTTGTCTAATTCATTGTTTGTTTCTTCAAGTCCTTCCCATTTTGAGGGATAATGCTTGAGAAGTTATGTTTTTTGAATTTGTTTGATTTTGGATACTAACAAAGAAATTAATATCTCTTGTAATCATGGTTTACATTAGGCATACCCATTAGGACCATGCATCCCACAAAACCTCTTCAAGATCTTCTTAATATATAATTATGAAATCAAATCATTTTTAACCTTGAATTCCTTCTTTTCCATTTAATTTTTTCATTTTTCATCCTCTACACATCGGTAAGATCACTCTATGTATTGATGAGATCGCTCTTGTGAATGGTAAGGTTGACATGTGGATTGGTAGTTTCACCTTTATTGTCCACTGTGTACTATGTGTTTACAGGAAAATTAGTGAAAAAGACTTACACATTGGTGAGATCAACCTATTGAATGAATGTTTCACATCATCGGCTCCTTATCTTATTTTTTGAAAATGGCTAGATCACACTGAGTCTTAGTAGGTTTATTTATATAAATAGTGAGATCATCTTTCACATTGATATTTTTATGCTCATAGGTCACAAATTCTTTCTATGTGTTTTATAAAATCAATGAGAATGACCTACACATTGGTAAGAATGACCTATGCACCGATGAGTACAACTTGCACATCAACAAGAATGACCTGTACATCAGTGAGAATGACATGTTAATTGGCAATTTTACATAAGGTAATTAATTTTTTCTATGTTGTTATTTTATTGAAAATGTTGAGATCATCCTATCAAATGGTGAAATCATCTTGTTAATCATTGAAGTTGTCAGATTATGTTTAAGTTACATGTAGAATAGTGAGATTAATTTGCAAAATGGTGAGATTACCTTGTAGGTATTTCTCGAGAGCTTAAACTAAAAAAATTCAACTTCCTTTACTTACCAAGAATCACCTTTAAAAAATTTAACCTGTTTATTGTAGGTTTTATAATTTTAAGGAGTTGTTTCATATGATTGATAACACAAAATTACACTCATATTTTCATATGGTGTTTAAGCAAAGAACCTACACTTTATTTAGTGCTCTAAAATACTTACATTTTTTATTATTTATTGAAGTATCATTATATTACTTGTTTATTTTTGTAACTATTGTATCTATGCTCTCCCCTTTGCCCCCTTTAGGTAGCCTGGGTTACCAAAAAATATGTAGGTTACTTGATTTCTTGTTATCAAAAATAAAGTTTAGTGTATGCTCTTCTCTTACCCATTTGTCAGGTCTTGAGAATCAGAAACAAATGCTTCTTCCCCTTTTAATTTTG